>NW_026847438.1:161641468-161671340 GCF_025583915.1 Anolis sagrei ordinatus | reverse complement strand
CCAGCTCCTTAAGCCGCTCCTCATAATACATTTCCTTCTGCTCAACCTTCCTTAAAAGCAAGTATTATATTTCCACATTTCCCTTCAAAATGGGAAATGACTTTGAGTATTAAGAATCCTTTAAAACTCCAAAGTATGAATCTTGCCCTCAGTGGGTTAATCTGCTGAGCTGTTGAACATGCTTACTGAAAGGTCGCAGGTTCGGATTCAGGGAGCGGGGTGAGCTCCCACTGTTAGCCCCAGTTTCTGCCAACCTAGCAGTTCGAAAACATGCAAATGTGAGTAGATCAATAGGTACTACTCCGGTGGGAAGGTAACGGCACGCCATGCAGTCATTCTGGCCACATGACGTTGAAGGTGTCTACGGACAACGCCAGCTCTTCAGCTTAGAAATGGAGATGAGCACCAACCCCCAGAATCGGACACGATTGGATTTAACGTCAGGGGAAAACCTTTACCTTTACTATGAATCTTGCTGTAGAGGAGAATCTCACTTCCTAGCAGATCCCTAGAGCGTGATTCAAAATACAAAATTGATATATGCAGATTTTCTAGTGGCAGGGGTGATGTAAAATACATGATAGGAGGCACATATTGCCCTGTTGTTGTGTGCCTTCCCATTGTTTCCAATTTACAGTGACCCCAAGATGACCATGTTGGGGTTTTCTTGGATTTAGAGGGTAGATGCCGAATATTCCCTATCCTTGCTTAGAAACATCAGGTTATAGAAGTATATAATAAAGTTTGCGAAGAGTATTTGCAATAGATTCAGGAAGCCATCTACAGCAGCCAACTAACCCAAAGATACTTAGAGCCAATACCAAGATCAGAATGAGTCAGAATAGGGCAATCTACGTGGGACTCTCACCACAAAATATGACGCCATGTCACCTTCTCCCAGAGGCTCTCATGTCGCTTCTCTGATCCTTACTTTGAGCAGTCCAAGGTGCTGAGCTTGTTTGTGGAGTAAGACTCTATTTCTTAATACCGTAGCTCTTTTGAATTCAGACATATAGTTTAGGGCAGGGGTCCTCAAAGCAAGCCTCGCAGCCTTCCAAAGTCATTTATCTCTCCCCCCCCCCCCCCCCCCTAAACTTTAGACTTATGATTGCCCTAAATCTGAAACAACTTGAAGGCACACAACTACAACAATCTGAATTAACTTGACTATCTCATCATCCAAAAGCAGGTCCACACTTGCCATTGACATACTGGTAAGTTTATGTTGGTTAAAATTTCAAATATTGCATTGTTCTTTCATATATTTTTGCAATAAAAATTAGATATGTGCAGTATGTATATGAATTCATTTTTTTTTTCAAACTATAGGCCGCCTCCCTCCTCCAGCAGTCTGAAAGATTGCGAATTGGCCCTCATAATATAATAATAATAACAACAACAACAACAACAACAACAACAACAACACTTTATTTATATTCCGCCCTTCTCACTCCAAAGGGAACTCAGGGCGGATCACAGTATACATACACGGCAAACATTCAATGCTGCTTTGTATACACAATACACAGACAGACAGTACAGAAGGAGGTGGTTTGTTTCAGCTGTTTTTGGTGCCATGGAAGGTTGGGCTCAAGTCCAGGGGTGCTGTTGCTCTATACTCTATGACGAAGAGCCGTCAGGACTTCCTCCTTCCTTTTGGTCACCCAGCATTTTCTGATCTTCTTTCTTGATGGCATTGTAAAACACCTCCCCCGCTTTTAGCGGTACCTAATTTCTCTAATCACAGCTAAAGCTGTTTTCGAATTGCTTAGGTAAACAATGAGCTAGACTGACAGTTGGCAGCTCATGCCAACCTGGGGTTTTGAACTTGCAACCTTTTGGTTGATAGATCTTATAATTGCTGATGATTTACCAGCTGTGCTAAACCTCCGGCCCTCCTTTAAAAGTTTGAGGACCTCTAATCTAGGGCTTTATCACACGAGGCTGGTAAATCACAATTACAGTAGTATAATAGTGTCTTTAGTATCCACCAGGCAACACCATGGCTCTTTTGTTGCTGCTTTGCATTTGAAATGTTAAGAGTTTTTTTTTCATTAACAGGGAAAGCTTGTCAATGGCCTCCAAAGTCACGGCTATTCCAATACTACTGATGGTACGAGGCGTTGTCCGGGTGCCCTTCCAATATTCCTGTATTCACTTGGCCTTGGGGGTTGTGATTCACCTCCTCTCTTCCTTGCTATTCCTAAACGAGGTGAAGTTGCTTTTAATTCCTTGTTTGTTTTATTTTATTTTAAAATATTGCTTTGACATAATTGCACAAGATTGAAAGGCATACATGTACTGACTAGGGCAGGAAGGCAGGGTTAGCAAGACATTGCACAAGACATGCATTACCAATTGCAGAGATGTGTGATAATGATTGGTTTCATACGAGTATGTTTCTGTGTAATACAGTCTTTAGAACTAATGCATCAACACACTGATGGAGAAACCTTCTGATTCCACTGTGTTCTCACATTCCTCATCACTTACCAATAACACAGCAATTCTAGGCAGTGATTTTGGGGACATATAGACATTTTTGACACATAGAATCATAGAGTTGGAAGACATCTCATGGGCCATCCAGTCCAACCCCCTGCCAAGAAGCAGGAAAATTGCATTCAAAGCACCCCCGACAGATGGCCATCCAGCCTCTGTTTAAAAGCTTCCAAAGAAGGAGCCTCTACCACAATGATGATGTGGTGAAATCAGTACATTTATGTACCATTTTAGTGACATCTCCTTATTGAATATCACAACTTTTATTGAAATGTGCATAACCCAATCCAAATTTCAATGCATACTTGCATTTAAGAATTGTTTATGTCAAAATGCTCGTTTGTATTTTAGTGTTGGAAAAAATAATTCGCACACAGTTGCAACGCAGCAATCCTTGTTCAATCGTATTACTGTCTAGATTCTCAGCACTTCATTCTCCTCATCTGTCTTTACCAAGATTCATTGTGTGCTCAATCAGTAAAGCAACTGAGCCTGACAACTATCTTCAGTAAGCAAATTTCGTAAGGAAACACATTGGCTTGGATTATATCCCATGAGGCAATTTTGCAAATGCATTGGAGATGAAACTAAATATAAAACATTGTTCAGGTGCACTATTGCCTAGATAATCAGGATGCAGCTAAATATAAAACACATTGGAGCGGTGTAGTTATTGGCACACATCCTCAGATCCACTGCATGTTGGCAACACAACTACGCACACTTTTAACTTGCATAAATTGCCTTGATCCTTTCACTTGGGGATACACAGTTGACCTGTATCCACTAACATTGGAGAGATTATCACTGATGAACAGATATTTTTCTGCCAGAGGCCAAGACTTGTGTAATTACGCCAGAAGCTGCAAATGCAATACTAATGGCAGTTAGAAAAAGGCTATAGGTATAACAGCCATACATAGAAGATTGTGTTGACCCATGAACAAGGAGATGTGGTTTTGAGCCCTCCAACACTATACTAAGGGTGGGCTGGGTCTCCTCCCCTCAAATCAGGCAAATTGTATGACCATCACTCCAATTTAGTTGAGCTCTTCATGAATTATTTTTGGGAGCCACCGGTGGCGCAGTGAGTTAAACCGCTGAGCTGATAAACTTGCTGACCGAAAGGTCGCAGGTTCGAATCTGGATTCTGTCAACCTAACAGTTCAAAAACATGCAAATGTGAGTAGATCAATATGTACCGCTCTGGCAAGAAGGTAACGGCGCTCCATGCAGTCATGCTGGCCACATGACCTTGGAGGTGTCTACGGACAATGCCAGCTCTTCGGCTTAGAAATGGAGATGAGCACTACCCCCAGAGTCGGACATGACTAACTTAATGTCAGGGGAAAACCTTTACCTTACCTTTACCTCAGGAATGATTAATCAGAAGTGTACTAGATGCACAAGCATGCACACACATACACACATTAAAAGACCTATTGTAGTCGAGGCCTCCCATGAGTAACAAAGGAGTCATGTAATCTAGCCCACACACACTTATCTGGGAATAAGCTACGCTGGAGGGCACTTCTAAGTGTGTATTGTGCTTATGAGAGTCTTCACATTTCAAGGTAATGGAATGACAATGGATAAGAAAAATAATTTGTCCTCCTCCTGACTGTATCCTGCACCTGCTTCTCTTCACCTCAAGCATGGGAGATAAACGTTTTCACATTTTCTTTGCAGAGCATTATATATTGATCTGGTCTCTTCCAAGTTCTGAAAAGTTGACTCTCAAATTGTTTTGGATTTCATCTCCCCAAAGCCCCAGTGCATCTGGCCGGTGGTCAGGAACCGTGGGAACAGTCGTCCAAACCTCTGCAGGACTAAAGTTTGAGAACCCTGTTCTAATGCATCTCCACAGATTTGCTTTGAAGCTAGTGTAGACAAGGAGTGGATGCAGTAGGAAACAGTATAGGCACCTTTGCATTCACTTCATAAGGTCATAAATAATTTTCTCCTCTGCTTGATATTGTAACTGTATTTTTTCATTTACTTAATATACACTTTATTTAGAATAAAATATACATTTCTTCCCGCTTCAGTTGTTTTTCATCACTTTTATTTTAATGAAATCCATTCTATTTTCCATTGTCCGTAGACACGTCCAAGGTCATGTGACAATACCTGCATGGCAGAAATATCTATAATGGCATACATTGCCAATGATGATCTGCCTTCCTTAAAAATTGTTCTATCTAGATTCTCTGACTGATTACTTCACACTCGTCACTCTACTCTCCCAGCTGTCACCTTGTAATTTAATCCCATTTTATCAAACATATTATTTGTTTCATTTTGTTTTATTGTGTTTTAATTTATTTTAGTTAACAATTAGAGGTGTTTTAAGATAGTGATTAATAGTAATGGGTCCAAAATTGGTCTCATCAATTTGATTCATGTTTCCATTTTGTTTTGTCTATTTGGATGGCACAAAACGGGAAGGCCCTTCCTGGAACAAAAATAAACTCGATCCAAAAGGCAGGCGAGAGCGGGTACCAGCTCCAAACCTGCTTTTTGGATCGATTGCTGTGTATGTAGGCCCAAAGTGCTAGGGCCTGCATTGGAGCACTGAGTAAGGAGTGCTTCTTACTCGGCGCTTGGCTGCAGAACCTGCCAGGTCCGGGCACATAGGCCCAAAGACTGTACCCATAGACCTGGGCACTTTGGGCCTACAGGTGAAGCCACCCCTCTAATAAAGGGCTGAAAGAAAACGGATCTCTTGGCACCAAAAACACAAAACAAATATCTGACCTCCTGATTTTGGGAGGCTCAGTCGAAATGGATGGGGGCCCCCACTGAAAGCTGGGACACAAAACATCGCTAGCGATCAGTGTCTATTTGTGTATTTTTATTTTTATTTTGTCTTTTATTATTGATATGATCAGTGGACGGATCAATAAACAGACCTATCTATCTGTCTAGTTCTGGGATTCTTCTGCCATCCTGGTGTGATTTTAGAAAAAGTATTACTGCTTGTGTAATGGGCTACTACACTTTGGAATTGGTATTATTGCGTGTAAGTGCACCAGTAAATTCTCATAAAAGTGAGAAGAGCAGCAAGTGGCACCCCTTCCCTTGTTCATCCCTATTAATTATTATTGATTATTGATTATCGTTAATTCTTATTAAATCAGCAAACAGTAAGTGAAACAGAAGATCCCTCCACAAACCTTTCTCTCTACCTGGTGGTAAATATAGGTATAAGGACTACGGGATAAGGAGAGATAAATGGGCACATTTGATCAGAATTTGGGTTCCTAGAAGAGCCTTAATTGTTTATTTTACATTGTTATGTAGCTACATCAGGTATCTTAGAAGAATGTTTGAATTACTAGAGTGGATTTGTAAGGTGTAAGCTTGAGAGCATGGAACTTTTTCCATGTTCTTTTTCTTGTAAAGCAGTATGTACGGTGGCGGCACTATATACAGTATGTATAGATATATAGATAACGACAATAATCTGCACAGTTTCTGCATGGAAAGAAGGCTCTGGTCGTTTAAAAGAACAGAGTGTACTGTTTCTGGTGGATGTGACAGTCTGGCAAAGCAGGTCCACCAAGATAAGTAGACTTGTTCTCCCAGAATGCTATAACTAGCTTTACTTCTCAGTCGTTCCCACTAAATAAATCTGGTGTCTGGAATATGTCACTCTTTCTACTTTCAGATGATAGCATTAATTATTTCTGCCCCATTCTCTCTAATAAACTACACCAATATAAAACGAGATTCATTTCTCTATCCATATACCTGCAAAAACCTACCATACTAGGATATTAAATAATAGGGGCTATTACTCTTTCTCTCTTGTAATATGGGTGTAATAATGATGGATTTTGTACCAAAACCACTGTATTTCCAGGTGTACAACTGTGTTTTCTTGCTGTCTCTCTTATCACTGTTTCATCTCCTGCAGTGACACACATATAACCTATACTTCAATGTCCCTAATTTCATAGTGAAGGTAGACCCTCCACCAATACAGTGTGCATTTAAGTACAGGCAGCCCCCAAGTTACAAACAAGATAGGTTCTATTGTCGAAGGCTTTCATGGCCAGAATCACTGGGTTGTTGTAAGTTTTTCGGGCTGTACAGCCATACAGCCCGAAAAACTTACAACAACCAAAGATAGGTTTTGTAAGTTTGTTCTTAAATTAAATTTCTATGTACGTAGGAAGAGGTACATTTTTTAAAGGTTTTCCCCTGACATTAAGTCTAGTTGTGTCCGACTCTTGGAGGTGGTGCTCATTTCTATTACTAAGCCGAAGAGCCAGCATCTTCCGTAGATGCCTCCAAGGTCATGTGGCTGGCATGGCTCCATAGAGCACAGTTGCCTATGGGCCAGAGTGGTACCTATTGATCGACTCAAATTTGCATGTTTTCAAACTGCTAGATGTGCAGAGGCTAGGGATAACTGTAGGAAGTCACCCCACTCCCTGGATTCGAAGCACCAACCTTTCGGTCAGCATGTTCAGCAGCTCAATTATTTAACCCACTGTGCCATTGGGGGCTCCATATAGAGAGCATAGGGAAGGGTTAACACCCTTATGATATTTGGTTTGCTGTCTGAGCCCCTGTTTAGAAAATTTCACTGCACTTTATGTCACAGTAATAATTAGATTTTGAAAAATGTGGCTTGTTTTGGAAACAAGGATTGGTGGGAAAGCTTCAGTGGAGACACTTTGTCCCTATGACAACTCTTTCAGGAGTGGTTTTCCCTTTCTAGGGGTAGATTTCTCTCACTTCCTGTTGTCTCACCTCTGTTCTTAACAAGGAGTTGTTTGTAAGTCAGATGTTTGTAACTCGGGAACTGCCTGTACATTGCCTTGTGAATGACCTTCTGGTGCTGAGCCGACCTTGGCTGATGCTTAGAGAGCAATCTCCTGCTCAGGTTGTGCTCAAGATCTTTCCAGTTTGGCAGAATCTGCTGGGCTCAGCCAGTATTAACTTTTGACAGCTCAGGATTACCTCCATGCCATGATGAGACAGCAATGGACACACGAATGGCAGGCTGAAAGCTGGCATCTCCCTACAACTAGGCTGGGAGTAGACTGAGCCCCCTGCAAAACGATCTGGCCAAAATGGACTTCAATACTTTTATAGAGTTGAACTTCCTCAAGTGTATTCAGTGATCAAACACTAACAAATATCACAACAGCAATTGTAGCTGAGCCTTCCTAGGAGGCAAACAATCGATCCAACGCACTGTAAACTGCACATGAAGCACACTTTCAAGTAAACATTATGCTTGTAAGAATCTTCATATTTAAGGATGCTTAATGGATGAAGCCCCTTGGTGGTACAGCAGGTTAAACTGCTGAGCTGCTGAACTTGCTGACCAAAAGGTTGGTGGTTCGAATCTAGGAAGCAGGATGAGCTCCTGCTGTTAAGCCCAGCTTCTGCCAACCTAGCAATTCAAAAACATACAAATGTGAGTAGATCAGTAGGTACCTCTTCTGCGAGAAGGCAATGGTACTCCATGCAGTCATGCCGGCCATGTGACCTTGGAGGTGTCTACGGACAACGCCAGCTCTTCGGCTTAGAAATGGAGATGAGCACCACCCCCCAGAGTCCAATACGATTAGACTTAATGTCAGGAGAAGTCTTTACTTTACCTTAAAGGAAGAAAGAAATGCTGTATTTTTTTCATGCTCTATTTCTTTCCTCCTGAGAAGCACTTTTTCCCAATAGAAACATTTCTCAAATAGGGTGCAACTTAGATTCACAGGTCATTTTATAGATAGATAGACAGACAGACAGACAGATAGATAGATAGCTTTTTTCTGTTAATGGTGCTGAAATTAGTGTGCCTCTTACTTAAGAACGGCAGCCCAATACTCAAATCACTACTCCAAACTGGTTCTCAGGTTCACATGTGTATGTTTGTGTCTATCTGTCTGTCTGTCTGTTCATCTATCGATCTCTATAATAAATATATGGAATCCATAGGGTGGCTGTATTAGTTTTGGATTGCTGTGAGTTTTCTGGGCTGTATGGCCATGTTCCAGAAGCATTCTCTCCTGACGTTTTGCCCACATCTATGGCAGGCATCCTCAGGGGTTGTGAGGTCTGTTGGAAACTAGGCAAGTGAGGTTTATGTCTATGGAATGTCCAGGGTGATTTCTTAGATTAAAGTGATCTATGTGCATTTTGTGTCTGGAATTTTGAACAGAAGCACTGCAATATTTTCTTGTACATGCTACGTGCATAAGCTAAATGGATTTAAAAAACCAAACCACACAAATGTTGGTCTTCAAGACATAGGGAAAATTAAAGATCTCTGTGTTCTTCAATTGCAGAAATCTTTATTGGTACTTACAAAACTCATGATACTCACGACACAGCAATGATTGCTATCCATTACAAGAGATATGTTGAATTATTGGACTACTTAATCAAAAGGACAAACCTTCCCTGGAGATCGCTTTGTTTGCTCCATTTTCATTTGCAGTCTAATGAGAGTTGGGATTGCACCGTACCCATTGCTCAGCGAATAAACACGTTGGACAAGAGACAATCATTTTTTTTTCTCCTTTAAAGTCAATGACAGTTTGCCTGAGGAAGTGAAGACTTAACATTTCAACCCTCGGCAAATGTGTCTCCTTTGTAAAGTGGCGAAGAAATTGGAAAATATCGCAGAAGGAAATAAAACATCAAAACTAATTTGTGTGAATTAAACTGGTTGTCAGTCTTTCAAATGTTGGGCTTTGCTTGGCTGCTGCTTTAGGATAAATGGTTGAATATGCAAGTCTAATTTATTATTGTGTTTGTGAATAATAACTGATATGTTTACAGAGCATCATTAATGAGTCTTCAGAAGTATTTGTCTCAAGTCCTCACCAAATGGGATGGTGATGGAACCAAAAAGAAAGTCCTTCTCTGAAGATCTTAAAACTGAGGCAACCTAATCGAAGGAGAAATAGTCTTTCATGAACCTATCATGTGGATCATTCAAAAAGTTTGAATCTATGAAACCATAAATCAATGGTTCTCAACCTTCCTAATGCCGCAACCCCTTAATACAGTTCCTCATGTTGTGGTGACCCTCAACCATAACATTATTTTCGTTGCTACTTCATAGCTGTAATTTTGCTACTGTTGTGAATCATAATGTAAATATCTGATGTGAAAGATGTATTTTCATTCACTTGACCAACTTTGGCACAAATACCCGATACGCCCACATTTGAATACTGGTGGAGTTGGGAAGGGATTGATTTTGTAATTTGGGAGTGGTAGTTGCTGGGATTTATAGTTCACCTACAAAGAGCATTCTGAACTCCACCATTTATAGAATTGAACCAAACTTGGCACACAGAACTCCCATGACCAACAGAAAACACTGGAAGGGTTTGGTGGGCATTGACCTTGAGTTTTGGAGTTGTAGTTCGCTTACATTCAGAGAGCACTGTGGACTCAAACAATAATGGATCCGGACCAAACTTGGCACGAATACTCAATATGGCCAAATGTGAACACTAGTGGAGCTCGGGGAAAATAGACCTTGACATTTGGGAGTTGTAGTTGCTGGGATTTATAGTTTACCTACAATCAAAGAGCATTCTGAACCCCACCAACGATAGAATTTGACCAAACTTCCCACAGAGAGCCCCCATGACCAATAGAAAATACTGTGTTTTTATGGTCTTTGGTGACCCCTCTGACACCCCTTCGCAACCTCTCCAGGGGTCCCAATCCCCAGGTTGAGAAACGCTGCCATAAATGGTTTGGATAATGGCTATATATAAAACAATAATAATGCTATTGAAACCTGGCGTTCATAGTTCGATGAGGCTCTGGCTGAAGATTCTAAAGATCCCTACCTATATTGCCATTCCCATAGAAACCATGATGGAACCATGACAATTAAAATACAATAATAAAATTATAATTGCACAACGTGAATACCCCCCCCCCCTTTCTCGGTTGCTATACAGGAAATTGCTAATCCAGTGGTTCCCAAAATGTGCTGCAAAGTCCTATGAACCACAGATGGGAGAGGAATCTAAATTAAATAAAAAGTAGGTAGCAGAAAATATTCTTCCAAAAGGATTGTATTTAAGACTCTAGATGTTCTATCAAAATCAATGTTGGGAGGTACAGTAACACACATAAGTATGGGACTTATTTCTGGGTAGGAATATTGAGGACTGAACACTTTACTCTAAATAATATGTGGATTTTATGGAAAAAGTTATTAGGTTGAATGAAGTTAGGACCCAATGGTGTTAGTCAATGTTTCCTGTTATGAAAGTCCCTGGAAAATATTCTACTTCTTTAAAATACATTTTTCTTCTGAATGTAAATGCCTGTCCCCAGAGGGAATTACAATGACCTTTAGTTGATGCATGGAAATGTCTGACTGAGTGGATGGATTTTTCAAGATAACTATAATTTTAATCAGGCCGAGGCTTATGTTATTCTGGAGGAGAAAATCATCCTTTATGACTTCATCAGCACGAAAGTGTACTTAATAGAGATAAATGAAAGGGTAGTGTTCTCTCTCTCTCTTTTCTCTCTCACGCTCATGTTTCAGGCTATTCCCAAGCAATCTCTCTCCATCCTTGTGTTGGCTTTTCACCAAAAGCGGATATGCCTGAAATCTTTATTTTTTCAAAACAATATTCATACTTACAATCACATTTGTAGTCTTGGCATATCTTCTCAGATGTAAGTGTCCTGGCATTAAACAGGCCTTGTGTGTGTGTGTGCACCTTCAAGTTGACTGTCAACTTATGGTGACCGTGTAAAGGTTTCCTTGTTGTTGTTGTTGTTGTTGCATGCCTTCAAGTCATTTCCAATGTATGATAACCCTTAAAAATGCAATTAAATAGGATGTTTGGTATTTATTCCAGAAAGGAGAAGGAAGCCTATCGTGTTCTGAACTTATTCCAGAAAGGACAGGGGAGTCCAGTGTAAGGAACAGGGAAGCAAGCAGTAAAAATAAAACCACTTGGCTAGCATTGTGTAATTACAGCCTGGGTGAAGTAACTGCTGGGGTAATAAAGGAGCAAAACGAGCTACTCCATGCTGAGGTGTTGGAAGGTTGGAGTTCTGAGAGGCCTGTGTCTTGAGAAGACTGAAGGTTAGAGTATAAAGAAGAATTGGACTACAAAACCAGTCTGCTGCAAGTAAGAAGTCTCCAGTTATTTGTAAGTATCAGAAAAAGAAGGCTGGAGAAGTATTCCAGTCTTCAGCCACTGTAAATTGGCTCTGTATATTACTTACTTACTTAGGAGATCCCTCGTCGTCCGGGTAGGATTGTCCTCCAAGATCGGTGTACTGGCGGTGGGTATGTTGGTGATTGTGGAGCCCAATTCTCAATCTGCATGTTCTCCCTCAGTGAGGACATTAGTTTCCAGGTGGAAGGCAGTCCCAGTCAGAGATGGCTTGACGTGCCTTCCTCTTGGCACATTTCTCTATTTTGACCTCCATTTGTGCCTTTTCAAATTCTACAGCAATGCTGGTCACAGCTGACCTCCAGCTGGAGCACTCAAGGGCCAGGGCTTCCCAGTTCTCAGTGTCTATGCCACAGTTGGCTTTGAGCCCATCTTTAAAACTCTTTTCCTGTCCACCAAAATTCCGTTTTCTGTTCTTGTGTTCGGAGTAGAGCAACTGCTTTGGGAGTTGATGGTCGGGCATCCGGACAACGTGGCCAGTCTAGCTTCAATTCTCTCTGTGTGTGTGTACACATTGGACAAAGTCTGTGCAAAGACAAAGGTGTGAGTTTACTCCTTGATCTGAGGGGGAAAGCTTCTGCAGCTGTTTGTGACTACACATATTAATCTTCATCGCAATACCATAATCAAAAACAAAAGAACAACTGCAATCTACTCAGCAATGGAATAAAAAATATCACAATATTGGGATTTCTGCACCATGCAAACTTTTTCAAACAGTTTTTTTGGTTCTCTCATACAGGGACGGTTCAGAATTTGTCTCAGCTAAAAACTGCTTCCATGTTGATTGATCAGGTTTTCATTATGACTACAGAACGGAAAATAAATTTCAATTTTAGATGGATTAAACTTATAGCCATGTCATATTAAGATAACAAAGCTATTCTGCCTAAATTATGCATAACAAGGTCAATCAGACAACTGTCAAGGAGAGAAGTAGAGTCTTCTTTCTTGGAGATTTTTAAATACAAGTTGGAGTCTGCACTGGGAGGGAACTGGACCAAATGACTCTTGGCATTCCTTCCAATTCAGATTTGAGCCATCAATGTCCCAAAGCCCTAAATTATTGAGAGAAGTTGGCTACAAAGCATATACAGAGTACAAACAAAAATGACAACAAAGACATATTTTATGGATTATATTCACTCAGGGATAAATCTGAGTCACACTGCTGACATAGGCCTTTCTTCTCCAAATTCTTTACTAGCACATAGAATACGCATGGTTACTGCATGCTCCTTTCCTCGTTCTCCTGCTCCAAGAAGTAACCTCATCCTTGGTTGATTGAAACAATTAAAGAGCACGGATGTTTCTTATGGCCACTTAGCAAGACAACTTATCTTCAGAATCCAGGACACACCAGAGAGAGGACAGATTCTCCTATCTATCAGCATTCTGCCATCCTTACGTAAAAGACTTGTACAAGCTGCCATGGAGCTTACTCCCAAATACAGGATAGATTGCACACAACCTTTATTATGCCCAAGAAGGCTCAACTAAAATAGCTGCCATATCTGTCTATCATTTGTTTATCTTGGGGGGGGGGGTGTTGTTTACTCATTTGATACAATTCTGATGGAAAATTCTGATGATATAGAAGTCTTGGTGGTCCAGGTGTGCTTGATCATTTCAGGGGGACTCAACCTCTCTTAGCCTCGTGCCAGGGGGGCTCAAACAACCAATGCAGGATACATGCTGTAACCTGCAGAATCACCAACTAACCATCCTGGTTTAGCCCCCACACAGCTGAATAAATCCCACATAAATGTATTGTCGAAGGCTTTCATGGCCAGAATCACTGGGTTGTTGTAGGTTTTTTCGGGCTATATGGCCATGTTCTAGAGCAGTGTTTCTCAACCTTCCTAATGCCACAGCCCCTTAATACATTTCCTCATGTTGTGGTGACACCCAAGCATCACATTATTTTGCTACTTCATAACTGTAATTTTGCTCCTGTTATTAATTGTAATGCAGATAAGCAGGTTGTATTTCCATTCACTGGACCAAATTTGGTACAAATATCCGATATGCCCAAATTTGAATAGTGGTGGGGTTGGGGGAGCGATTGATTGATTTTGTCATTTAGGAGTTGTAGTTGCTGGGATTTATAGTTCACCTGCAATCAAAGAGCATTCTGAACTCCAGCAATGACGGAATTGAACCAAACTTGGCACACAAAACTACCATGGCCAACAGAAAACATGGGAAGGGATTGGTGGGCATTGACCTTGAGTTTGGGAGTCATAGTTCACCTACATCCAAAGAGTATTGTGGACTCAAATAATGATGGCTATGGACCAAACTTGACACTTATACTCAATATGTCCAAATGTGAACACTGGTGGAGTTTGGGGAAAACAGACCTTCAGAGTTGGGAGTTGTAGTTGCTGCAATCAAAGAGCATTCTGAACTCCAGCAACAACGGAATTGAACCAAACTTGGCACACAAAACTACCATGGCCAACAGAAAACATGGGAAGGGTTTGGTGGGCATTGACTTTGAGTTTGGAGTTGTAGTTCACCTACATCCAGAGAGCACTGTGGACTCAAACAATGATGGATCTGGACCAAACTTGACATGAATACTCAATATGCCCAAATACGAACACAGATGGAGTTTGGGGAAAATAGACCTTGACATTTGGGAGTTGTAGTTGCTGGGATTTATAGTTCACCTACACTCAAAGAGCATTCTTAACCCCACCAACAATTGAATTGTACCAAACTTCCCACACAGAACCCCCATGACCAACAGAAAATACTCTCTTTGGCGACCCCTCTGACACTCCCTGGCGACCCCCGCAGGGGTCCCGACCCCCAGGTTGAGAACCACTGTTCTAGAGGCATTTTCTCCTGGTGTTTCGCCTGCATCTATGGCAAGCATCCTCAGAGGTAGTGAGGATAATTGGTGAAGGTCAGTGAATGATGCCATCCCGAGGGAGATATGCACGGTACTTGGTACCCAGTTCAAAGCAGATATTGTGGGATTTTCTGCCTTGATCTTCTGGGTGATATGGCTGTGTGGAAGAGCCCTTGGGAATTTGAGGAGCTGTATCCAAAAAGATAACTTTCCCAGGCTTTTCCCAGCCTTTGTGCCTGTCTCCTTCCCAGTCTTTGTCCCCCACCCAGGGCTATTTACAATCATCTGCCCTATGAGTAAGATCCTTATGCCTTTGAGACTCTTCACACACGCACATAATACATCCCACAGTTGAATCTGAAAAGGTCCGTCTCTTCCCTACAGGTATGCATTCCTGTAGAGTTCAGGCAGCCCTGACCATATACAACTCATTGGAAGAATTCCAAAAGCGTTTATGGCCCATTCCCCTCTTTTTGCTGGAAGAGTTGCAAAATCTGATATATGGAAAGATAGGCTCAGAAGATATTGTTCCTTCCCCTGGAGTCAAAGGCTCCTTGTCTGGTTGGGACTGTTTTTTATAAGTCCTTGCAGCCAGGTTTGCTAAATTAAGTGCATTCTTATCCAGTACCTTGCACATACATTCTTTGACTTCTTCATCATTGTTTTTTTTTAATAACCTAATAAATAGAGGCTTGTGTCTTAATAAATTTATTAAAAAATAATAAATTTATTATTTATTATTTACTGCTGATATACATAAGATGCTCAACACTGTGAAGATGCAAAGCATTATTCTTGTGGTGCTATAGTTAAGGAACACGAACAATAAACCAACTGGCACTTGATTGGATACTTTGATGCCTGGGAAGGTGAAAAACTTGTGTCCTGTTACCATATTTATACATGAAATCAGCATAGGCTATTGCTCATGACCGAGTTTTGTTGTTTTTCAAGGATAGAGTCTTGATGGTGAATCCATATTTATTTTATTTATTTATTTACTTTGCTTGTGTACCGCAGTTTCTCAGCCCGTAGGCGACTCAACGCGGTTCACAACAAGAGCAAAAGACAATCCAACAACATACAATATTAAAACCATTAACAGTATAAAATACAAACTAATGACATCTCAATAACAACACATTAGCGTCTCATAACTAAAATCGTGATCCAATTCGTCATCCATAATTCCGTTTCTTATATTCATCGTGTTCATTGCACTATTTATCCGAACGCCTGTTCAAACAGCCAGGTTTTTAGTTTTCTTCGAAACACCATTAGCGAAGAGGCTGATCTAATGTCCATGGGAAGGGTGTTCCACAGCCGAGGGGCCACCACAGAGAAGGCCCTGTCCCTCGTTCCCGCCAGCCGTGCCTGTGATGCAGGCGGGATCGAGAGCAGGGCCTCCCCAGAAGACCTTAGAGTCCTGGTGGGTTCATAGGCAGAGATACATTCGTATAGGTAACTTGGGCCAGAACCGTTTAGGGCTTTATAGGCCAACGCCAGCACTTTGAATTGAGCCCGGTAGCAAATCGGCAACCAGTGGAGCTGGTGCAGCAAAGGAGTTGTATGCTCCCTGCGCTCCGCTCCTGTTAGTAACATGGCTGCCGACCGCTGGACTAATTGGAGCTTCCGAGCCGTCTTCAAAGGCAACCCCACGTAGAGAGCGTTGCAGTAGTCTAAATGGGATGTAACCAGAGCGTGGACTACCGTGGCCAAGTCAGACTTCCCAAGGTACGGGTGTATGTGACCATAGAGACCTATTCTTGATCTGCATGGTCTTTCAAAGTGACATACATTTCCAGATGGGCATGTGTATTCTGGGAGCATCCTGTTACCATATCTATATGTGAACATGGGGAAATGGAGGAGAGGAGACGGTTTGTTCCCACCATTATAGGGTAGCCCTGACCATTTCAGTCCCCTATGCTCGCTACATCTCTTTCCCACCACTTTCTCCACTCAGGGTACACTCTCTGGCCTCTTCTTGAACCAACTTGACCCAGGGACCTTGAAAAACTACATTTTTCCAGGTCGCTGATACAGAGAACTCTCCATCCCTCCATATCCGCAAATTAAAATATTAATTTCTGAGGTGACCACTTTTATTACTCCCTTCCCTGAACCCTGTGACCATCCTGCTTTTGTCCCCAGAGTCCGCTGACCCCCCCCCCCCCAATCTGCATGCCTACCTCTTTTAAAAAATGAAATCCCTTTGCTCATTGTATACGTGTCTCCCTTCTTTGTGAATACGGAAGGGGCCCCAAACTGGGTCCCTGGTTATCCCTAATCTCCCATGTGTATGTTTTATTATTATGTTATGATTTAGTAAAGGTAAGGGTTTTCTCCTAACATTAGGTCCAGTTTTGTCCAACTCTGGGGGTTGGTGCTCATCTCCATTTCTAAGCCGAAGAGTCAGCGTCGTCCATAGACACCTCCAAGGTCAAGTGGTCAGCATGATTGCATGGAGTGCTGTTACCTTCCTGCCAGTGCAGTACCTTTTGATCTACTCACATTTGCATGTTTTTGAACTGCTAGGTTGGCAGGAGCTGGGCCTAACAGCGGGAGCTCACGCCGCTCCCCAGATTCAAACCTGCAGCCTTTCAGTTAGCAAGTTCAGCAGCTCAGTGCTTTAACCCACTGCACCACCGGGGGCTCCATGTTATGCTTTATGTATCATTTTAAAAATCCATTAGAAAGATGTTTGCCACCGGAGTGAACTTTCACCCATTTTCCATGCAGTGGGAATCTTCAGCTGGCTTCCTGTGCCTGATTTACATTAGAAGGATCCATTTGA
This sequence comes from Anolis sagrei ordinatus, assembly GCF_025583915.1. Taxonomy (NCBI): domain Eukaryota; kingdom Metazoa; phylum Chordata; class Lepidosauria; order Squamata; family Anolidae; genus Anolis; species Anolis sagrei. The sequence goes on along the minus strand of NW_026847438.1, from coordinate 161,653,999 downwards.
GTGTCTCAAGGAACGCATAAGTTTCGGGTCAGGCAAAGATCAGGAAGAACTTCAATATGTCCTTTGTCTGAGCCACCTGGACAAATGATTCAATCATAAAGACTTTGGCCATCTAGTATGCCTGGGGACCAAACGAAGCTCTCAGACAATGACATGCCCTTCCCAGCAATTTGCATACTAATCCACTCACGGAGAACAGTATTTGTTTGGATTCAAAAAGCCATCCAGTGTTTCCTGGAGACATTGGACTCTCTGAGACAGGGACTTCATATATCAATAATAATAATAATAATAATAATAATAATAATAATAATAACTTTATTTTTATACCCCGCCACCATCTTCCCAAGGGGACTTGGGGCGGTTTACATGGGGACAAGCCCAAAATCACAGATAAAATAGCAGCATTAAAATCAATCAAATAAAAACACATCACAGTTACAACAACAACAACATAATATCAATCAAAACAATAAGACAATTCGGAGGCCGTGATGGCAGCAACATGTTTTTTATTTTGCTTAAGTAAGTGAATCATGTTGTCTCATATTTTCACTTCAGCACTATTGTCCTGGACCAACATGCCCCCTCTGTTGGAACTCGGCCTGTGATTTTGTTTAAGGATCAGGGTGCTTTAGATGTTAGGAGTGATGACAATGAGTTTCAAGATGGCAATAGTCTGGTCAATGATATTGATGCAGAGAATGACCAGGAGATCCCTGTTCAAAGTGTAGTTTCTCATGAGAATGTCCCTGAAGGGTGTGGGGGTGATGGTGTGCTCCCTGAATTGCTACCAGAGAATTCCCATGATTTGGAGCTAGAAAACAACTCAGCACTTGGTCCAGCTGCAGAAATTAATGAGCAAATAGATAGACAGAAGGAAATTAGTCAAAACAGAAGAGCAGTGGCTTTGGCGTTCTGTCAGGCTCAGAGAGAGAAAGATAAGAGACTCAAAGCTAACGCAAAACCAATTTTTGAGTGCTTGAGACATACCTTAACGAGGAGATAAAAGTCCCAAGTACCAGATATTTGGTCTGATTAAGCATTGTTTGGAATCAAGTCAAGTTCTCATCCTTGTTTCTTGGAAGCTTTGCTTAAGTGTCTTTGTTTCATGGCTTTGATTCTTGGATTCTATGTTTTTGTATTCATGCCCTGGATTCATGTTTTCTGGTTTCTTGGATTTTATTAGATAAGTTTTTTGCCTTTGTTTTTCATGGACTTTGATGGACTATTACACTGGACTACTGTGTTCCGGCTTACTTAATTGGATTTACCATTTTCTTTAAAGTGCCTTTTTACTTTACTGCTTTTTAGTTATAGTCAATAAAGAGATTGTTTTCCTATTCAACTGTGTGGTGTTTAAAATCAGAGGGTTTTTCCTGGTCTGGAGTGCAACACCCTCCTTCAGTGATTGGAGAGTTCCCTGAAGCGGGAATGCTCTCTGATTGGTCGATGAGGGGCACTGTTTCGCCTTTCGAGATAGCCCCCTCCTTGCAAAACAGGCTGAGCCAATCACAGCAAGGTTGGTACAGCTGAGCAGTGCGGGAAACTTGAATGCTGTAAAATGTATAAAATGCCTGTTTCTTGCTGTACATGTATCTCAGCTTACTTTGGTGACTGATCGCAAGCTGATATCTTAATCAATTGATTAATGAATACTTTGGTGACTTATTCTTCCAACTTGGTGAGCATTTTGTTCTAGATCAGGACTTCTTCCAGCTCACCAAGCAGCGCAGATCCTCAAGGGCAGCTTGTTGTTGCTGATTCTGGCTTGATTGGCTTGGTAGCTGGCAACCACTCTTCAAATTTCCACCAATGGCAGCCTTCTGGGTCTCACTATCCACGGCTGTGCCCAACCTCTAGCCATCGAAAGCAGATATTGTGGATTATCTGACTTAATATTCAGGATTATATGGCTGTGTGAAAGGGCCCTCAATCAGGGAAGCAATGGTCCTGGGTTTGCAAGACCTGAGCAGGGCAATTTACATGGAGGTCTGTCATTTATTTGATCACCATAAGTTGAAGTCAACTTGAAGGCAACCAACAACAGCAACAATGCAGCAACAATTATAATGTTGTTTCATCACATCAGAAGTCAATTTAGAAAAACCAAAAGAATGCTTTCAGTAGATCATGCACTGGTGAGGAGTGAAAAATACATATGCTATAGTGTATTTTTACATTATTATAAATTTATTCTTAGATTTTAGTACCAAGTACTAAGCTTGTGGTAATCCCAATTAGGTGGGCAGATTACGGGATTTTTTCCAAACACCTGGTGGATTTATACGATCTCCCAAGACCTCATCTTCTTCATTTTACGGGTTGGGATTTACGCTCTTCGCTTGCCTTTTACACCCCCCATCGCCTCGCCCCCACATCCGCACACCATTTTCACCCCCAACCCACACAACCAACACTCATATAACCCAAACCTGGTACACGGTTACTTTTCAATTTCTGAAGGACACATGCCTCATTCTACTTATTAGCTATACCTCCACCTAGAAAACTGGATGAATGAGCATGTCAAGTAACTTAAAAATATATTGATCATTCCACCGTTCTCTGGTCAGAAAAGAATTGGTTGAAACATGATCTGAATATGGTTTGCACTGTTTGCAGAGGAAATAATGCAAATGTTTGGTTAAATATTGGGTAGCTACAAATAACACATTTTTGTTGCACAATCGAGTGCCAAGACCATCAAGCGTTTGTTGTGCATTCAGAACTGAATATATTTGCTTGGGGGGAAACCAGATTGATTTCATTCTCAAGCATATTTATTAATGCCTCAGCAAATGAATCTAGGGCACAAATGAGGCAAGATCAATATTTATGCAGCCGACTTTAGAGAAGGAGAGATGCCTCCAAACAGCAGGGGATGTCACCATTATTATTTTCCTGTGATTTCTTTCTGTGTCTTGGAGTTGGCTCATTTGCATCATTGAAAACTATTTATTCATTGTAAGGTGAACAGAGCAAGGCAGCTGATGCCAGAGCTTTCTCTGAGTCAGAGAAAATGGATGTTAATACACTCAGTCAGGGCCAGTGCTACCAGGAGGTAGGATGAAGCAGGTGCTTCAGGCAGCAGGTTGTCCTGCCCATCCTGTGCCCCCTAAACTAGCCTGGAGCACACAGAATACTATAGTACTATAGAATTGAAGTTTTAAGTTTTGTTCAAATTGGCCTTTGTAAGCAGAACTGAAGAAATTGCCACCTTCTCCTTTATCTTTAGCTGCAAGATATCTTGAGTTGGTTCTCTAGGCGAACTTGGAAAACTTATTTATTTATGTATTTATTGTATTTGTATACCGCTCTTCTCAGCCCTCAGGTGACTCAGGGCGGTTTACAATGGCAGCGATTCGATGCCCCAAATCACCATGAAACATTTAAAAACATTAACACATAATACAATACCATAACAAGACTATTAATACATAGATCATTTGCGTCTCTTAATAAATAGATCATTTGCGTCTCTTAATAAAAAACATTGTCCCATCTTGTCGTCCAGTTGCTCCAATTCCTATGCCTTTTACCTTGCATTTTCAAACATTTGCTCAAACAACCAAGTCTTGACTCTTTTCCGAAATGTTAAGAGGGAGAGGACTGATCTAATGTCCCCAGGAAGGACGTTCCATAGCCAAGGGGTCACCACTGAGAAGGCCCTGTCTCTCGTCCCCACCAAATGTGTTTGCGACGCAGTCAGGATCGAGAACAGAGCCTCCCCAGACGATCTAAAGGCCCTAGCAGGTTCATGAGGGAAGATGCGTTCAGACAGGTAAGTTGGGCCAGAACCATTTATGGTTTGGACTGTGACTCCCAGAATCCTCAAGTCAGTATGGTGACTTTTTTTGGCCACTTTTCAACAGGGTCATTCAGTGGGTTTCCACACCTGAACAGGAATTTAAACCCTCATCTCCAGAGTTGCAATCCAACACTCAAACCACTGTACCACACCGAGTCCCCTTTTAAGATTCAATTGTTTTGATGTTGTTGTTATTGTATGCCTTCAAGTTGTTCCTGACTTATGGTGGCCCCCAAGGCAACTTTATATTGGGGCTTCTTGGCAAGATTTGTTTAGAGGGGCTTGCCTCTGCCTTCCTCTGAGGCCGAAAGAGTATGACCTGAGCAGAGATTGGATCCCTCTTCTTGAGTTACACCATTGGTTGTCACGCAAGTGGGGGGAGAATAAAAGAATGTAGCAGCACCTTCAAGACTAACTTACTTTTATTTTACCACTAGCTTGGATAGCTGGTATTGCCTGGGTTATTTGAGAAAGTCAGTTTTTTAATTGTACAAAATGCATGAGGTTGTGGGTGAACTTACATCATGCCAGGTTAACCCCAAAAAATGCCATCAGCTCTCTGGATGTAAGTGAACTACAACTCCTCCAAATCAAGGTGAAATTTTCTCCAGTATTTTTTTGCTGGTTGTGCAGGCTCTGTGTCCCAAGTTTGTTCCAGTTCTATCATTGGTGGAGTTCAGAGTGCTCATTGAGTTCAGATGGACTATAAATTCCAATACCTACCATTCCAAAATGTCTAGGCCAATTCCCCCCAAAAGCCACCAGCATTCAAATTTGGGCATATCGGATATGCATGCCAAGTTTGGTCTGGACCCATCATTGTTTGATTTTATAGTGCACTCTAGATGTAGGTGAACGACAACTCCTATAAATCCCTCCAAAGACCTCCAGTATTTTTTGTTGGTCATGGGGATTATGTGTGCCAAGTTAGTTCCAGGTCCATCGTTGGTGGAGTTGAGTCTTCTTAGATTGCAGATGAACTATACATCCTAGTGCCTACAACTCCTATAAATCATGACAAATCCTCCCCAAACCTCTCTAGTATGTTCAGTTGCTCATCAATTCCTCTGTTTGCTGTGTGCCATTGAAAAGAATAGGAAAGGGTTATGGGAGAGGCAGTGGGTGGGGTCATGCAAATTCCACACCAATGGAGAGAGTAAGAAACACTGGGATGTGGAGGAAACACATAAAATCTAAGATGAAATGGTCCCTGTATTAAAGCCTTCACTTGGGTGGTGGGAGCATGGTGTTTTGTTTTTATGATGTTAGTTGATTTAAATGTTTTTGTTATTTGTTGTTATTGATTATTTTTACAGTGTCTGTTTTACTTGTAATCCTTGGGCTTGTCCCTCTGTGAGCCGTCCTGAGTCCTTTAGGAGAGATGGAGGCGGGGTATAAAAATAAAGTTATTATTATTATTATTATTATTATTATTTTACTGACACAAAAGCATGGTATGTCACTGTGCTGGTACGGCTGTACCAGGAGCTTCAGCTTCATTTTCTTTCTATTAAGTGTTTGTATATATTCCAAGGTTCCATGCATTTGCAACAAGGTGGCTTCCCTTGGTTTGCAATCATAGGGCTAGCCACCTGTCTATCATTGTTAAGTTTTGGTTCCGCCCCTTTCCCCAGGGCCATGGGAAGAGAGGGAGCCATTTTTAGTTCAGTCTTATAGTGGAAAGCTTAGCTACAGGACGTGGATCAGCTCCATCTGTAGACAAGCTTCGTTTCTCACAGCATCCGGGGGAAACAGAAGCATCCGGGGGAAACAGCTCCACATCTTTCGTGGAAAAGATCCAAAAGAACTCCAGCTGGAGAATCTACAAAGCCTTGGCTGGTAGGTCTACTCGGGTAACCAGAAGCAATTGGAGCCGGGAGTAGAGCACAAACCAGCAAGCATAGAAAGCCTGGGAGGGGTTAAAAAACTGTTTTCCTTGTTAAAGAAAAGAAACAGTTCACAAAGCCAGTTACCTGTCCATTTTGGGGCAAGTTAGGAAGCATTTGTTTAATCTGTTGAAGATCCAAGAAGTGTTTGTTGTTTTATTGAAGACCTAAGCAATAATAAAGAACTTTGTTAAACATTTCAAGTCTTCTAAAGACTGTGTATGGGAAAATCCTTGAAGGCCTCTCACCCATGGCACTCCGGCTCCCCGATGGGCACAAAGAGCACGTCCTGTTTAAAAAATCAATTATTACAGGCCCAGCGCGTGGCAGCACAGTCACAGCAAACGAGATCTATATGCTGGATTTTGTATCACAAAATCACAAGTCAAACACTTCCCAAGCGTCTAGGACTGTGTGATGTATTTTCGAATGATGCGCGCAGATCTAAGTAAGGTGGCCTTTTGCAGTTGACAGATCGTGATTTTTGTCGATGTTTATTGTTTTCAAATGCTAGCTGAGATCTTTTGGCACGGCACCCAGCGCACCAATGACCACTGGGGACCACCTGTACTGGTTTATGCCAGAGCCTTTGCAATTCGATTTTGAGATCTTGATAGCGGCTGAGTTTTTCCTGTTGTTTTTCCTCAATGGGACTGTCATCTGGTATGGTGACATCAATAATCCAGACTTTTTTCTTTTCCACAATCGTGATGTCTGGTGTATTGTGTTCCAAAACCTTGTTGTTGTTGTTGTTGTTGTTGTTGTTGTTATTGTGAAGGACATTGGCAGGACTCTTGTACATGGCACTCACTATAACCTGCAATGTCATTGGAGGGAGGGCCATTGGTGTCTCCTGAGCAGTGGAAGCTATAGCTGTTTGTGGAGGCAGGAGCTTGACTGTGTAAGCGGACACCCCAGCCACACACACATACATATTTTCATTTTTGTTATGTGTATAGATAAGCTTTCATGGATGTATACTCATGCCCACTTTAGTTCATTATTTATTTATTTTTGCAGAAGTTGCAATGAACATGAGCATATCCCTGAAATCTTATGCTAAAATAAAAAAAAAACCCAGCTTATCTTAAAAGTGCAGCCACGTTTCGCTATTTCTCCCCCTTGCTTCCTCCTTTTTATTGCCAATAGTGTTTCCATGATGATGACGATAATCATGATGATGCTGTATATTTGTAATCCAGTTTTATCTGTGTATCCCACTTTTATCTCTGTAGCTGAAATGCAAAGCAGCTCACAACAATTAATAATACAATTTAAAATCTCCAGTATATAAATATTCAAATAGGATTAACATACAAATTGGTTGAAATCACTTCAAATATTTACAAAGTTAGAATACTTCAAACAGTTCAAATACTGGTCTGCAGATGTTTAAACTATCCTTCCCAAGATCTTTCATCATTGCAGCTGGATGGGAATTATAAGGCCCTCCTCACATTAGAAACCAGCCATTTCTTCTAGACTACGCTGCAGTTGCCTTTCATGAGGTTGTAAATGGTTTGTGGCTGTGTTTTTTTTTAAAGCTCAAAACAATACAATTCATAGCTGTGAAACTAGCACAGGCTAAAATGCAGATCCTAACATGTCCGTTTCCTGTGTGAAGAATTCCTTGTGAATTTGCCAAGAAAACTTAGTTCATTTCTCATTTCTTGCCCCATTTTATGAAGATACTAATGAGGAGTCATATCTAGCAGCATAATTCCAGTAGTAATGTAAACCCTTTCCACACATCTGAATAAAATCCCACATATGCTTTGAACTGGATTATATGGCAGTGTGGACTCAGATAACCCAGTTCAAAACAAATATTGTGGAATTTTCTTCCAACACCACAGTTCAAAAGTGTCTGTCTTCCTTCTCTCAGCTATCCTTATGGTCCAGCTCTTGAATCCATAGGTTACTACGAGGAGTACCATCGCTTTAACTATGCAATAGTTAACTATAGAAAAGCCACACAGAACTGTAAGAATGATTGATAAATCTGTTGAGTCACCTAGGAATGTAGGCTTAATTTCTCCCAGATAGTAGCAATCTGGAGTTAAACTCTTGAGTAATCACAAAAGAATTTGGTGGAGATCCAAATTCCTTTCCCCGCAAAGCCACTCAGTTCTTTCTCATATAATTCAGTAACTGTAGGGAACAGAAGTAAAATTCAGGGAATTCACCCTGGGTCAGTTCTTGGTTGACCATTGATGCTCCTGTGCTTGGAGGTGGTTGGAAGAGTTGGCCTTACCATTAAGAATCAGATAGTCATCTCAGAGAATATATTTTGTTATTTTGAAAAAGGCAACAAATGGCGAGTTAGTAACTTGTTGTATTTTATTCTCAGTGATATGGAGGTACATGTGAGGAATTTGATGCTTCAGCTATCCACACAACTTGGCTGGGTTAAGTACTATGGACTGTGATTTCAAGTGCTGTAATGGCATAATGCCTTGGCAGCTATGGGAAAAGAGCAAACTGTACCTTCTTCCTTACTCCCCTGTGTACTTTAGAAAAGGAAGAATAGCAACCCCTCCTTGTCTGGGCAAATTCCAGAATGTTCCGCCATGGTGTTTTGCTCTAGTGAAATCCTCAGAAGAGAAGGCTTATGCTTGCCAATTATGTCTAATTTAATAGTGGGCTGGACAATCCTATGAATTCTAACACACATGTAAACTTAGTAGGTTCAATTGGCTTTCTCCCAAGTAAATGGGCACATATTTGCAGCTGAAGTTACTTATATATAGTGCCCACTGGGTATCAATAACCTACAATCCAGCCCTATGAATATATACTAAAAATGCAATCCTATTGAGTTCAGTGTTACTTAAATCTAGGAGAGTATGTATAGAATTGTCAGCGATGACCCAGACCCTGTGGTATATTTGAGTATACAACATTGGTGACACTGGGCCATTTTGGTCTACTACTTCCTTTTGAAGTCCCCATAAAAGAGGGTATTTCGGATCACCAAAACAGGATTTTGGGTGGGTGGGTGGGAGGGTGAGTAGGTGGGGCTTCTGGAGAAAGGGAGGACTGATGGAAGCAGCAAGATCAAGTCAGGTTACCAAATATCAGGGCAGGGTCTCCAGCTTTCGCGAGTCATCTCCACACAGGAGATGGGGTTGAAATTTTCCAGTTTTGGTGGACTCGGCTCTAGACAAGAGGAAAAGGCAGTGCACATATTTTCAGCTCGGTTAGTATAGAACAGTAGATCACCCTCTACTCAGTTCTATATCCACTTTCTGACTAGAAACAAGTAGGCTAGATTTAGGACATCATCACAAAGGCCTATGGATTTGCCACGCATCGTGGTGGATCCATGGGTCCCCGGCAGGAGGGGCATGGAGAAGACATTGCTCCATGCCCTGCATGACATGGCTTTTCTTACCTCTCATCTCATGAGGGGAAGCGTCGCCACCGCCCAGCTTCCCCTCGTTGCTAGTAAGGCAACACAGGGCGGCTCCCATGTTGCTGCCATGGCAGCGTACAGTGCTTCCTTTCCTCTTTCAGCATGAAGCCTGGCCAGAAGTCCCTGTCTAATGGGCTCTGTGCTGAAAGTGAAGAGCAAGCAGAGTCCGACGGTCAAATCGCCCCATGTGGTGAGGTAGTAAGCAATCCTGATCCTATTTTCCTAAATAGTTGAGAAAGAATAAACCCCTCATTTCGTTTTTATATAGAAACAGCCCCTTCAGCTAATATTGCTGTCTTAATTTCTAAAAAAGAAAATATGGGGGTGTATGTGTTTAAATGACTAGTTGTGGGCAATTATGGTTAGTAATACATAATGCTTAGTGACATAACCAGGGGGAGGTTAAGGCCCAGAAACATGAGAGCCTGGAAAAACTAGGAAACCTAATTTTAATGACACCTCTTGATCTTTCGACTTCATCACACAACTGATTTTCAGTGTTTTAGGACACTTCTACCCCAGTTGTGCCATGGAGCCCCACGGAGCCTATCAGATGGCGTAGGCTCACTTCTGGTGGGGCTCTGTAGCTCAACTGGGGCACAAGCATCCTATGATGCTGCATAGGGAACACAGGTGGCTTCCAGTGTTCCATTTGAAACCGTTCGGCCAGCGCAAGGGGAATCTTCAAGGTAACGCTTCCCCACATGTAATGGGGAAGTGTTGCTGTTGGTGAGGTGGGGTACCGGGCACCTGGGTTGCCCCACCACTCCGTCAATTTGCCATGGAGGCTAGTGAATCAATACGGGGGACCTCATACATGTGATGAGGTCCTTATTCTTAGTCCAGATTCAAGTCTTCATCTGTATCCCAAATACTGTGTATTTTATTGTCTGTGATATGGAGGTACATGTGAGGAATTTGATGCTTCAGCTATCCACACAACTTGGCTAAGTTAAGTACTATCGACTGTGATTTTGAGCTTTTGCTGTAATGGCACAATGTCTTGGCAGCTATCGGGAAAGTGCAAACTGTACCTTCTTCCTTACTCCCTTGTGTACTTTAGAAAAGAAAGAATAGCAACCTCTCCTTGTCTGGGCAAATTCCAGAATGTTTTGCCATGGCGTTTTGCTCTAGTGAAATCTGCAGAAGAGAAGAAGGTACATTTTGTTGTTTCTGCTGCTGTCAGTTCTGAACAGTTATTAATAACAATACACAGAGTTCTTAATTTTCAAAGTCTCTAATGAGGATTAGAATCCTAATTCAGGTTAGACCTAATAAAATTCCAGTAACCCTGGAATCCTCTTCTATAGTTTCATTAGCTGTAGCCACCACGCGTTGCTGTGGCCATGCTTCCCTCTCTCTTTCTCTCTTCCTTTCCCTCTTCCTTCCCGCTTTCCTTCCTTCCCTTTTTTCTTTCCTTCTCTCCTTCCTTCTCTTCCTCTTCCTTCCCCCCTTTTACTTCCCTTCCTCTTTCTCCCCTTTCTTCCTTCTATACCTATTCTTGGACTGCAACTCCCAGCAGTCCTTCTGATTGATCTACCTACCAACCTACCTATATCTATCTCTATCTAATCTATCTATCTTATCTATGTGGAGGATTGCTGAAAGTTGGAGTCTGGGAATAGAAAATTGGAAATATGCAGGGATTGGGATGATCTCAAAGAAATCCAAGGAGAAGAAAGCTTGCATCTTGAAAGCAGTGCACTCAGATCATCCTCCTCTCCTAAAGAGCTTGGTCTAGGGGATGCTGGGAGCTGTAGTCTGGAAGAGAGCATGGATATGGTATTGCGTGTTTTGTTTGCTGATGGAGTTGTTTGTGTGCATGTGCTGTAGCATCTTTTTGCTTTTTTGGCTTTTTATGTCCCTTCCATTGTGTTTTTCAGTGTTTTTATGAGTGATGGTCACTCGTTGGTCTGATAGGTGTCTTGTGTCCAAATTTCGTGTCAATTCATCCAGTGGTTTTTGAGTTATGCTAATCCCAAAAACTAACATTACATTTCTATTTATATTGATTAAAGTACAAATACCTACTTGGGGAAATATAGTGATAGACCAATCTCCTATCTCCAGCTTCAGTAGGACAGCAAATTTTCCTAGTACAAGAACAACATTCTCCCACATCTCACTACTTAAAGTCCAAAGACAACTACAATGGGTCATACATATCTCCTGGATTAACTGGCCACAATACTTTTAGGTTCCCAAATGTAAGAAATGATATGGAAGATTGGGAATATGAATCATTTTTGGGAAATAAAACGAGACACAGTATATAGGGCACATTTTCTTTACTTTGCAAATACTCAACCAGGAAATAACAAGCCTGTCACTGTTATATTGACAAAGAGTCCTCCATTACAGAATAACCTCAGGATGGTTTGTTCGTGTTGGAAACACTTTATGCAGTGCCTCTCATTAGATGCTGAAAATTTTAAGGGCTCCAAGTAAATTACAGTGTGTGGTTCGTGCTAGTAATAGAATATATGGCTCTCTATAATCTATGTGCTGGCTGAAATAACTTTTCATTACTCAGAGAACACTGTCAAAGTCACATGGAGTTCTTGGGTTTGCCAGGTGACACGACTATAGGTGAAACCCCCACCAGTTGAGATGTTTAAAGCACATACCATCAAAATCTGATCTTAACCAAGCTAGATAAACATGCAAGGGGTACAGAAGCGGCAGCAGCTGTGGGTCCCAAAGGCACTAGTTTGGGTTGAGCTGGCTTGCTATTAGGTGGGTCTTCATCTTTAGAGAAGCATACCAGCAGAGAGTAATAGATATGAATGGTGTTTTTCAGCTGTGTCTTCCCAAGCAGGCTTCCCAGGTGGAGAAAACATATTAGGAAAAAGAGAGACAGCACATCTCCTGCTGTCTTTCTAGCAGGAAGTGCATAGGACACAGCAGGAGGGAAAGGCAACGCATCTCCTGCTGTGACCTCTTTAGCAGACTTGCCAGTTGATGAAAGCAGATTCCACTTGTACACCCCTCCCAAAACTCCTTCTAGGCACACCAAAAACCTACGGTTCTAGTTTCTTCCTGTGCCTCATGCTCTCCTTTCTACACAGGCAAAGGAAACCTCTGTCCACAGCAACTGCACTTTCATTCTCCCCCAACCTAGGCAGGTAAAGTAGTTGCCTTCTACCTCTCCTTTTCCCCTACCTAGCTGACCAAGCACACTTCTTTACCTCTCAAAACTCCACATCAAAACTCCAAACAGCCTTGCTACCTTGCTATCTTGGTTTCTCACTACTTCCTCCTTGCTCTCCTGCTTTGCTCAACCACACAGCAATTTCATTTACATATTATAAATATAATACTTTCTTTTAAATACTTAGTCTTAGCAAAATATTGTGAATTGGGTAATATATATCTATATATCTATATTTATAAAGGTAAAGGTTTCCCCAGACATTAAG
>NW_026847438.1:161619732-161640728 GCF_025583915.1 Anolis sagrei ordinatus | reverse complement strand
ACTGCTAAAAAAAAAACCTCATTTAATTAATTGAATTAGAAAGTGTGTTATGATGCCACAAATTAATTTTAAGAAGCAACATGCAAAATTAACAACCGTGGTTAAGAATTAAATGCCTATTGTGAAAGTAATCTTATTATGACAATCTGAACCGCTAATAAAGTCTCATATGCCATGATTTCCCTGCAAATATGCAGAGAAACTCTCTCTTTGAAATTCCTTCAAATATATGACTTTCAAAGGCCAACTCTGCCAAATTTGCTTTTTCTCTCATATATAGTGTTAGCAAATGTGTCAATGTTAAGAATGAATTTTCACACACTGCTACAGAATGGCATGAAAGGTGAGTCGTGCAGAATACAAACTACACATGCACAAGAAAGGCTTTTTTATATATGTACAATGTTTAGTAAGTTTGTGAAGACTTATTTTGGGGGATTTGCAGGATCCTCTATCCTCTACATTCGCTGAAGTAGGGAAATAGCAAATAAAAAACTACTACCCTTACCCTCTCCCCCAAGGAAACAGCTCTCTAGGAATCCCTAGGTCCTCCAACACAACTCAGTGCCAGAGGTTGATCATAGAATTACATTGGATGATCTAGAGCAAACTAAGGTCTCTGCTGACATCCTCTTTAGCCAAGGAGAATAGAAGCCTTTGATTTCGCCTTCAACCTATCTGTGTCTTATCTGGCCCTTTGGAAGCTTGGCACACTGGGCTCCAAACCTGCGGTTCTTGCAGTAGTTGAAATCAGGAGGACCCAGAGTTTCCAAAAGATAACATTTCAGCCAAATCTGCAAACAAATCAAACCTACTGATTTGTAGACTTGGCTGTTTTTTTAAATGCTTGGCTAAAGTTTCAAGTTATTGCCATAGTAGAAATTTGGTGTGGAAGCAAATTTTCATTTGGTGGCAGAGTTCTTATTGAAGGCAACAGCTGCATTTTCTCTCTCCTTGTTCTTACCCTTGAGACTGTAAAATCCTTAAGAGGAGTGGCAATTAGAAGTCTTCATTCAAAGCCATTAAGCAATGCTCTAACATTTATTTATAACATTTCTACCCTGCTCCTCTCAACCCCCGCAGGGAACTCAGAGCAGCTAACAATGGCAACAATTCAATGCCGCAAATAATACATTATAATAGCAAGATAAAATCATACAATACAATAGATTAAAAACACACATTAATTATACAATCGTAAAGCCATTTCCATTATAACAATCATATAGTCCGATTCAATGTTCAAAGTGCCGTTGTGCCTGCTAGCCAAAAACCTGGTTCCAAAACCACATTTTCAGTTTTTTTTCTGAAAGAAAGGAGGGAGGACACCAATCTCATTTCACTGGGGAGGGAATTCCACAAGCGGGGGTCACCACCGAGAAGACCCTGTCCCTCATCCCCACCAGACGCATTTGCTAAGCTAACATCTCTGATCGAATGCAGAACAGCGTTCAATATCGGAACATTAAGTTCAGGAGATGAACTTATTGGCCCCTAGAAAAGTGAGTGCATCAGCTTGATTACAGATGGTGTGGTTTATTGCTCATTTTGAAATCAAGATCTGGGAAGGCCTGGAACAATACACCTATGAGGTTAGCTATAAACCCCAAACAGGTTAATAAATCTCTAGGAGGGCTATAGGGAAGGAAGTGTTTCATCCTAAGACATTTCCTGTGTCTTCATCTGTAGCTCTTACAGCTCTGGCAAACATTTTGTGGCTCCAGAGAGTCCCAAATACCTGAGATACAAGCCAAACATATTGTAGAGGAGGAAGGAATGTTTTGCTTTGAAATCCTCCTGAGGCAGGTTTTGATGGCCCTGGGGGCGAAGCTAACAATACTTTAAAAGTGCTAAATCCAATGGGAAAATTAAGAAGAGGAAGGGACTCTGTTTAGAGATGGAAACATCTGTCTGTGATCTCCTTTCAGAAGTGTCAGAATGGACAACTAGAGTGGAGCTGTATATTATAATGTAGAATTAGGCGCATCATCTGAAATTGATATAATACTTCAGATACAGCTTTTGGCTTTTAAACTATGGAACACCTGCATCCAAATCTCCCTTTTAGCTATCAAGGATTTGTTATTTTTAATATACTCGTATCCCAATGTAGAGATTGGTTGAGCTTATAACTATCCATTGCGTATTTGTTGAGCTTATAACTATCCATTAATCTATCTACTTCACAAGGATGCTGTGAAGATAACAACAGGGTAATCTTTACGAATTCCATCTTGTGTTCACTGGAAGAATCATAACATCGAAATGTGTAAGTCAAGTTTCAGCAATATTCATCAATTTTTCTTCTGCTTGTATGTAGGTTGGTATCCAGTTTTGTACAATTTGGTGCACAATATTATGTTTTTGAGATCCTAAAGACTTGTCTTGTACTGGAGTGATATGGGAGGTCCCAAATCTGGTATTGAAGAGTGGTTTGAATGCTGGACTATGACTCTAGAGTCAAGGGTTTGCTTCCTTACTCAGCAATAGAAATCAACTGGGTGACTTGGACAAGTCACACACTCTCAGCTCCAGGAAACCCATTAGGGTTGATTTTGATGTCAGCGTTGCTATGAGTTGGAAATTACTTGAAGGCACAAAGCAACAATAACAACAATAAGCAGTCTGCAACTCTATGAGATTCAGTTCTAAGCACCAAGTGCTTAGAACTGAATCTCATAGAGTTGCAGACTGCTTATTGTGTACCAATAAGGCTTTAATACCAAACGCTGGGAATCCTCAATCTTCCTCTTCACTGTCTGGCCAGGATGAGACCAAGTAGCATTGTATTGTTTTCCTCTTGCCTGCTATTGTGAGATTTGCATGAGTTTTGGCGTTCTCAAAGGATTTGAAAGATCCTCCTATGTATATCATGTTAATTTCCTGATATTTCAGCCTACATCTCGTGCTCCAACTGTGACCATACCTCGTGAAGTCTGACTTGACCATGGTGGTCCATGCCTTAGTTACCTCTACACTGGACTATTGCAATGTTCTCTATGTGGGGCTACCCTTGAAGACGGCCTGGAAATTACAACTTGTCCAACGGTCGGCAGCCAGATTAATAACTGGGACAACTTACAGAGAGCTGTCAATCCCCCTGTTTAAGGAGCTCCATTGGCTGCTGTTTATCTTCCGGTCCCAATTCAAGGTACAGGTTCTTACCTATAAAGCCCTAAACAGTTTGGGACCCGCCTACCTTCATGACCGTATCTCTCTCCATGAACCAGCCTTCAATCTTCGGCCAAGGCCCTCCTTTCGCCCTTGCCAGTCTCTCAGATTTGTCTTATGGACACAAGGGAGAGAGCCTTCTCCACTGTGGCCCTCTGACTCTGGAATTCACTGCCCGGAGAGATTAGGAAAGCCCCTACCTTGGAAACTTTTTAAAAGAGTCTTAAAACCTGGCTCTGCCATCACGCCTTCGAAGAGTAGCCACATAATTTTATGCTAGTGCTCCTCCAATGTTCTTGTCTTAGGAGCCCCCCCCCCCTACGAAAGTTGGCTTATTTTCCTATCTCTCTATGAGTTCTCCCTTACAATTAGTTCTGCCCCCTTATCTCACCCGGAGTTTCTAAATCATTTTATGTACATGCGGCCCGCCCTTTGTCTTTCTGTCATTATGCTTAGTTCCTATGCTTTGTGTATATTGTTTTATATGCTTTGATGTTTTATATTTTAATGTTATGTTGTTTATTTTGTTGCAATTTGTATTGTTATATTGTAATTCTTGTTCAGGCTTGGCCCCATGTAAGCCGCTCCGAGTCCCCTTTGGGGAGATGGTGGCAGGGTACAAATAAAGATTATTATTATTATTATTATTATTATTATTATTATTATTACATTCTGAGACTTGGCAGACCTATCTTTCTATGAGACAAACCATTCTGTAGTATGATGGTGTGGTTTAAATATCAAGATTGGTTGGACAGCATCTATGGGCTGGAATACAGAAGATATAAATAATAGTTCAAAGCCGTTGTTAGAAAGTCAAACAATGTCAGAGAGAGCTAGGCTGTGAGTAGAAGCGAAAGGAGTCCTGGGGCAAAGGCAGGCAACCAGGAAGTTCATTTATGGTTTCTAGCCAGATGGAAGACCAAGCTGAAAACCTGTTCAGAGAAGTATGAAAATGCTGTAGGGATTATTCACTTTTTTTTTTTAAAGGAAGTCATCACATTGACTGGCATTCTTTGCGGTCTATCATTCCCAACTTATGACCTCTGTCATTATGAAAAGTTTCATCTCCAGGGGAAAAAAATCATGTATGATTTCATTTCTTCAACCTCCTCTCTCTCCACTTCATTTGGGAGAGAAGGAAATGGATGGATTCATTTTTCAAAATCCCATCTCTTGACCATGCATCCAACAATGTGCTGAAAGGAAATTAAGAAGGTTAAAAAGAAAGGCACACACATACTTTATCCAGAAATATGATGCAAAAAAAGGGGGAAAGACCAACCAAACTCATAGCATCACACAATAAAGCTTAACAACACCTCAACATAAAAATATGACTCTTGAATTCATTATTGATAATACTATTTTTAAGACACAACAACCAACAAGAGCTCTCCGGGATATTTTGGCGAAAGAGACAGTTCAATGGAGATACTGCCATTCTCAGTCTTTGCTGCTTCCCTGAAGGGTCATGACACAGCTGCTCTTCAGCTCCTCTTCTCCTTTGCTCTCTCCTTCCAATGACCTCCCTGGTTGCTTTGAGGTTCACATGAGGTACTTGAAAACTATATGAGAAATAAAGACATCTTGAAATAAAATTGGATAAAAAGATACATCATAATCAAAATACCAAACACATTCTCCTTCGATATATGAAAACTAAAAGAGGAAAAGATGATCACACTGAACAAGGCATATCTAAAAATATTGCTCCACATAAGCTGAAAAGATTTGCTCTGTACAGATGGCTGTACATATTGGGTTGGGGCAAGCATTATGCTTCACTACTATATCTTTTCCCTTCATGATTCTAAGGGTTATCACTTGTGTACCCATTCTGAGATACCACATCTTTCAACATTGTTGTTTTTAAAACATATCATTTCAGCCGTTTTGTTTTAACTTACATTGTAAGCTGCCTTGGGTTCCATATTGAAAGAAAAGTGGGATATAAAGTACTTATATGAATAAACAAACCTCAGAGGGAATGGTGCTGGCCTTTCAGTAACAGCTAGGGTTGTGTGTGGATCCCATTTCCTTCAGTACTGTGGCATCTCTGGCACCTTCGGGAGCATGTAACAGGAAGGAGGCCCCGGCACGAAAACCCGCTCGACACGAAAGTAATGTTCTGGAACAGCTGTTCCAAGAGCTCCAATTTTATTTGCTTTGAACTAAATGTTGGTTTGCAATCCCAGGCTTGGGATTTTGCAGCAGGGTGGCTTCTTCTTATAGTTTGCAATCATAGGGCAAGCTACCTGTCTATTATAGTTAGGATCCCTGGTCCCGCCCCTCTCTGGGTTTTTTGGAGGGAAGGGGCCATTTTTCAGTTAGTCTCAGAAAAGGAAGTCAATGCAGAGGATGTATACAGACGTCCTCCTGTGCAAAGGCTTCGTCCCTTAAGACTTTCCGGGGGAGAACAGTCTTGAGAGCCTCTGAAGATTCCCAAAGGTTCCAGGGAAACAGCCTTACAGCCCCGAGGAATTCCGGAGGGAATAACAGCTCTAACCATCAAAGCAGCTAAGTGATTACAAGCCTTTTGATAGGTTCGCTTGGCGTTGAGATGTAGTTCAGCCCGGTAGTGAATCCACATAAATAAGGTATAGGTTCACAGCAGCCTGGGAGGAGCTAGAAAGGGGAATTTTCCTTTAAACAAGGTTTTTGAAGATAGTGCCTGTTCCCTGTGAACAAGATTACAAGAGCCAAGAGACTGTTAAGAAAGTTTTACAATTCCTGTTTGTTCATCAATAAAAGACTGTTATATTTAAGCTGAAGCCTCATAAAGACTGTTTAATAAGGGAAATTTCTCTAAAGGCTTCTTTTCGGGGGCCCTGACTTCCCGCTGGATCCAAGCCATACATCCTCTCTTAAAGGCACTTCATTTCAGGTCCAGCGGTGACAGAACAAGTAAGCAGGAGCCAATCACCGGCTCCCCCTCTGCTTTTGCAAGAATGTGGAGCTCCATGCCTCCTTGCCTTGGAAAGAGAGAGAGTGTGTGTGGTGTGTAGGCCCAGCTGAGCTGCTGAGCTTGTTGACCGAAATCCGGAAGGCGGCGTGAGTTCTGTCAGCCCCAGCTTCTGCCAACTTAGCAGTTTGAAAACATGCAAATGTGAGTAGATCAATAGGTATCACTCCGGCGGGAAGGTAACAGCGCTCCATGCAGTCATGCTGGCCACATGACCTTGGAGGTATCTACGGACAACGCCGGCTCTTCGGCTTAGAAATGCAGATGAGCACCACACCCCAGAGTCGGACACGACTGGACTCAATGTCAGGGGAAAACCTTTACCTTTCCTAGTTGGAATTAGTAGTTCGTGCACATGGAAGCAACCACGGTGACTTTTGGGAAACAGCTGCTTCTGATTGTAAAGCCTGACAAATAGAAGGCATCCAGAAAGATCAGCTCACATTTCAACATTTGATCAGGAAGTGATCTGTGAGCAGAGCTTGGAAAAGCTCCCTTTGAGGTATGACTCCCAGGATCCCCCACTCACAAGGTAATTGAGATTAAAACAACAATACCATACCACAATCAGTATTCATCTCTCATTCTGAGACAAGGAATCTGGGGTGGGAAGCACAATTTTCTCCTTTATGTCAGGCAACAAAATGTTCTTGTACAGAACAATCTCAATGCATGCTTATTTAATCTAAATTTCTCTAAATATATAAAAGTCCAAAGCTTTATGAGATGCATGGGCAGAGTGGGGTGGAATAGAGTCATGCTCTTCATTGTGGTCAATGGCATAGGCACTATCCAGTAGGTGCCTGCGACACTTGTGACATAATGTAAAATAAACCACATGTAGTTCATGTTTGATCAGTCCACACATTGTCTTGCCAGAGAAAGAAAATATGCCACACAGATTATCAATAAAGAACAAGTTGTTTACTCTTTGTAATTCAGAACAACATATTTACAATCATTTACAATCATGTGATCAGTTGCATCGACTTACATAATGTCCTTTTAGAGAGATTTAAAATGGTCTTTCTTTGTCCATGTGGAGAAACTCCTTCCAGCAGCTCACGAAGTAAGAACACACTCCAAACATGTCTCTCTGTAAGCACCTACTGTCACGGTGCCAGGGCTCTTCCTTTACAGAGGCACAGGTGAACCAAACAAAAACCCAGTTTGTATAAAACAATTTAGCTAAAACAGCACTTACTTACTTTCTGGCTGTTTTAATAGTCCAAAATATAAAACAAAAGATTGCACTCAGCCACAGAATACAAAACAAAAACAGCAAACACTGCTATAGGTTCAAGATAACTCAGTTGTTAAAAGGTCCAGTCCAGTGGTCAAACGCCAAGAGTTCAATACAAAGTCCAGGGATCAAGAGTCTATACCGTAGTCAAAAGCCAGTCCAAGATTCAAGGTTCCAGGATTCCAAAGGTTCAGGAGACAGATCAGGACACCGAAAATCCACAAACCTGGGGGAAAACCAGCAGCATCTACCACCAAGATAAAAAAAAATACTTTTCTCCCGAAGATCAGTCCCAAAGCTAGCTTCTTATATCCAGAAACACCCAGCTACAACCCATCTCTTGCATAACTTCACCCATGAACTCTTACTTACAGATTACTCAACCCTTTAGAATTAAGATTTAAATTAACCCTTCCATCACCAACTGCTAGACCTGCCACCACCAACCTGTCTCAACTACAGAACATGATACATGACACCTACATAGCTCAAGCGTGAAAAATGTAACAGTATCCAAAAGTCCCAGGCTCAACCATAGCCCACCCAGTCGGTTTCATGCATCTTATTTTACAGTTGAACACACACACACTAACTGTTTTCTTACATGCTCCAACAACACTCAAATATTTATACTTTGTAGTTAGTGGTTGTCAACCTGGGGTCCCCAGGTGTTTTGGCTGGGAACTCCCAGAAATCCCAGCCAGTTTACCAGCTGTTAGGATTTCTGGGAGTTGAAGGCCAAAACATCTGGGGACCCACAAGTTGAGAACCACTGATCCAGATCAACATCAGGTACTCAATTAAGTATTTGTGTTGGGAAGTGTGTGCACAAAATAACAATTGCAACAAAAATATCGATATTTTCTGTTCTCTCTCACAATAGACCTGCTTTCAGAAAGCAGTCTGGATGCACAACAACCAAGCAAATATCGTACGATTTTTGTTTTTGGTAATAACACACATCTGGAATTGCCATCTCTCCCTTCCTTTCTTATATGAACACACACAGAGTTGCCTTCCCTGGCTGTCAAGAAACACATTTTGTTAACCATTCAGAGAAGAAAAATTGCTGTTTATTTGGGGAGCCATAGCTACATTGCCAGATGTGTCCCATGCTTTTGTGTTATGGGACTTAGGTTTGATTGTGCTGAAATATGAAGTTCACACTGGTAGAGTCATAGGCAATCAAGACAGTGCTTTCTCTATACAAAACTCCAGGTTTTGATTGACCTCTCTCTCTCTTTGTCCAAATTCTGATAAGAGTAGAAGACGCCAACAAAGCTGCATTATTTTCACCCACGAGGGGAGAAAACAGAACACTTGGCTGACCTTCCTGAACACAATGCAACAAAAAAATTCCGGCCACCTGCAATGTTTCCTCCCTTTGCTTCTGGCCTTTCCTCCCCAAGTGAAGAATTATGAATGTTGGAAAATGAAGTAAGTTCTGAATTATTTAGCAGAAAGAGGAGAGGGGAAAGGAAGCCTGGCAGATAACAGCCTCGGCAATGTTTTATTTTCCCGTTTTTATTGCAGTTGTGTATTCAACACAACTGTCTATTTTGTGCAAATAGTACTAATAATTTAAAATTGCTGCAATGCATCTCAATCCATCTAATAAGTGCTGTCTACTTGAAAGGATTCTGACATATAAAACTTAAGAGTTCTCAGAACGGCGGGTCTGCAGCTGCTCATTGCTTATATTTCAACATCCTGCAGTGAGCTCAGCAAAAGAAAGAAAAAGAGACAACATTTTCTGCAAATTTCCAGCGCACTGAGAAAGAGCCATCTGTAGTCAGTGCCTATTGGCCAACAGCCGCATATCCTTTATATACTTTCCCTTGGGGAGTTTTGCAACTATTTTTACATTTTTCATGAATATTTTCAAAGATAAATGGTTAACACTAATGCACAGGAAAGCAAATATAGCTTAAATGGCAATGCAATCTTATTTTAAATTGAGGTTTCCAACAAAGTTGGGTTGTACACTAGGCCCTTATTATCTGCTAGGGTTTGGCTCAAGGACCTCCTGTGGATGCCCAAATCCCATTATATACAATAGTGTAGTATAGCAATGACAAAAATCAAGGTTTGTCTTTCAGGCTAAATTGAATTAACTAAATTAACTAAATTAAAATTCGTCGAGTGGTTTTTGAGTTATGCTAATACCACAAACGAACATTACACACACACACACACACATATGTGCACACACACATATACACACACATCAGCCTGGATCGTAGGAAGTGGTTTTATATTAACCTGAATCTTTCTCTAAGCCTTTTTACTGGTGATCATAGGAAGGTGAGGCGAGGGAGAGAGAATATTTCCACTTTTAAAACCTCTTTGCTGCCTTATACTGATTCAGTTTCTTCTTTTATATTGGCAGGGACTTTCTGTGTGCTGTTAAACCTTTGTACTTTATATCGCAGGCAATGAAACACTCCTGTGTATAACAAAGTAACACAGTTTATTTATAACTTCTGGCTCCAACGCTTGTGGTTACATTTGTGTTTTGTTGCAATCTTGAGGCTTACAGTCAGTATCATTTACTTGGTTAACTTTTCTGAAATAAACTATCAATGTTTCACATTCACAAACATGTTACTTGCTCTACACACTCTTGGCTGAATTACATTCTGAACTAAGGCAACACTAGCCTTCTTTATGTTCCTTAAAACTTGAGCTCTATTTAACTAACTGCTTCTCTATATCAGAAGTCTTTAACACATCTTCATAACTGCTTATTTCTATCAGACACTCAAAAACCAACTCTCCTCTTCACACACAGATTCCTAACTGTCATTTTCAAACTCTCTCACTCTAAACAGCCTCTTTCAGAACCTTGGCTCTGCCCCTTTGGAATGTTCAGCTCTGCTCTCCCCAACTGTCATTTTGGCCTAGCAGCCTTTTCAAATCAGGGACCTAAACTAATCTGCATATGATCAATCAGCTTCACATATGCAAATGAATCCTATCTCTGCTGTTGCTACCCTGTCTGTGCCTATTCTTCCCTATCTGCCATATGTAAACATAGAGCTATACACCAAAACTTTAACATAGAGTAGCAATTTCACTACAGAAGGGCTTTAAAATTGGGGAAATTGGCATTTCGGCTCCTCCCACACATGGCGTCAACGTTTTATTTACAAGCAGGCAACAGTGATTAACATCACATGGGGAAATTGGCCATTAAAAAGTTGATTGCCAACCAGCTTAGGAATTGTTGGGAAAAGCAACACTTTAGAAAATGCAAAATACTCTAACCCCACGGTTGAAGCTTGCGTTGTATGAAGGGCACTGTGGGTGCCTCTTCTTAAATATGTAGAAACGCTGATTTTACTGTGTGGGATGAAGACCCTACATGAAGAAAATGACACCTGTGCCATTGAAACAGGCAGGGATGCACATAAGGACTATTTTTATTTTACTATCTTTCTACTCCACATAATGCATGAGGCCTGCAACCTTGTTGCGATCAAAGATTGGGCAACCCTAAAAAATGAGAGTTTATTAACAATTGAGGGCCACGACCTTAGAACAGGGTGGCACGGATACCTTTGGTATAATAAAAGAAAAGTAGAAAAGAACTTCAACAGCCATTTTATTAGGGCCGCGCTCATTAAGACCTGGGAGAAATATAAAGCCAGATGGTACACCAAAACGCCAAAGTGGATATCACCAACCGAGGCGAGACACAAAAGAGATATGGGCAAGAATTATTGGCTAACTTATCATCAAATTCTAAATTTTACAAGAGGTCAGGAACCTAAGTTAAAATCACTAGAAGAACTCAGAATAATAAATAAAAATATTACATGGCTCCAGTACTTTCAAATAAAACAAGGGTTTATAGAAGATGAGAAAATTGGCTTTAGCCAAGAGAAAGGAACATGGGATTTAATATTAGAAAAGGAGAAAAAAGTAATAAAAATACTCTACCAACAACTCCTAAAATGGTCAACGGAAGACGAACAGGTGAAAAACTGCCAAATTCAATGGGCAAAAGATCTAGGCCATAGTATACTAATAAACCAATGGGAGAACATCTGGAATAATAAGATAAAATCTATGATAGCAAGTGATATAAAGGAAAATTGGTATAAGATGTACTACAGATGGTACTTTACGCCCGAGAAATTAGCAAAATTCAATAAAGGAATCTCAAATACCTGTTGGAAATGTGGTAAGGAAAAAGGAACATTCATCCACGTTTGGTGGGAATGTAAAAAAGTGAGAAAATATTGGAAAGAGATCCACAGTATCATAAAAAAAATACTTAAGAAAAACTTCGCCAGATCCCCTGACATTTACTTATTAGGGCTAATAAATTCAGACTTTAACAAAAATCAAGAGAGAGTACATTTACTTATGAGGGCTAATAAATTCAGACTTTAACAAAAATCAAGAGAGAGTACTATTCCTACTAAGTACAGCCGCAAGAATGGTGCTGGCAAGAGAATGGAAATCAGGAATAATCCCTAACACAGACATCTGGATGACTAAAGTGTTAGAGATAGTGAAAATGGACTCCTTATCACAGAGACTAGAGAATACAAAAAAGAAGGTGAATTGGTCAGGACTCCAGGACTATTGTAAAGGAGAAAATATACCACTGATGATAGACCTGTCCGACGTATAAACAATGATCAATCAAGAAGAGACCTCGGAGAAACAGAAGACACTGAAGAAGAGGAAAATCTAAAGATCAGATGAAGTTTGGGAAGTCAACGTTTTAGAGCACCCCACCCCCCTTACCCCAACTTCCCCCCCTTTCCTTCCTTTCCCCTCCCCCATTTCTTATCCTTACCCCCCACCACCCCCACTCCCTTCCCCTCTCCTAAAAGAACCCCCCCTTCTCCCGCCCTCTGTCTACCCTTTACCCTTAACCTTTCTTTTTTACTTGCATTGTAAAATTTTTTGATAAATAAATAATAATAAAAAAATAATGCATGAGGATGTTGTCCAACTGGCAGAGGATGGCAAAGCTTCCCATTTTGGCAAGGCCACTTTGGCAAGCGTTGGGCAGTGTTTGCAAGGCAGCTTGGGGGCAGCCATGAACACGTGATAACAATCTTGAAGGCATAAGCCACTTTGTTGATGCCTGCGAGACAAGCTCCTCATAACTGCACAGCTACAAGGGCCATCTGCACAATTGGCAAGACTTTTTCTGAATTCATTGGCAACTGGGCACACAGTAAATCATTTGATTTTAGATTTGATCCATTTCTCAATGCTGTAAACATGCTTTAGGAAACCTACTATTGATTGTATAGCATATGCTCATCTATGCTCTTGGGGAAGTTCTTCAGTGAGGCATGACAAAACTAGACATTTGTTAAATGATACACTACCTCTGCTTCCATAATAACTTGTTAGAGCAGGATACAGTCTCAGTCTTGAAGGTATTACCATTTCATATCAGTTTTCATATGTAATACTGTTTTTAACACTTACATTTTACCTTGTTTCTTATTCTTGTTTTAAATATTTTAATGCCTAATAATAATAATAATAATAATACTTTATTTATATTCCACACCTGGAATATTGTGTCCAATTCTGGGCACCACAATTCAAGAGAGATATTGACAAGCTGGAATGTGTCCAGAGGAGGGCGACTAAAATGATCAAGGGTCTGGAGAACAAGCTCTATGAGGAGCGGCTTAAGGAGCTGGGCATGTTTAGCCTGAAGAAGAGAAGGATGAGAGGAGATATGATAACCATGTATAAATATGTGAGAGGAAGTCACAGGGAGGAGGGAGCAAGCTTGTTTTCTGCTTCCCTGGAGACTAGGACGCAATGGAACAATGGCTTCAAACTACAAGAGAGGAGATTCCACTTGAACATGAGGAAGAACTTCCTGACTGTGAGAGCCGTTCAGCAGTGGAACTCTCTGCCCCGGAGTGTGGTGGAGGCTCCTTCTTTGGAAGCTTTTAAACAGAGGCTGGATGGCCATCTGTCAGGGGTGATTTGAATGCAATATTCCTGCTTCTTGGCAGGGGGTTGGACTGAATGGCCCATGAGGTCTCTTCCAACTCTTTGATTCTATGATTCTATCTCTCCAAGGGGACTCAGGACGGATTCCAGCATATACAGGCACAAAGGTAAAATTCGGTGCCTAGAAACAATGAGACACAGATACACAGATAAAGGTAAAGGCTTCCTCTTTCATCTCCGGTTCTGGGGGGTGGTACATATCTGTGGCTCTGGGGGTGGTGCTCATTTCCATTTCTAAGCAGAAGAGCCTGCGTTGTCCATAGACACGTCTTAGGTCAGGTGGCCAGCATGACTGCATGGAGCGCTGTTTACCTTCCCGCCAAGGCGATACCTATTGATCTACTCACATTTGCATGTTTTCAAACTGCTAGGTTGGCAGAAGCTGGGGCTAACAGCAGAAGCTCACCCTGTTCCACGGATTCGAACCACCAAACTTCTGGTCAGCAGTTGAACAGCTCCGCAGTTTAACCCATTGCGTCACCGAGGCCCCTTATGTTATGTTTTATTGTAATGTTTGTTTTATTGCTAGTCATTGGCTGAGATAAATACATAAATAATAGTTTAATAATATCTCTACTTCAGCAAATTATAATTCCGTGATGACAGACTTTGATTCCTGCCTCTCTGTGGGCAAATAGTATATAGAGTCCCAATTATAGTTCGAAGTATATGCTCTAAAGTAAATTTGTTCAGAGATTTCGTTCTGCAGCACAAGTTGGGGTTAAGAAAAGGCTATGGAGTTCTTTTGGATGGGAACACCATTGTTTCATATGCTTATCCATGCTGACCGGGGCTTCTGAGAATTGAAGTCCTAAACACAGAAGCTCTCATCCCTGGATTAAGAACTCTGCTAGCTATGTGGATGTTTACTTTATTCCCAGTTTACAGGATTTCGCTACCATACTGTAAATACTTCAAACGCTCCCCTTTCCCCACCATATCTCCAGTGTATTCAAATTAGACATGACAGGATTTCACATATAAGGCATTAGAATCCATTCATAACCCTGGCAGGAAAAAAAAATCACCTATTGAAAAAGGTTGGCAATCCCAATATGTGTGTCAAGCCAAAATGGTCCCTTCTCTACCAACATGCTGTTGCTTCTGTTTCAAAGTGAAACATGCATTTAAAAAATTGCCCCTCATAAAGAGCGAGTCCAAAGCCTTGAAACCCAAACTCCCAAGTGCCACAAGACAGCAAAGCTGTTCCCAATTAGACACAAGTGTTTGCCAACTCGCTAATCTTCTAATGGAATTAGCAAAAAGAAAGAAAGAAAAACGGGGGAAATCTTTTGGAGGGAAATATTTGTCCTTGGCTTAGCAGGGACTGTGCAAACCCACATCCTAAGATCTGTGTTTATTGTATTCTTTTAACACATTCCTTGGCCTTAACATGAAGTGGAGAAAACAACTATGTGTAAATGCTATATTTTTGCTTCCAATCATTACTTGTGTGTAATTACATGTGTGCATTAGGCAAATACTTACCTTTATACATAGGTATAGACTCTCTATATAACATAGATATAGACTAGGTATGGGTAAACCCAGGCCCAGGGGCCAAATGTGGTCCCTTGAGCTAATTTCTCAGGCCCCTCCTATCTCTCTAACCATCCTATCCTTTCTTCCATCTCTCTTTCCTTCCTCCTTCCCTCCCTCCCTCCCTTACCTCCCACTTTCTTCTTCCATCCTTCCCTTTCATCCTTGAAAATAAATATTATATATCGTAATATAATGCATGTAAGTACTTTTTGTACTTTTCTCATTATCTCTTTTAACTAACTACATAACAAAACGCTTCAATTATTACTGGTCTTTGTTCGTTTCTTACTTACTCTCTTGCATCACGACCATTATGCCCTGGGACCCTTTACTCGTTCCGCCTTCATTATGCTATCCTTCACTTCCTTTATTCACAGCCCTCCCTGCAGGTGTTGGTACTTTTGTGTACCTTAATCTCGTCCTACCTCCCGCCCACCCTTGAATCCTTTCACTACTCCTGCTTTTGGGTACTGTGAGTAATTCTCATCTGTCCTCCAACGTGCTGTTACAAAATGTTAATCCTCCCGCATGGTCCTCCATTTTCTCTATCTCGCTCCCTTACTTCCTTTGGGTATGTTGAGTCCTTCCCTCCCTCCCTCCCTCCCTCCCTTCCACTCTTCCACCTTCTTTCCTTCTTTCCTTCCTTCCTTCCTTCCTTCCTTCCTTCCTTCCTTCTTTTCTTCCTTCTTTCCTTCCTTCCTCTCCTTCCCTCTTTCCTCCCTCCTTCTTTCTTCTTCCTTCCTCTCCTCCCTCCTTCTCTTTCCTTCCTTTCTTCCTTCCTTTTTGTCTGTCTGTCTTTCCCCTTCCTTCCTTCCTTCCTTCCTTCCCTCTTTCCTTCCACCCTTCCTTCCTTCCTTCCCTATTCCCTCCCTCCTTCTCTTTTCTCTCCTACCCTTCCATCCTTCCTTTTTGTCTTTTCTTCCTTCTCTCTTTCCTCCCTCCCTTCATTCCCTTTCACCCTTCCTTCCATCCTTCCATCCTTCCTTCCTTCCATCCTTCCATCCTTCTCTCCCTCCCTCCCTTTCTTCTCTTTTTCCTTCCTCCTTTCCTCCTGGGGGATGTTTAGCTGGGAGAAGAAAAGGTAGAGAAGGAACATGGGAACCCTGTTTCAAGATGTAAAGGGGTGTCCCATTGAGAAGGAGGGGCAGGGGAGGCAGACTTTCTACTGCTCTAGATACCAGGGCACATGGGAGCAATGGTTTCAAATGGCAGAGAAAGAGATTCGACTGAAAAAATTAGGAAGAATTTCTTGAGACTAAGAGCTGGTGGAGAGTGGCGTAGTGGAGTGGAGTCTCCTCTGTAGGTGTTTCCACAGAGGCTGTCTATCGGGAGTGCCTTGATTGTGCCTTCTTGCATGGCAGGGGGTTGGTCTGGAGAGCTCTTCCAATTCTAGGACTTTATATCAGGAGTAGGCAATATAGATAAAACTTTTCTCTCCCGTCCACCATTTCATCCTAACCAAGACCAACGTTTCCCATCTTTCCTTCACTTTCTGCCTCTGAAGAGAAGAGGAAGGGGAGGAAAGAGCGGGGGGGGGGGTGCTTAGGGAGAACCCCCTCCCTATTGGCCCATCCACCCCGCTCTGGCCCGCCATGTGGCCCCCAAGTTTGTATAGTTGGTATAGACTCTATATAGCAGAACTTTCCCCACTTTCTAGTAGTCAGCCTTTTGTTAAACTGATTATCTTTTGGGGGTAAAACACACAGCATGAAATTGGGCCTGGCCCCTGAGAGCGCTTGTAACTCTTGTTATGATGCAATAAAGTGCCAGTCATATTGCTCCACTACTTAACCATAAAGAGCTTTTTTTAAAAGACCAGATTTTCCCCCCAGCATCACACAATAAAGCAACAGACTATCGCTTTCTAAACAGCCATATCCAATGCACTCTGAATTTGCCAAGGCCAGGATTGTTACAAAATATTTGTTCTGCCTGCAATAATGAACAGGATGGCATCCATCCCCACTGAATGTACAAAAGCCAACTGGGCTGTCAGTTCAATATTCTTTCAATATTTAACAGTGGAACAGAGGTCTCTACCATTCCTGAAGGCAGTTGGCCAACCTTAGGAGTATGGAGGAGGAATTGTAAAGCACATCTGACGCCTTGCTGCCCACAGCTAGCAGATTCTGTTTGAAATATTCTACTAAGCATAGATAACACCAGTCTTTGGTCCTACATCTGACACTTATGAAGATTTCCCTCCCAAGACAGGGTTTATTCTTTGCTGCCACCTTCAGGATAGAGACTTAATCGCTTTCCTGCTTTCTAACAATAATGTCAATCTTCTCACTTATGACCTCATCATACGTTCCACCGGAATCACCACAGATTATGGCAAATACACTGTCGGGTGTGGGGAAACTGTTGCCCATGCCTGGTATTGCCCAACTACAAGCCTCCTATACTAGTTAATTTTTATGTATATAATTCAGATTGCTTACTATATTGTATATGTGTATTGGTATGCAGATTTTCCTTAACTCTATGTTGCTTGAGGTTGTCGGAGGGACTGCAAACCACGTGATCAGATCTGAGACTATTCAGACTGAGACTCCATTTTAGAAGTCAGTATGTGTATTTAACATTGGTATTGGTATGGAGTTTTCCTTATCTCTATGTTGTTTGGGGCTGTAGAGGGACTGAAGACCATGTGATCAGATCTGGGACTATTCAGACTGAGACTCCATTTTAGAAGTCAGTGTGTGTATTTAAAATTGTTATTGGTATTGGTATGCAGTTTTCCTTAACTCTATGTTTGCGGCTGCAGAGGGACTGAAGACCATGTGATCAGATCTGGAACTATTCAGACTGAGACTCTATTTTAGAAGTCAGTGTGTGTATTGAACATTGTTATTGTTATTGGTAAGCAGTTTTTCTTAACTCTATGTTTGCAGCTACAGAGGGACTGAAGACCATATGATCAGATCTGGGACTATTCAGATTGAGACTCTATTTTAGAAGTCAGTGTGTGTATTGAACATTGTTATTGGTATTGGTAAGCAGTTTTTCTTAACTCTATGTTTGCGGCTGCAGAAGGACTGAAGACCATGTGATCGGATCTGGGACTATTTAGACTGACACTCCATTTTAGAAGTCAGTGTTGGGTCATGTTGTGTATTGTATTGTACCGTCAGTATTCATTATGCATTAGACATAAGACAGAGAAGAGACTGAAACAGAATACCTTAAGAGAACTTATTGTTTAAATTTTCAACTTACAAGAATGTACCTGTATGCCAAATACATAAAGTTTTTAAGTAAACCAACTAAGTTATTTTTAATGAGGACTGCTTGTTTTGTCTCTTGAGAGCATGATTTAAAACATTATTTACAAGATTTTGCAAACATTATTTACAAGATGTTGTAAATAAAATACCTTGAAACTTGAAATTATATTTTTAATTAAAATAACCCATAGTAACAGAAAAGTAAGATAACAAGGATAATATTAAAATAAAAAATACAAATAACATTAAAAATAATCCTAAATGAGAAGGATGAGCCTGCTATCAATTTATTAATGTCCAGTTCTATTTTTGTCAGTAGCATGAATTAAAATTTGTAAACACATATTGCACTCCCAGTTTTATTAACTGCTTGTCATATAATGTGAACTGATAGCACTGGTGACACTTGGAATGACTGCTCTGTCTTTTGTCCTGTGCATTAACTCACACATAGGTTGATTATACACTTAATAATAATAATAATAATAATAATAATAATAATAATAATAATAATAATCTTTATTTATACCCCGCCACCATCTCTCCAGAGGGGACTCGGGGCAGTTTACATGATGCCAAGCCTGGTAATACATTACAACCAAATAATACAGAACAGCAAAAATAACATCACAATAAAATAAGTTGAACATAAGAATAAAATAAAACAGTGCAAAATGCAAAGTGAAAAATCAAACACAGTGGGCGGGCCAAACTTACCTTGTAGCTCCACCTCTACAGCATCACAGCTCATTCTTTTCATGCAGTGGATTTCAGAAATGAAGTCCATAATTTCTGTACCATCTGGTTTGTGTTTCAAATAAATGTGCTTGGCCCTTTCTTTCTTTCAATTTATAAATGCAGAGGAGTGGCGTTTATGTTGCACTCCAGGCCTCGAAACACCTCTGCAGCACACAAGAGTCCAGGAATATAAGCAAACCGTTCATTGTAAAAATATATAAAAAGAATGTAAAATCAGAAATAAGAAAGGAAGGTATCTAATCCAAAACGGTTTAGCAACAGGTGATGATCAAACAATAATCCAAAGGTTTCAAAGATGACAAAGTCCAGGAACAACCAGGAATCATAGAAACAGCATAAGTCCACAACCAAGAAGGCATAACTTGTAAAACTTGAACAGGAATACATGAACAGGAACATAAAAAACTTCCAGGATATATAAAATCCAAAATTAAAGATTGACTTGATCCAGGAACAAGAGAACTCAAGCTTAGCTTCTCACTCTAACGTAGTGTTGCCTGAACTGACATTAAGGCAAGCAACTTATTATTTAATAGACACCCATTAAATCATTCCATTTCCCATGAATTTCCTTCACAACTTTCCCACATAATCTCTCTGAACGACACAATCTATTTTCAGTTCTGATTTGTAAATGAAGACGTTTGTTGATCTCCGTAGCTGCAGGTTGGTTCCCATGGGACCTCCTTATCACTTAGCTCTTCACTCGATTTCTTATCTGCTATTGCTACTTCTGCCTCTCTTGAATGCCCTTGAGGCTCTGTACTTGCTGAGCTGGTTTTCTTGCAGAGAGAACAATCATTTCCCAGACTTGAGAGCCCATCACTTTGTGCCACAGGAAAGCTCACAAATCCTCTCTAAATCATCAGTTAAACCATCAACCACTGGCTGATCTACAATAATTTATTACTTAGCTGCCATGTACATTGGATTCAAACTTGTTACGCTCTACATCCTGGAAGTGGTATATAGAAACAAAAATTGGAAAATGGTCAAAGGCAAATTCTTCCACACTTTGAAATGTCAGTTTTGTCAAGTCTCTCTTCTTACCCCTTATATCTCGTACCACTATAGTATACTCAAGACACAAGTCAGCCCTCAAAAGAATTACTTATAGCTACCTGGTGGGTCCTCCAAAGAGGTTAAACTACAAATACATCATCTCCAGCTAGTATAACATGAGATGATAAGGGTCAGAGACCAATATACTGTGTATAGAGGTTGCTGGGCCAATAATAGTTGGAAGCTCTCTGTCATTTCACCCCACCCCCTTGTTAAAAAATTAACTTTACTGCCCTGCAATTCAGCAATGAAGATCATTGTAAGGAAACGTCAACAGGCTCAAACAGTAGATGAGGAACAGAGGCCGCCATCTGGAAATATACTTTGATTGAGGGCTATATATTTACTTCAATATACTGCAAGTGAACAACTCAGCCATGGAAAACCTGTTGAGAGTGCTTTGATTGTGTGTTCTTTCATGGCAGGGGGTGGACAGGATGGGCCTTTTCATCTCTACCAACTCTGTGATTTGATAAAATCCGACAGATACTTTCTGGAGGCAACAGAAAGCTGGAAGAACCAGCTGAGACCTTCATTCCGAGTACAGAAAGAGGCGAGAAGAAAGATCAGCCCAAAGCAGCTTCTGGGATTTCCTACGCAGCACCATCCCATTCCACCCATGCCATAGGGAATCCTCAGATTTGAAGTCTAAAGCAAAGAGAGTAAATTCAGCAGCTCGATACAATCTTTGATACACTAATTTGACACAAGTTTTCCTGTAATGGTGAATAAATGATCAACAGAAAGGGCAATCATCTGCTTCATGTGATGCCCTACAGAGCATTTGACAACATTATCCTCCAGCAATTTTATTATGGACGCTGCCATATCTTTATAGCTGGGTTGGTCTTTTCTAAACTTTGTTCCATTCCAATTTTAAATGAGGTGATTAAAAGAACTGCATAAGATCTTAATCCAATGGAATGATGTGGGTTTAAAGGTTATTTTCTCCACTAGAGAAAATATGGCAGGGAAAAGAAGGGCAAAAATGCAGAACATCAATGACAAACAAAATAAATGACTT
>NW_026847438.1:161587351-161616656 GCF_025583915.1 Anolis sagrei ordinatus | reverse complement strand
ATAATTTTAGAACTTAGTAAATATAACATTTTAGATCTACAAGTCCCAGAATGGAACTCGCGTGATGTAGTGACGAGCGCTGGACTAGGATTCTCGCCTAGAACCTCAAACTGCAGAAGCTGTCTGCCTCTTTAAAAACCACTATTTCTATATCTCTGTCTCACACATTCCTATGACCAAACTAGAAAGATAGATACATACAGTAGATAGAGAGCCAGTGTGGTGTGGCTGTTTGAGTGTTGGACCAGAACCATGGAAGACCAGCCACAGAAACCCAGCAGGTAACTTTTGGCAAATCATACAGTTTCGGCCTTAGAGGAAAGCAATGGCAAACTGCATCTGATTATATCTTGTCAAGAAATGCCTATCACGGGTTTCTTATAAGATGAAAATGACTTGATGGAATACAACAGCAACAATATCCAAGAATGCCCCACTAACCTTTAAGTAACTCCAACTTATGATGATCCTAAGGAGAGCTTTTCTCGGGGTTTTCTTGGCAACAGAGGTGGCCCTAGGTAATTTTCAAGG
This sequence comes from Anolis sagrei ordinatus, assembly GCF_025583915.1. Lineage (NCBI taxonomy): Eukaryota > Metazoa > Chordata > Lepidosauria > Squamata > Anolidae > Anolis > Anolis sagrei. The sequence goes on along the minus strand of NW_026847438.1, from coordinate 161,616,125 downwards.
GTAAGTAAACGGTATTTTGTCCCCCCCCCCCAACCAATCACTGATATATATTTTCTGTTTGTCGTGGGAGTTCTGTGTGCCATATTTGGTTCAATTCCATCATTGGTGGAGTTCAGAATGCTCTTTGATTGTAGGTGAACTATACATCCCAGTAACTACAACTCGCATATGTCAAGGTCTATTTTCCCCCAAGAGCACCTCAAGAGCGCCCCTGGGCAAAATAAACTATACTGCAAATGCTTACTTTGCGTAATGGGTTGAGCCACACCTGCTTGGCAAGAACGGGGTTGCCTTTGCCTCTCCCTGAGGTTGAGAGAGTGCAATTTGTCCAAGGTCACTCAATGGGTTTCTATAGCTTGGCAGAGATTCAAAACCTAGGACCTCATCAGACGGGGGAATTTAGCATCCTAAGACGATTTCATCCCATCTAATGGATGGAACCCAACGCCAGCCATCACACAACATCATTTGACTTCTGGTGGAGGCCTCTCTCTCAGTCAGGTGAAAGCACCGCCAGAGGCTTTCCATGTTGTGCTGGCATTGGAGCCAGCATGGGGACTTGTCGGAAGGTTGACACTCCCACGTGTGATGGAGAAAGCATCACAGAGAGGGATTCACCCCGTTGCTCTTCTTCTTCCTTGGCGAAGCCAGCAAAAGCGGGACACTTCTTTTGACCTTTGTGATGAGATCCCTAGTTTCAAGAGTCCTAGTCCCATTCTCAATAACTGTGCTGTCTGGGAAATTCTGGGGTCATTAGTTCAGAAAAAGACAAATTTCTAGACCCTGCATTAATTGGAGAAAGAAAAGCAAGATCAAAACAACCCTGCCTTAAAATAGAAAAGATACACCTGTGAGGAATAGAAGGATAGGAAGAGACCTCTGCTGCCACCAAAAGGCTTAAAGTAGACATTTCACAATGATATATAGAATAGGATTCTTTCAGCTTATAAAAAAATAACAGAAGATAATTCTCAAAGGCTAATTAATCCTAGCAATGGAAGGTTGATTAAACCTTTCTTCAGCCAAGCTTGTCCTTATCTATGCCTTTTACTGTTGGTTTACTTTTACTGGGAGCTTGGTGAAACACCAGCATTCTTGAACAGAAAAGGCAAAAATCTCACAAAACTACAATTCCCATCATTCCATAACATTGAGCAGTTGAAGTGTCAAACTGCATTCATTCTACAGTGTAGATGCAGCCTTCAACTTTGGTCTTCCCTGTTCCAGCCCACCTATCTGAATAACTGCAACACAACAGATATCTTTTCAAAAGTAGCCAAATTCTTCCTCAAAAGCATAGGAGAGTGTAATTCCAGCACTCCAAAGTGTCCGGTGGGATTGTAGCTTTCTGTAAGACGTGCCTAGATTAGATGCATTGAAGGTGGGAGGGAAAATTTATGTAGTACATATCTGGACTAGGATTCTCCCATCCAATTGAAATCAGAGTTTAGAATGGTACACATGAAGGTCAAAATGGTATGTCATTGCTGTTGCTGCTGCTGCTACTACTACTACTAGTACTACTACAATTACAGATTGAGTAACCCTTATCCAAAATGGTGTGGGGAAGAAGAGGATGGGGATTCAGAATTTTTTATTTTATTTTGGAATACTTCTATTTGTATATATATACATAAATTTTAGAGGTAGGATTAAAGTCTTAACACAAGATTATTTTGTGTTTAATATACACATCATGTACAATGTTTTAACAATTTGTGGACAAGAAACAAAGATTGTGCATATCGAACCATGAGAAAGCAAAGGTGTCACTTTCTTAGTCATCCATGTGGATGATTTTGAGGATTTCGGAATTCTAGACAAGCTCAGCCTAAACTTCCTTTTCCTTGTCATCGTGTTTTTTGTAATCTGGCTTCAACCCAGAATTGGCACGCAGGGCTTATTTACACCAGCCCTATATTCCATATCCTTGAACTAGCTGAAGTTCCTCAACAGTCTTCTAAGGCAGTCCCATGTAGAATGTGTTACATTGATCAGGTCTATCATGTTGATAGTAATGATCGTGATGATCATCATCATGCGCCTTTCTCCTAAAATTGGGACAAAAGGCAGTTAACAATTTAAAACACAATGCCGATATAGATGATGCTCTTTAATTATGTATGCATATGCCTTAATGTTTTGAGCTGACTTATGGCAGCCTCATTAATTTCATAGAGTTTTCTCAGGACCCTTGCACACAGCCCTATATCCAACGAAATCCCACATTATCTGAATGTGAACTCAGGGCCCTTCCACACAGCCCTATAACCCAGAATATCAAGGCAGAAAATCCCACAAAATCTGCTTTGAACTGGGTTATCTGAGTCCACACTGCTATATATTCCAGTTCAAAGCAGATATTGTGGGATTTTCTGCCTTGATATTCTGGGATATAGGGCTGTGTGGAAGGGTCCTTAGGCAAGGAATACTAAGAGATGGTCTTATCATTTCCTTCATCTGAAATATAGCCTACAGCACCTATTAATTTTTGACGGTCTCCCATCCAAGTACTAACCAGGGCTGACCAAGCTCAGGCAGGATCTGGTGACTTTAAAGTATTCCTCGAGATCACATTGTGTTAAAATGCCCTCTCTTTCTAGCCAAAAAGCAAGTTTTTTGAGGAAGCACACATTATTTTTAAAATGTTCATAATAGAATCTAATTGAATCAAGTTAGAAAAAACACAAGGAAGATCATTATTTCAACTCTGGTCAAACGGAGTCACTGTTCATGTGCTAGAAAAGGCCTATGTAAACCTGAAGATCTCAACTGGCTTCTAGAAAGTAGCAAGCAGGATAACCCAACAGTTGAATTAGGCACAATATAAAATGGTATTGCTCCAGAATTCAATATATCAGAAGCCAACTGGAACAGCTTTTCAATAATATATACTATTGTTTTTGCCATTGCGAGTAAACATCAATCTGAGCAGCAGGATAGCTGGGGGTATGGGGCAAAGTTGCATTGTATGATTACAGATCTCTTATCTGCCAACAGAAAGGGATTGAGGGGCCTTGGCAGGCATGTAGTGGGGGGGGGGGGGTGAAGGGGCTTCATCCCCCCCCCCCCGAAATTCTCATGGTGGTCCCTGAGAAGGCCTTACTGGTACATTATTTAAACTGTTATGTTTATTCATATCATGATCTGATCACCATGCTCAATATATCCCATATGCATGGGGTATTGGGATAACGATACAAAAGGTTTGCTAGGGTAGACCCTCTTTCACTCAGACTCAGCCCCCCACCCCACCCCCTGAATCAAACTCAGCTCCCCCCGAATCAAAATCCTGGCTACGGGCCTGGACCTTGGTCACTGTCATCCTTCTATTATTTTGGTCTCCTAAGATCCCCACAAAATGACTAAGTGGTTAATTTACATTTCCACAACATCAGCAGGCATCAGAGTGCTCAGAGGAGCAAATCTATACATCATCTTGTCACAGCATCTGTTTTGAGCTCATGATAGACAGCAGTCATAATTACATATTATTACCTTTATTGATTTCGACACTTAGACTATGTAAGAGGAGAGCCGCTTGTTTTGCTATCTGGCTGGGATTCAGTTATAAATGGGAGAATTTGGTTTTCATGAAGCGCATACTGATCACTCTGCTAACTCACCTTCTGTTTTAAAAGGCAGAAGGTCTGTGCAGATGGCAATTCACCCAAATGATAGCCTACCAACGTCTTGCCAAGTGGAAGGGAGGAGGCCCTTAATACAGGCCAGCATTTCTGTATTGCTTGGTTAGGCTGAATTTACCATAGTTCAACAACTGAACTATTTCTGGACACACAGAACACTGGGCGACTTGGAAGGCCCTGAACAGACTGTGCTCTGGCACCACGAGATGCAGAGCCAACCTTAAGAAATGGGGCCACCAAGAGGAGTCCACAACATGCGAATGTGGAGAAGAGCAAACCACAGACCACCTACTACAAGGCAGCCTGAGCCCTGCCACATGCACAATGGAGGACCTTCTTATAGCAACACCAGAGGCACTCCAAGTGGCCAGCTACTGGTCAAAGGGCATTTAGTAGAATGCCAAGTTTTCAAACTTTGTGTTTTTTTTTTAAAAAAATACAACTATTTTGTTCGCTCCTGATACAATAAATAAATAAACAAGTGAACTATGAACACTGGTACAACACATTAGTGCTGTGAAGGTTTGCTAGTCCGTGTTTCATTGAATTAGAAATTAAAAAGGAGCTTCTGTACTCACTAAATATTTCTGCATCGATGCTATAGTTTTAAGACTGAAACTCAGCCACCTCAAACTTAGCACTGGCATTAAGGGGCTGTACACCTTGGAGAAAATTGCTTTTTAATGAATGAATTTAGTTAATTACAATTAGTCAATTACAAGTGAGTGACAATGGAAATGCCATCTTTTGGTGCTTCATTCCAGACTTTTCCTAACCAGGCGAAGTTGAAGGGAGATCATGGAGATTCTTTTCTCTTTCTAAGGAGTTCCACACAATCCTCTTTCTCTAGAAGGCGGGAGGGTTTAAAGAAGTCTACGCAGAAGATAATAGAAAAGGGAAGAGAACACTATGGTGATAATGAGAAATACAAGCCCTCGAGAAGCTGTTGTATGTGCCTTCAATTCACCTATCAACTTTCTTAGGAAAGGAATACTCAGAGGTGGTTTTGCCACTATCTTCCTCTGGATTCGGAACATAGCTTACAGTTCTTGATTTTCCACCCAAGTGCAACCCAGGGTTAATCCTGCTTACTTTACAAGATCTGACAGGATTTGTTGCCTTAGGGTATTTAAACCAGATCCCTCTCCAGCACTTTTTTAAAACTAGTGATTCCCCTCTGGCTATTTTGCTTAAACTAGCTCCTCTACCTGTAATTAATTACTTCCCGATTATCCAAATGCCAAGGCTCCCTGACCTGAATTAATAGGTTCTCCCCGAAGGGACTGAATAAGGGTATAATGACTGGTTTACTTTTTTTGCAGTTAGAGCTACTTATTAAACAGTGAAGTGGTTCAGAGGGTCAGGCTGATAATGGAATTGCATTGGATGACTTCACTCTTTCCCTGCTCTAACTCCATAGCAATCAGTTACAGAAAAAAGACAGACTAATTGAAATCCATAAAGCTCCTATTAAAATAAGTCATTCTGAGATTCCTCCCTTTTCTTTTAAAAGTAAAAAACGAACTATGTTCATCTCACTGCACCCACTAGGACAGTGGTTCCCCACCTTTTTTTGACCAGGGACCACTCTCCAACATTAGTACTAAAAGCGTTATGAATCGGTTTTTGGTTAACTTTAGATTTGGTTTGGTCATTTGGGGTGCCGATTCAAAAAATTGCACTGGATAGACCATATTAGTTTCTGATACAGAACATATACCATCCAGTAGTTTCTGCTTGGCCACAGAAAACATACTTAGTAAGCCTCGGTTTCCCAAGACCAGACACTCTCATTGCAATGGTGTAGTAACGGTGGGGCCACAGATCATATTTTAGTTATTGCAGATCACTGGTGGTCTGCGGAACATAGCTTGGGAACCACTGCACTAGGTGAAGTTACCCAATTCAGCTTTCATTTACTGTTTTAAAAAGCTAATCCAATATCTAGAATCACCTTCAGCATTGAGAATATAAAGGTATTGAAGTTTAGGTGTGGGAACTATATGGCCCTTCAGATGGGATGATAGGGACTATCAGTTTCTAAGCTGGGTTTGCTATCTCCATGTGATAAAGTTCCCAGTATGATGGCTAGTGGTGATGGGTGTTCCCATCCAAAATATATGTGCCTTCAAGTTCCCTGCTGAGTATGTATGCCCAGTGTGGAACACATCTCACCATGCTTAAACAGTGGATGTGGCTCTTAATGAGACATGCCACATTATCATGGGGTGTCTGCACCCTACACCACTGGAGAAATTACACTGTTTAGCTGGTTGAATTATGACATTATGAATTTCCTTGTTCTCCAGGCAAGAAATATGCAGATTGTTTGCCATTGCCTTCTTCTGAAATTTAGCCTACAACACCTGACATTACTTTGTGATCTTCCATCCAAATACTCACCAGGCGTGACTCTGTTTAGCTTCCAAGATCAGACTAACCTGATGTCTTCAAGGCAGCTTGAGATGTTTGGCATGTTATTAAACATTGGTCAAATAATACTGATTTTAGGTTTTTTGTTATGTGTTTGTGCCATCAAGCTGTCTGTTGAAACGTGCACGTTTTGCTTCATTTGAATTCTCTGTAAAAACTGGAGGAAACTAATGGTGACCCCTAGCCTCAGGCTTGATATCCAAGACCTTTATTTTTCATAGCTCTCGGGTTAATACAAGTATTGACACTGCAGTGACAAGGATTGACACTTGTCACTGCAGTGCACTGCTGAAGAATTACTTATAAATGTATACCAGTATATTTTCATTTCCTTTGCAGGAGATAAGCACAAAGAGTAGATTCTGCTCTTGTCGCAAGAGAATTATAGGGTGATCTGAGACTGATTTGAAAATAAAACCTAGTGAGAAATCTAAGTGCAAACCTTCTGCCATGGTTGCATGAGCAAAGAACCATTTCTGGATTCAAGATATAGTTAAGTCAATATAGTTGCTTTAATTTATTTTTAGCCAACACTTCAAGAAGTTCAAGGAACATACCAAGTATTAGTATTCAAGTATATCTTGAATGCTAGCACCTTATTTTAGCTTGCATTGCTAAAGCTATAATCTTTACTGAATTAAAAAAAAAACTAGCATTGATTTGTGGGAGATGGAGGACATGAGAAATGAGGCCCTATTACGGAAAAACGCAAGTTTTGTTAAGGCAAAATACAAGATGGAAAATGGAACCCAATGAAGACCCTGAAGCAACTCCTTCCATCAGCGAGTGGGAATCTCCCTTTCCTGTCCTTTCCTCTATTCAGAATGTTCAGCACTATCTGGAATTGATTCTGGATAGCCGTAGTTGAGAGAAGAGAAATCCCATCATGATCAGGTTTTTGCGTTTTTAACACAGCATACTGTTTTTGACCAGGATGATCTTCTGGGTATCAGTACACAGAAAAATCCAAGTTTCCTTCAGGCAAAATTTTATTACCTATTTGGTACAGATAAAAACCAGAATCAAAATGTTTACCCTTCCTGCATCTCTCTCTTCTGCATCAGAAAATCTTTCAGGAATAACAGTGCAGGCAAAAACACTATGTGCAGAATCCTATACAGAGACCAGGAAAATAAAATCTATGAGTGAAATTTACAACTATTCCAAGGAATTGGAGCAGGAGCTCAGATAGATGGACCCCACATTTTACTGAAAGTACCACCTTATTTGTCGAGTATCTGAGGAGCCACTGCAGTTAGAAACTAGCACAACCAAGACATGCTATATGTGATGACGCTGAATTTGTTCATAGATGTCTTGGAGGTCTCTCATTCATACATTCAGTGTGGAAGCCAAATGAGGGCAAATAACAAGAGATTAAGACACGAGCAAGATAGGACCAGGATTAGAGAAAGGTGTGGGTAAGATAGACTCAAATGGTATAGAGCAGGAGTCCTCAAATTTTTTAAGCAGAGGGCCAGTTCACGGTTCCTCAGACTGTTGGGGGGGCTGGACTATAGTTTGAAAAAGAAATGAATGAATTCTTATGCACACTGAACATATCTTATATGTAGTCCAAAAATCATGAAATAATACAATATTTAAAATGTAGAACAATTTTAACCAACATAAACTTACCAGTGGGAAGTATGGTCCTGCTTCTGGCTGATGAGATAGTCAAGTTAATTAGGATTATTGCTGCTGTTGTGTGCCTTCGAGTCTAAGGTTTAGGGCAAGTAAACAACCTTAGAAGGACACATCCAACCCACAGGCCTAAGTTTGGGAACTCTTGTATAGCGTCTTTAGGTTATTGGGAGTAGAGTGTAGTTAAGTATTAAAAAAACTTAAAACAGGGGGGAGATATTTGGGTCTAAGATTTTGTTGATCCACAATTCCCAGGAGCTCCAAGGAATGGTGAAGGAGATTAGGAGTCGCAGGTCAACATTTATAAAGCTCTGATGCTGGTCACATTTGCCCACCTGATTTAAGCAGTGAGACAAGCCTCCCCCCCCCCCCCCCCCCATTGCCAACAATTCTGCTGTGGTCTGGGCAACGTGCACATTTGGTTGTAGATATTTTTTTTACCCTCCTCTGCAATTGTCTTGGGTAATTTCCATCAAAGTTTAAGATAGCCAGAGCATGCTAAAAAGATCTTGATTCTTCACCTTTGTTTGATTCAGGAGACAGGTAAGACATTTCAGTGTCATTGTCATGTATAATTAAGTACAATATTTTCAAACAGATGTTTTCCCCTCTTTTTATTGCTGTTAATTCCAGGAAAAATGCTGCATAAAATCCAATCTGTTCTAGAAATATAAGTGACCTTTCCAGTACATAACATTTCAAATATCAAAGTATATGGTAAACATACAAATAAAGAGAAGGCATCATACCTATTTACAGTACAGTATCTTAAATCATAAAATAAGTCCCATAGGTAAACTGGCAGATAATTGAGAATGCCAACCTGTTGGTGCTTTAACACCCTCACTAGACTCAGAAGCAGTTATTTCTTTTTAATGTGGTCCAACTTACCCAGCGCAAATATTTTTTTAATTAAAATAATTTCTTACGCTTATTTTCTTTTAAATTAAAGCTCTCATCTATCTCATCGTCCCCTCACTTCCAAAATATATTGGTGCTATAAATATAAATGCTATCTATGAAGAAATGTAGTAAATCAAGTTTCTTCAAGTTTTTTGTTTAGTAATTAGAAGGAATCAAATATGTTTTGACTGGTTCCACCTGCTGTATATTTATTTTTTTAATAAAAAAATAAGTAAAACCTCTATTTTTGCTATTAGTTGTGAACCTAACAAATGGTGGTAGTTCAGTGTAGATCTCAACAGTCAAAAGCTTTCTTCCAGATAAACTCAGTGCACTTAAGAAATCAAATATTACCTGGAAGCAATTTAGTACATCTTGGCTTTTAGAAACAAAATACAGCAGCGTTAAACTTAGTGATATGACACTAACATGATCAATCTTCACACTCATTGGAGTCTTTCACATTATATCGTGATCACACAGTGGTAAATTGTCATAAGAAAGTGACATTGCTATTTGGTTCTAGTATACAAACACCCAACAGATTGTTAGAATACACACAGGTTTTTGTCCAGATTCAAATGAATCATTTACATTCTAAACACAACACTGTAATAACCTTAAAGGGGTGTTAAAATGTAGCCTTTTTTTACTGACACAGAATTATATTTAAGAAAATGTATTTGCTGCCAACTTCCATTACATATGCAAACACACAAACTAAGGCAGTCATACCAGTTACTCATTTTAAACCAACAAAGTTTTTTTTAAGAGTACAACGAAATTAAAAATTATTTGACTTAACTCTATTTCAGAAATCTGCTCAGAGTTCACGCCATTTTAAACCTTTACCATATTCTATTTATTTTTTTTCATTTAGGCACGTAAGAGCTGTACATATCTGTGAATCTTTCATCTTTCAAAAAAAGCAAGCAACAGCCCCACCAATTCACAAGCACAAAAATTTAGTAGAGTCATGGACAGGGGTCTATTTTGGGAGCTCAACATCCATCCAGTCCCATTGAGACAACGTAGAGCCAGCAAAGGTGGAAGAGAATAGCAGCATGAGAAAAAGAGGGGAAGGAAAAGGTGACATTTGGGAGCATGACCCAATTTCTCCTTTCAACCATATGGCTGTTCAACCAGTGTAGTCAGAGATTAAATGACCTTTACAAAATAATGCAGTAAACATTGCACATCTCAAGTCTTCAGTGCAAAAAGTCTATTCTCCAAATGCTTTTTGATTGATTGGCTGAGACAGCCACATGCTTTATGCAAGTCAGACCAGGAGAAAAACAGCTTTCTTCGTTTGTATCAGAACAGGTGTTCATGAGCAATGAAAAAATGCAACAGAACATAAACACACGCAAGGAATCTCTCAAATCCAAAGAATTCCCCCGATCTCCCAACCTTCATTTTGGTATGCAGGCAATGTTTACTTGGTTTCAGTCAGCAGAATCCAACGTATCATTAGAAGGGGGTGGGGGAGGTGCATATCTCAATCTGTAAGTGCCTAGAACAGGAAAGAGAACTTACTAAGTCACTGCTTGCACTTAATATATTATGAGAAAAGCTACAAAGCCCCCAAAGTAAACATACTCCTCCACTGATGTTATTCGACTATCTAAATTCTACATCTACATAAATGCTAATTTTTAAATAAAAGGAATGTTATCCAAACAACCACAAGGTGGCTATATACTCAGATATAATGCTAAACAATGGTTTAGCTTTAAAAACTAAACCAAATTTTCTCCTCTTTCCCTGACCAAATGTTCCCTTCTCCTCTTTCCCTTCTTTGATATGGCTGCAATGAGGAGAAAGGAATTTTCAGATTGTTATAGGATAACCACAATAATTACATGGATGCAAAATGTAAGGCCCTTCAGATTTTACCAGGCCGTAACTCTCACCGATGTCTATGATTGCAACAGCAGAAGACTGCTACAGTCTGGCATGAGCTAAAGGGACACATGCTCCCCACCCTTCGTTTAGTGGACTGTCTCTGAACACTAAAATATTGTTTTAATTACCTATGGTAGGGGAAAACAAGCCAACATCCTAAACTATGGGTTGCTATGAGTTTTCCGGACTGTATGGAAAACCGCCTTGAGTCGCCAATTGGCTGAGAAAGGCAGTATACAAATACAGTAAATAAATAAGGCGATGTTCTAGAAGCATTCTCTCCTGACAATTTGCCCACATCTATGGCAAGCATCCTCAGAGATTGAGGGGTCTGTTGGAAACTAGGCAAATGAGGTTTATATACCTGTGTTTGGAGAATTTCAACAGAAAGGAGGAAACCATGATAATGAACAAATATATGGGCCACCAGTTTTAAAGAGCAACACTAAAAAAAGCAGAGGAATTCCAGACAAGTATCAATCAGGGCCAGCTAACACTTCCCAACAAAGCATTCCCTCAGGCAGCAATCAGCCAGGTTTTGCAAAGCCATTAAATGTGAATCAAGGTAGACAAATGCAACACTCACACTTGCCTGAAGCAGATAAGAGTTCTTTCTCCTACCCTGGACATTCCACAGATAAATAAACATAATTTGCCTAGTTTCCAACAGACCTCACGACCTTTGAGGATGCTTGCTATAGATGTGGGTGAAATTTCAGGAGAGAATGCATCTGGAACACGGCCATACAGCCCGGAAAACTCACAGCAACCCAGTGATTCCGGCCATGAAAGCCTTTGGCAACACATCCTAAACTATGTTTTTAAAGAAGATTAAACACAGGCTGTCCTGTTTCATTTGGCACCATAAACTGTGTTTAAACTAAAATGGAAGACAGGGCATCCAAAATGTCTTTTATTAACTGTCAGGGCAGGTAGGTGGAGGAAATCCAGGGGAAGCTAGGTTTGTCTTTACAGCACAATGGTCCAAACAAGCCCATATCACTACATTTAGCATCTTTAAGCCATTTCACTGTTTCCATCTTCAGAACACACTACAACCAGTCAAACGGGCCTTTTCTGTTCAAGTTTCAGACACACCAGAAAAATAGGGATTCCTTCATTGTAATGATTCATTCATACTTAGGCGTATTTACATATCTTTTGGAATTGTCTACAGATATGTTTGTTAAAAAAGGGAAAGAAATCAAGCTATAGACAAGTGAATAGCCTGCCCATTTTTTTTTTTAATAATCAGCACAAAGCATTTTGGAATCCCTAATATAAAAACGTTTTGCTGTACTATTTTGACATGGGCCACTGGAAAAGACATCATAAAGCCTAATGACTTAAGGAAACACTTGAGTTTTATTTTGCTTTTCCCAATGGGGATTATTTGGTGTGTTTGCTCAAATGTCATGATTTCATTTCATTATGACACTGTAACAGTTTAGGCCTTTTACAAACTACTCAATGGTTTTACAGACAACCCCTCCCCCTAATACACACATACACACACTCACATTCACAGTCAATGCAAAACAATCCACAGACAGCTGAACTGGGACAGCATGGTCAATAACAAAAACTAAATGAACTCAGAAGCAACTGTGTTGGGAATTATGATTACCTTGTTGACTGGCTTCCATGGATGACTGCTTACAGTCCTGTGCATAGTGCCCACTAACACCACAATTATAACAGGACACATTCCCATTCTTCTTGGGACATGATGCATTAGTATTGGCAACTACATTTTGAGCTGGATACACAGGATAGAACCTCCCATATCCTGCCATTTGCTGCATACCATAGTTGGTTTGGCTCCCCATGACTGGGTCATGCATCAGCCCATTTGGGTAGGGGCTCCGGTGCAAGTAAAACGGAATCTGCGTTCCATTAGTCTGATGCGCTTGGTTGAGGTAGCTACCATTGCAAAGCGATGGCAGAGTAAAGAAAGGTGGAACTCGGTAGACTTGTCCAGGAAGTGGATTGTGATAAAAGTAACTGTTAATCGGAAGACTTCCATTGGTCCCACAGCTGCATCTGCGACCGCAAGACCCACAAGGCCCAGACCCCAACTGCTGTGGAGACAATAGTGTCCCGTTTGCATTAGTATTCCCAGCAGCACTAATGTAAGAGGTGCTATCGCTTTGTGCAGTGCTGTGTGTCAAAGCAGGACTGGGACTAGGAGCAGGGCCTGGCGTGTGGGTCGGTATTGCAGGAGGAACAGTAGGTTGGACCTGACTAACACAGAGGCCAGAGGATGGAGGAGGTGGTGGTGTTGATGCCACAGTGTTCAGCACAGTGGAACTCTGATTGGGCAATACACTGGTAGCATGAAGAGTCACTGGCACAGGAAAAGGAGCTGGTGGGAGTGCTGTGGAGAGGCCAGCTGCAGAAACTACTACTTTTAGACTGGGAGACTGAGGAATCACTCCTGCGCTTCCCTCAACATGAGGCACCATTTGATTTAAGCCCAGCACATGGGAGGCAGGTTTTGAGACTGGATCCGTGGTAGGAACCGTGGATCCCGGAAAGTTACCTGGGTTGTGGACTGGGATAAAGGCAGTGGTGGGTGATCCGATGCTTAAGTTTCCTGTTTGTTGTGGTGGTGCTCCACTAACTGCACAACTTTCAGAGGATACCTGCGCTGCAGGCATTTTCATTCTGTGCACTGCAACGTGCAATGCTGGGCTGCCAGGCTGGACTGCAGGTGGGAGGAAGGTGGCTGGCAAAGGGGAGGACAGCAGTTCTATGTGTTTCTCGGATTCACCCACTGAGCCCATTCCAACAGGAGTTGAATTTGTAACCACCATCCCTAACGCTTTTCCATCCGTGGGTATCGGTGGTGAAACAACTGTTTCCTGCTTCTGTGCACCATTAAGCACCATACAATGCAGGGCAGGCATGAAGGAAATGTGTTGGAACTGTGGATTCAAAGGATCCTCAACAATATTCGGATTGTCTGATCTCACTGAAACCTGTGCTGGCGACTTAGTAAGATCTGCAGAACTGTACCCAGTAAACCTCATCATGTTTGGGTTCCCAGAATCTTCAGAATTGCTATCGGTATCTGTGGAAACAAGGCATAATTAAACAATTAAAACTCTCAAGTTTTTAAAAGCATTTTAAATCTAAAGCCTAGTTATATCACTAGAAAGGAAGGGAAATGTTAAGGCTTTCTTAAACTGACTTGTATAGCCTGTTAACTTCCATTTCCCGTTGCTTATAAAAAGTCATAGAGTTGGAAGAGACCACAACCTTCTGCCATACAGGAATAAACAATCAAAACACTATTCAATATTACAAACAAAAGCTAAAAAGCAGTAATACAGTAAATTATCTTTTGAACTGTATGTTTTTCTTTCATTGATATGCTCAATTATTTTAATACAGTGAATATTTTAATGTTTGCCTTTAATGTCTTTAATTGTATTGATCCTTTAAATTGTGAGCTACTTGAATCCCAACTGTGAGGAAAAAAGTAGGGCATAAATACTAGAACTACTGCTACTGACAATGATGACATCATCATTGAAACAGCTCCAATAATGCACCTATCATGTAATAAGGCATTTTCTTATTACTAATCTAGTGGATATTTGTTTTAAATATTTAGTAAAGGTAAAGATTTCCCCTGGACATTATATCTAGTTGTGAGGGGTGGTGCTCATCTCCATTTCTAATCCAAAGAGCTAACGTTGTCCATAGATACCTCCAAGATCATGTGGCCAGCATGACTGCATGGTGTGCCATTACCTTCCTACAGAAGTAATACCTATTGATCTACTCACATTTACATGTTTTCAAACTGCTAGGTTGGCAGAAGCCGGGCTTAACAGTGGGAGATCACCCTGCTCCCCGGATTTGAACTGCCAACCTTTCAGTCAGCAAGTTCTGTAGCACAGTGGTTTAACCCGCTGTGCCACCAGGAGGCCCTTTAAATAATTATTTAAATAAATATTTCAGCCTTTGGAAAAGCTGGCAATATTTCCAGCCCCAAGGGCTGCATCTGTCACTATGGTGGGAGAGACATGTTACACCTATACATATATTCATCTCTTTCATTTGAATGCATGCATGCATGCACATGCAGATATACACATTATGCCCCTATCTCCACAGCAAAAGTTGTTCCCCTGTGATAAAACAGTGATATTGGCAGACTGGTCAGAAGCTTTGCCGCCCACTGCAATTTGGATGTTTAGTTGTCTGTGGGAAAATGTGGCTGAGTTACCCCTGGCTTTGGCGATAAACCAGAACGTTATCTGCTCCTTGATGACCAGTCAGGACATAAATACAATTCCCAGCAACAGATACTAAGAAACCTACTATATGACACCAGAAAAAATATTTTGCCATGACTACCAGCCATCATGACTACTGTGAATTTATAGTCTCCTCCTGCATTAGCATAACTGCTTTGTAATAGTAAAGATACAAAGTAGTTATGTACAAATATAGAAAAATAATCAAATTTAAAATAACTGTGGTGAATGTTTTAAAAAAGCATAGGCTGAAAAGCCAAACTGTATATCGTGCAATTTTAACTTTGGCAAGTTGCATAAAATCAAGAATGGGTCAGGCATGCCAATCTGGATGAACTGAGCAAAGCCAGCTCACCTCTGGCAAAACCCACAGTCCTATCTCAAATGAACTTTACCTTAGAAAACAAATATAAAGCAAAAGGTGCTACAAAAGAAAGCTGAGATTTGTTGGTATATATGAGACAGATGAAAAGATGCAGCTACACAGAATGATTCTCTCTTTATGGTCTCCATTCAGGAGAGAGGAAAAAGATCTGGGAATTTTTCTAGGTTACATTGTGGTACAATGCCTAAATGTTTTTGAAGATATTCTGCTGTTTAATTAGACAATGATGATTTATTTAGAGACAGGCGCCTCAATAGAGTAATTATGGGTAATTGTAGCATTTCCAGGGCCTATTTTTGCCCTCTCTGCAAGCCAGCACAAAAGAGCAAAAGCAATAGCCAGAAGTCCATTTCTGTTTTTCAAAAACAGGTTTATGTCAAGCAGGTGAGGGCCACAGCTCCACAAACACATTTCAAAGACAAATTGCAACTTTTGGAAGCTTCCAATAGAGGCAAATTCAGGGTATATTTTCCCAGAGAAAAGGCAGTCAAGGAGTAGGGGTGACTAAAAGCTATAGAAACAGCTCTGAGGGCTGCAGGTAACCCCAAGAAACACACTCTTCCCTCCCTAATTTAGAAGTATCTTGATTATGACTCAGAATCTACTCTGTATTATCAACTATATTAACAGTAAAATTGTTAGGTCTGAGCCTGAACTCAGCCCAATACACCAATCCAAATAAAATAAAAAAAGATAAAGTGATTCTCTACATTCTTATCATTTTAAAACATATAAATACAACCTCTGTCTTTCTCTTCTTCACTTTCAAAGCTTTCCCTTCCATCATGTCGTGGACTAGAAGGAGAACTGTAACTTTCTGAAGAGGTTTCTCCACATGTGTCATGTCCAACAGTAACATCTAAATTTGAATCTAGAAAAGATTTCATATCAGCAAGGTTACTGCTGAAGACCATCAATGAATATGCATTATCAACTTGTATCTTTCTGCATCTTTCATTTCTTACCTTGCATCTAAAACTCCCAGTTTTCTAAGACAGTTCTACTCAATGATTTCTACTTTCAAAATAATAAATGAAAATGTTTAACAGTAACACTAAAATAGAATTCACTAGAATCTATGGTTGGGAGTCAAAGAACTACTTCATCTACAAAGGATTTGGGCATGCATTGAATCATAATTGACCTGACTAGCATAATTTTCCTCTTCCAAATTAATTATTGGATGCTTCTATCTGGCATACTTCACAAAAAAGTATGCCCATATAGGCCAAAAGAAAAACAATTCCAAAATCCATTACTGGGGCAATTAATACTTTTATTTGAACACCACAAGTGTCACAAACAGTGACAGGTTTTTAAGTTCACAAGAAATCCCTATCAGGTAAAACAGGAAAAAAGAAAAGAAGAGAGGAGGAAGAAAGCTGGCTGATAACATCAGAAATTTCCTTTGGAATAAAATACAAGGCTAGATCAAGTCACAGTACGACTTTCATTTTAGACATACAAAAGAAATATGATTGCACTGGAGATGCACGGATCCAACTCCCACTGACAATGAAGAACTGTCACTTTTTTTAGGGGATGGGATTGTTTCTGTTCTATATGAGATCCTGGACCTAAGGAGGTGAACATTGGGAATGCTGTTATACTACAGAGACAGAACTGCTGTTGTAGATATCTAAGACTTCTAAATCAAGTATCTGATATTTAATTTCCTAGTTTGGTTACAATATTTTCCTGGTGGTTCTGTAAAATTTCAGAATGCGGAATGTCAATAAGACCAGTCATTTTAATCTAGGCTGTTGCACAGGGCACATAAGTAACATTTATACCTGGCAAATGTTCACTTTGATGCCATCTCAAGCCCTCATAGTCCTGCCAATGCAGTGCAGATAACCACAAACCCTCAAATTAGTTCTTGACTCCTAGACTGAAGAAGGTTCTCCACCACAGACCTGAATATTGTCAATCAAATCACAAAAACGCTTCCACGTGTTTCTCTAGTAACTCAGGAGCAGACTGTAACCCAAAAACCTCACTCACTGATCTCTTTTGAAGGACTGCCTTTGTTTTCAAGGCTTTAGCGGTTATTTTTCCAAGCAGAGATGGGCATATACTACTTGCAAGGCCCTGATGGGATGAAACCAAACATAATGGGTACTTCTAAGAGAGTATGGATGACTAAAATTTTAAAGGGTGAAGCTCATGATACCAAGGATTTAACTATCAGTGAAGGTGTACAAGAGGACTTATGTATAGCAAATCATGAGCAATTACAGAAATTGCATTCCCAACACCTTAAGAACCACAGCTGTCCATCCCTGCAGCAGGCTTTTATCTTTTTGCCAGAAATTAACTATATTCTGGGCACAACAATAAAAAATGAGCTTTTTTCCTACTATCAGCTTAAGAGATACTGTATTTTTCAAAATTCCCTGCCTCTGTGCTGTAGATTAAAAGTTAGGGTTGTTGCAATTTTGAAAAATTGATTAATAAAAAAGATTAATGGCTGAAGAATGTACTTTGAGGATATACCATGAGTTCTTATTACAATGGTGAGATGATGCTTGCTTTGTCCCTTTCCACCAGCATTAGTGATAGAAAATCTCTTTCAGAGAGGTCACGGACAGTAGCCTGGTTAAAAAACAATTACATGCAGGTGCAGAACCCAGAAGCAAAACACACTGAACAGAGACCATGACCTAGTATATTGACTCTTTATTTTAGGAGAGTCCAGCAGCATGCTTTTTGCTAATGGAAACTAGATTTGAGGACAACCTCAACATGAAACTTGACTTTGTCTTACAAATTTAACACATTATTGCAAATCAAATGAATACATAAACAAATGCTTCATAAATCAAAAGAGAATTTATAAGAAAACTCCATTGTACCAAAACAGCCTCTTAAACACATTTCCTACCTTTTGCTATTCCTGGGTGGAGATCATAAGTATCTGCAACTCTTACACAGTTACTTCTGATAGCTAATCTGTTATCATTTCTCTTCCCTTTATCTCTGTGTGGGGGAAAAACATTTGTCAGAAGAGTATGTTCAATGAATCTCTTTGCACTGGGTACAGCCCTGAAAACTTGAGTACTAAAAGTTGGCTAGAATGAAAAGATCTTGAAGCAAAATATTTAGCAATTTATGGTGGCCATTATAATTACTTGTATTAAGACTTCACTGCATCAATGTAGTCATATATTTCATTTTCATGTATTTGGAAATCTATAATTAGGCTGTTAGATTAATATACCAGCATTTATGCATGAAGGACAAGCAATACTTATTCTTTTTTTGCTAACTATCCTCATGTCAAAAAACAATATTTAGGCACTGTTGACTATATACAGGCAGATAAATACAGTCCCTTGGTATTTCAGGAGGCATCTTTCCTTCATGGATTGCCTTCTTCTTCACAAATAAAAGAAGTCAACTTCACTTGTGGAAATATTTCACTACAGAAGCTCATAGCAGCTCAAAGAAGAAATGGGGAAAACATACACATCAAGTATTGTGAAGCACATGTTACCTCAGAATGCTTTAAGTGAAGATCAGAAGAAAAAAAAATAAACAAGTGTCATTATTTATTTAAGAGATTCTTGCCAAGTGGCCTATCTTGTTCCTTTGAAATTAGACTAACAATTTGGAAGTAACTACTGATCTTAGGGGTCCAGCTAGCTTCAAAGTAACCTTGAGATTTCTAAAGCATTCCCAACCAATTAAACTGAGAGGTTTCATCAGGATGTATCTTCACGTGCTTGCAAAATTCAAGATAGCTTGAATTCTGTCAACAACGAGAGTACGCTGGCAATGCTGCCCTAGCAAAGGAAAAACCACTCTGGCACGGAGAAAGAGGCGGAGAAAGGGGCGGAGAGAGAGGCGCAGTCTCATGACGTCAGGGACGTGCTAGCACAGTTTGCTCCCGCAGGAGGCTAGTTTGCGGCGGCTCTTAGAAGACTTCCTTGATTTCCTCCCTCCAAAACATGAATACCTTTCCAAAGATGTAAGCAATCCAAACTGAAAGAGCAGCTGCTGTATTGATGAAAGGTTAGGTATACATTCAAATAAATAAACATAACTACCTAATGGTACTCATGTCCACATTAAGAAATTTCATTTCGAGTTGTAAAACCCATTTGCCTCCCTGCCTGCCATCACCTACACTTCATGCTAAAGTGCTGCCTGAAGAAGGGATCAAGTGCCACCTTGACTAGATCACACGAATCTAGACAATTTCTGCAATAATTGCCTAAATTCTGCCAGACTGAAGAAGGATTTTAGATTATCTTAATGTTGCTAAAGCAAAACAAAGAGAGACGGGCGGATGTAATGCTTCAAACTATTCAATGTTAATATGACATACAAGAGGCAGTAGTTGAAACAAAGAAAATTTGCCCTTGCAATATGCTTTCCTTGCGTGCAAAGAGGCTACTAACACCCAACTATGTTACAGATATCTTTTTACTTTTTGAGTATTCTTCTGTTTGTAGCTTATAACATTCTACAAGGGTTGTGTTTGTTATCTTAAAATAGTTAGCTAAAATATCAGTTACACTGATTATAATATTGTTTTTAAAAGACACTCGTGTTTCATTTACCATGAACAAATACCAAACTCCACATGCAACAGCCGTGTTTGTTAAACCACTAAGATCATTTTTAAAAGTGAAATTAACACTTACTTTTCTGGCTGAAGCTTTCCTTTCTTCTTGCTTATCACAGGCAAATTCCTCTTATCTCCTGTATTCTAGATGACAAAGTAACACATATATTTTCTGATAAAAATTCCATAGTTTTCACTAAGGCAATAGAAACAGCGGGAACTCTGAAAGTCATGCTGCTGCTCTTTCTAGGTGCTGCTTTGTTCCCTTTCCCCTAATGAAATATCCTCCTTCTCTAAGCATCTATTACCCAGTTCTCAGGTGTGACATGTTCATCACTGAGAGCCCTTCCACATAACCCTATATCCAAGAATATCAAGGCAGAAAATCCCACATTATCTGAGTCCACACTCAGATAACCCAGTTCAAAGCAGATATTGTGGGATTTTCTGCCTTGATATTCTGGGATATAGGGGTGTGTAGAAGGGTCCCGATTCTTCTTTAAGTTGTAATCAGTATTATTGTAATTTACTATTATTATGAACTATTTACACTCTCAATTTTTTAAACTAAATCAGGACCCAGGGCAGCTTATCAGTAGCACAAAATGTTACTATGTAATTATAATACAAATTAAGCCCATGGTTAAAAGGACATTTTATTATCATATTATGCTGCCAATTGATAATATATGCCTTAGGGGTGGTGTGTGTGTATTTAAAGTACCTGATCAAGCATTGTGCAATGTTCCGGATGCTGTTGAAATACACAACCTTTTCTTCTCCAGTCTGGCACACCATTGTGTTCAGAGTGTGTTATGCCAAAGCCATCCAGCGAAGAGCATTTTGTATTAACCGTGCTATTATAAAAGATACATAAAATATTGTGACTAAAGGTACATTCACTCTTGCACTCCAACAAATGCAAAGGTGTTTTTTTTTACTGGTCCCTGCCAGATTTTTTTAAAATCACGTTTCGTCATAAAGATTTATAGCACAGAGTTGTAAATGTAGGAACTCAACCACATCCTGTACAAGTTTTGATAGGCTGAGCTGGCAGGGAAAGCCCTTTCACCATTGGCCTTTCTGCTTGCCTGACACTCTATTCTCTCCTCCTATCCCCTTGTTTGTTAGACTGATACTTCTCAGGATCAAACCTCTTTTTTCTGAACACATGGCAAGTGTCTGAGTCTGCCATTTTCTTCTTCTCCTGTGAGCGTGGAAAGATACAGGATGTCTGCTGTGAGTTAGACAGATAGATAGGCCCTGATTTACTTTCCTATCTAGATATGTAGTTCTTAGAATAAAGTTTTTTGTAACTGTTAAAGCTTGGCTCTGCTCCCAACTTGCAGAAACTCAATTGCTCTACTGCTGGCTGGCCTCTGAAGCCCCCCCCCCCCCAAATTCCTGCCAATGGGGTGGATCTTCTCTGAGTTAAAATGGAACTTCCAGTTGACAGATCAATAAATGGTATTTTACCCCTCTCGAATTCTGGCAGTTCCCGAGAAAACAGAACTGGGGCACCCGAAAATAAAAGACTAAAAACAGCATGGGATTTACCCGAATTGCACACCCCTAGTGAGTATACACATGGCTGCAGCAGCTCTGAATAGAACAGAATCCTACTCTTTATCTGCTCAAATATTTGATTTTTTTTTACTGCAGGCAAAGTGTTGCAATTCAAAAGTGAAAAACTGTTCTTCCAGCCCCTTTACCATTCTTCCAATATCAATCTTCTCTGATTGAAACTGGTCTAGTGAGGATGAGGATGAAAGAGGTACACGAGTATTTTATTATTTATTTATTCATATATATTCCTGCTTATTCTCTCCCAAGGGAGACTCTGAGCAGCTAACACTACAAATCACAATACTGTGTAGATTAAAACCCAAAGCATATAAACATTCAAATATATTTAAATATATGACTATTAAAATACATAGTTAAAATGAATAAACCATTAAAACACTATTAAGCTACATAAAAAGTAGTATAAAAGTGTTATTAAAAAGAGCTTCACTGTCAGAGTCTGTTAAGGAAGGTATGTACTGTATATTTAGATTCACAACTGTTCATTATTTTTCCATTCACTTTACACTTCAAAAACATAGCTATAATTATAGCAGTTACAGTCTAGAATTCCAATTACATTGGTGGAATCTTGATTTCTAACACCAAATACCAGTTTAGAAATTCCCAAATTAACATATTAAGAAGGAATATTTTACAAAGAAATCAAGCAACACATTGATTAGTTAAATGACAAAAGAATACACCACAATAGTTAACACCTACTTGGCAACAGGACATTTTCCATTATGTTTCTTGTGAACTGCTGTATGCTGTATAATTTCTGAATTTAAAAGAACAAGAAAAACCTAATCAAATTTAGTTTATTTAAACCAGAAACTCTCCTCAACACAGACTTAAAAACTTCATTTTTATTGAATTTTAAAAGTATGATTACAAACAAAATAAAGAAAACATCTGAGTTTCCTCCTGTATTGCTGAAGCTCATTCACTTTACTGCTGGCACAGGAAGCTTCTGAGCTGCTAAACTGTTGCTACTGCTATTGCTGCTGCTTTACCATATTTAAATGCATTTTCCTTTTTTTAAAAAAAATAAATACCCCAACACAGAATGTGTCTGGGAATTCAAATGTTGGTCTTCCTGGGTCCTAGTAACACCATACTGGTAAACATTATTCATTTATTTTACACACTTCATTCCAAGTAAACCTCATCGTCTCAATTTAATAATCTAAATAAGAGAGTTTTCTCTGTTAATAATAATAATGAACAATAGCTTTGTATCTTTTGAATAGCCACATGGTACTTTGAAGAAAGCACTTTCCAACTATTTATTTTTCACATATGAATTGCCCTGAAAGGTGGTACTTTTTCTCTTCCTGGATGCAGTGATGTTTCGCAACAGGTAGATGCATCCCTTTCTTTCATCCTCAAAGGGTATTTGAGGATAAAAAATGATTTTGTCTCTGTGTGGGAGTAAATTTAACAAGGTGTGAGCCTCCCTAGTCTTCCATAGTTGCCCACTCCTGCTTTAAATCATATAAACAGAGCTTTCTGATTCATACAACTAGCAAGAGACACCTGTCCTCAGCCCAGATATACAAACCAAAAACTGCTTTCTGACACACTTCAAACATTTATTGAGACAGCATAGACCGAATGGTTCCGTATTAGAACTGTTACTAGTTTTCACTCTAATTTTCACTTTCATCAAACCAAGACTGTTACTATGACAGTTCAAAATGTTATCTGAAAATACTTTTTAAATCAAACCAGATAACAATGTTTTTATTTTGCAATATATGCCTACCTTCTTCCTGACTTGAAGCTTCTGAGCTGTCCTCTTTGAAATGTTCTGGTATCTTGGATGTCTTTAGAGAAGATTGGAAGTTATCTGAAAGAGCAAGAGTTTTAACAATTTCAGAAGGCATGACTTGAAAGGGCTTAACCATAATCGCAAGGTAGCTTTACAAAGAGATGGCAAATTAAGGGCTGTAGAAACTCAATCATCTTTTGTGGCTAATGGTATCAACCTACAAAACATCTACACTAGACTGAGAGGCCCACTGTACCAATGTAGACACTAACAAAGGACCCTCAGTATGGGGCTGAAGGTATCTTGTCCCAATCGAACACATTAGCATCTAGAATGGGATGAGTTGAAATAATGGCCATCCGTTTTCAGCTCATATGGCTATTTAGTGAGCCATACAAACATAAACTCCTGGATACTTTTGTATCAAATGGTTGTAGAATGGAAGATCATGGTCTTGTTCATTTTTTCCTGTAAATAACTCTTTCCACCTTTAGGTACTCCTTCCATTACAGTTGCAAATTCTGCTATAAAATATTCTCAAATGTGATTTTTGGGGGCTGCAGGAGGGAAATGAAATATTGGTAACATCAGAAGCCTTCATCTCATACCACTGCAAACAACCCAACACATCTTCAGGCTAACATGTGAGAACCATTTTGACAACACCCGTCTAATCTTTAACTTCCAAGATTTAAGGATTACGATTCAATCAATGTTCACTATTAATTCTCAATAAAAAATGTTTCTTGAAGTAAATCATGTCCTCTAATATGATTCATGAAGCAGATATCAGGAAACTGAGATGAGTTCATATTCCAACAGGAAGAATTTTAAGTTTCTTACTTTGTGCATGCAATGATTCCGAGGATAGCGACTGGAAGAAATTGTTTACTTTCTGATTCTGGAGAAAAGCTTGGGAAGTAGTTGAAAACAGCTGCCTAAAATACAGAAAATCCATGTTAAACAAGTTACCTATTCCATGTAAAGTTAAATTTATGAATTACTGTTTCATTAATTCATATCAGTCATTCCTCCTTTAAACTCTAATTCAACATACACCCTGTCAAGTATGTAATCAAATCTCTACAAAAAAAGTAAAAGTCAAATCCCACAGTGTTATTCCTACTCCATTCATCTGAAATTCCATAACCACAGTGAGAGGAGGAAATTGCTTCCAGAAACAAAATCTGCTTCATACATTGTGTATGCATACACATGTGTACAGGCAACCTCCGAGTTACAAACATCTGACTTGCAAACTACTTATAGTTAAGAACGATGGTGAGACAACAGAGAAATCTACCCCTAGGAAGGGACATTCACTCCAGAAAGAGTTATAATGGGGAAAAGTTGTCTCAACTGAAGCTTTCTCACCAATCCTTGGTTTCACAACAAGCTAAATTTTTCAAAATCCAATTATCTAAGGGACAGAAAGTGAGTTGAAATCTTCTGAACAGGGGCACAATTTGCATACAAATTCAACCTAAGAACAAACCAACAAGAAACTATTTTATCTGTAAATTTGGGACTGCCTGTATGACATGGACACACAATGAATGTCTCATATATATATATGCATATTTGTCAACAGTCACATGCATTTCTAGCACTAGGGTAATCTGAACGAAGAACTTTTTGTAATGAGAGAAATATTAAACTTGTTTACATGTCTGTCCTGCCATCCCCACTAGAGCCTCCTGGACAAAATAAACATTTGACTTCATAGCTAGCATCACCAAAAATCCCTCTTTCAACTCTCCCGGACTTCTTGATCCCCTTTCTCTTGATAAAACAAAGCCTGTTTATTCCTCCGTTGTGCATCTGATAAATTTAAAATGCTGGTTTTCATTTAACTCCCTGCCACATTTTAATGATTTTGTACTATGCTATTTCTCCTGTTGTTTCTAGCTTTATTACAACACACACAGCCTTAGCACATGTGTGACCTGACCTTTCCTTCCCTACATCCTGGGATTTCTTCCTGCATGCTGTAGTGTAGTAGTAAACATTCAGAGAATTTCCATGTAGATAAGTCCCATTTGTTCTGCTGAGCAGTTTATCTTTTTCTTTTCTCCACCACAAAAACAATCAGACTTCCATTTGAAACCTAACACTACTTTTCAAAAGCAGTATTTATGGACTGCCACTTCAGATCAGAAGCAGGACTGAGGCAGGAAGGTAATTGGTTCTCAAACTCACTGAAGTTGCCTATGTCAGTATTGGTAACACTGAGTCAGATAGATCAATGATCTCACTAGGCATAACGCTGCTTCCTAGGTAGATCTTTAGTTAAATAGATTGATTACAAAAGAAATATAGGAAGTTATAGTACCATGCCAACTGAGTTTTATAGGAAAACATCTATATTAATTACTCAAGTTTTACCTTATCATAGGTTCTAAGTCTGGGTACCGTCTTTCTTCTTGTTTGTGTAACCCTTGATGTAAAGCTCCCAAAATAGTCTTGTCAAATGCTTCAGAAGAAAGATCCCTTGGAAGCTGAGGAGAAGTATGTTAGTTACTGATAATTAGATCACTACTCCCAGTGTTTCTCTTTCCCATCTCAAAAAAAAATTACACATTAGTCAAGTAATAATGGGTTTCTGAAACATAACTAATAACTTCAGAAAACTAAACATTAAAATTAGCTCAATTCAAGTTTAACACAGTCTTGCTCTGATGAGAAATACTTCTCAGGTGAGGAGGAAGCAATCATATTGTACATTACAACTATCAACTGAAATTCGTTGTGTACATTGGGACAGGGAAACTTTTTAAAAATGAAAGGCAAATAAGCCATGAAATGTCAATAATGGGTAGCATCCAGAGATGGATGGGATCATCGATTGTTCTCTCCCCCACCCCCCCATGCATCTTCTCTGCAGCCACCATCAGTTCAGTGCTACACAATAGCCACTAACAGAATTGTAACAAAACTGCTCCTTTACATATGGTAATTCCTAAACCCAACTCAGCTGTGCACACTATGTGGTTACAGCTGGAAAAGAATATCACTTGACAACTAAAAATTGATGTTTTCCATCCAACCCTAAAAAAAATGGTTGCCATTCTGTAATAACTATCAATGCAAAATGTATGTATTGTGTTCACTCAACAAGCTTTTTGTTATCCACTGATACAAATCAGAATTGTATCTTAGGGATATAAAGGACATCGAGCTATCTATTCATAACAGATAATCTTTTTTGAAAACTTACTTTTAGTAAAAATTCCTGTAGTTCCTGGTGTGTTTTAGTTACACAAGATGTGGAATGATCAGACCAGATTACCTGATAACAAAAACATACCAACAATTATAAAGCAAATCTTTATAGGATTAGTTAATAATAATATAAATAATGAACTTTATTTATACCCCACCACCATCTCCCCAATGGGGACTCGGAGCGGCTTTCATGGGGCCAAGCCCCGACAACATGTTACAGCAAAATAAAACAAGAACATAAACAACAAGCAACATCATCAAAATTACATAGAAAAAAAGTATAAACACAGTAACAAAATAACATTCCAATAAACACAATCACAATAATAGTGGGCGGGCCACATGTACAGGATAAAATGATTAAAAATTCTAATGAGATAAAAATAGGAGCAGGTTATTTGCAGGAATGTTACAAGTCTCTGTGACCAAGGTAGAAACCACAACAACAAAAAGGTAGACTGTTGTCTGAGGTCCCTTCTATTCTGCCATATAAAATCCAAATTATCTGGGGTGGGGAAAATAGGTTCGTTAAAACATCGTTACTTTTTCAGAAGTAATACTGAGAAAGTTCTAATCACAACAGAAATATTCGCTTATAACTTAAAAAAAATCTTTATTACATTTCTGAATTGCACTTAATCAGAAAAAAAGAAATGCACAGATATAGGATGAGTGACACCTGGCTTGACAACAGTCCATGTGAAAGGGATCTAGTAGTCTTAGGGCCCCTTCTATGCTGCCATATAAAATTGAGATTATCTGCTTTGATAATCTGGATTATATGGCAGTGTTGAAGAGGCCTTAGCTCTACATTAAGTTCTACACTTCAAAGTTGGTTCATTTAATATTTCAATTTTATAAACATTGCTATGAAATATTGCAATGTATCCATCTGAAATGGATGATCGCACAATATTCATAGCTATGACATAGAAAGTGGGAGATCCTCCAGAAGTTGTACTATAACTCCTTACATTCCTCACCATTGGCTATGCTGGTTATAGTTGCTGGAAACTGCAATCCTACAATATTTGGAGGGCTATGTGATTTCCATTCTCATTGCAGCTCAAAATTAAGGCAATTAAAATAGAGAAACTTATTTTCACCTGTTAGAATCTCAGATAATGCACACTGAGCCAACACTGTGCTCGTTATATTAAGTTGCCCAGCAAGGTGGCTTTATAAAAATAAAAAGCGGAGACTGCCTGCAGAATGCTGTGTATTGCTAAAAAGCATTCTCCTTCACACTGCAACACAGCAGATGAGAATGACTTATGCTTGTCTGAATAGCTTGTACCTTGTAAAAATGTGCTACTCCTGAGTCAGAATATAGATGGGAGTTTCCATGATGAATGCCAGAAGCCCTGTCTATATTAAACTCAGTAAGGCAATCCTAATAACTTGGAAAAAATTATTAACAAGCCATACTGATCTTTTAAATGGCTGCAAATCCCATTCATCTGCAGGATGGTTTATAAGTTATTCATTTCCCCACTTTCTATAGGGCCTGGAGGAGAAATAAATCAAGACAGAGACTCACACTGCCTATTTTCTGGCTGACTGTTAGATGAAAACAAATATGGTTTAAAATACATTATGAAATCAAAACAAGCCAACTCCAAATCATGCATTTATTAACCTGTCCTGCCTAACAAATATTTTAAAACTTCATTTTTTGTTTCCAGGCAGTAACAAGGCAGGAAATAGCTAAACCAAAAATAGAATTCTGCTCATTCCTGTTCCAGCCTACATAAGATGTGAACACATTAACCAATCATTTCCCATTGATTCCTTTGAGCCTATCTTCATAGAATTAAGTCAGAGGCAATAGATTTCAGGTCCTTAGTAAGTTTGGACTGGACCTCTCACTAGTCCTATTCAGGATAGCAAACACAGTCATGGCATATGAAGAGGCAGATGCTTTTCATACCTGTACTAAGCAATGAGTGAGATTATGGACTAATTCAATCCGTCTGCCAATATGTTATGTTCCAAAATAGCTTTGAACTGGATAGGAAACTCACAAATCACTTACTTTAAAAGTATACTCTAGATGTTTGTCGGATCTTTTCCGTGGTCCTCCTTTCAGCATTATCTTTTGAATATGTACAGCTAAAAGAAAAATAAGGCAGACTTTTGAGGATGCTCGGCTATACAGATTCATTACTGTCCTGAACTAGCAATGCCCATAGATTTGATGCTACAGTTCATCCAACTGTTTACTATATATACTTCTAACAGTAGATTTCAGTAAAATCAGTTCAGTTCAGAAATGCTACAAAGCATTCCCCTTGTAGGGTTCCTCTGTCCTGAATGTTCCATATTCTGAATGTAAGCAATGCTTCTCTACTTCATAGATACTGTGAGAAAAATGTAATCTGTAAGGAGGAATGCAAAGATTCCTAGTTCTCTTTGACTGCACCCTTGCTCAGTCACTATACAGATGTGAAG
>NW_026847438.1:161542305-161587090 GCF_025583915.1 Anolis sagrei ordinatus | reverse complement strand
GAGACTTGGGGTTATCTTGTTTGATTCCAAACCTTTTTTTAAATTTTTTTAAGTGTTACAGAATAATTTATTTTACAATATATTTATTACCCCCAAATTATTTCTACGAACTATGTAACAGAAAGACTTCTATGTAAAAACATGTATAAGATCATTACAATTCCTTTTCCTGGTTTTCTTCTCCCGGTCTTCTTCTCCCTGGGAGTTAGTCTGCTTGACATTACAGATGACTAGTAGACTCAAAGTAATTTTGCTAAAGCTGATGGTTTTAAAAAGTAGATATAGAGTGTGAATCCCACTTTAAATCCTGTGGTTGCCTCCTACAGAGTTCTGGGACTGTAATGAGGCCTAGGACCTATCTGACTAAGGCCCCTCCCTGAACTAAAAACCCTATACCAGTGGTTTTCAACCTGTGGGTCCCTAGGTGTTTTTGCCTAAAACTCCCAGAAATCCCAGCCAGTTTATCAGTTTTTAGGATTTCTGAGAGTTGTACACTAAAACATCCGGGGGTCACTGTTTTTGTCTATTTTTGCTTGTTACATGCAAAAAATCATAGCTGCTAATATGGCCAAGCATGTCCAAGGTTTTTTCATACCTTGGCCATGCAAATGTGAAACAATGTCCAGCCCACTTCGCAATATCACTTTAATGCTTGGATCATACATACATATGGAGTTTGGGAAGAAAGTCGTGTGTTTTGAAAGTTAGGAAGAAGGTCACACTTCCCGTGGTGAATATATTTGCTGTGACTTGCAAAAAACATCAACAGACATTTGCTAAATATTTACTTTATCAAAACATTAACTTTTATCTACATACCTTCTTGCTGTGGTCTGTGGGAGGTCACCATAGGTTTATCATGAAGAGCTACCCTTTGTTCAAGTAAACTGCTTTCATTACTTGGCATACAGTTATGAGGAACATTCTGCGAAAAACAAAAAAAACGTAATATTAAATATAAATGCAATCACACTAAACAATGCAAAAAAAAAAAAAACACCCTGAAAGGAACAAAATACATTAATGCATGTACATGTGAAAAAAATATGCATATAACGTTCAGCAAAGGTTTGCCACTGTCTCCCTCTGAGCCTGAGGGCCCGTCCACATAGCCCTATAACCCTGAATATCAAGGAAGAAAATCCCACAGTATCTGCTTTGAACTGGGTTATCTGAGTCCACACTCAGATAATGCGGGATTTTCTGCCTTGATATTCTGGGATATAGGGCTGTGTGGAAGGCCCCTGAGTGACTTGCCTAATGTCACCTTGTGGGTTTCCATAGATAAGCAGGGATTAAAACTCTGATTTCTAGAATCAATAGTCCCAACAAGTGTTATATCTTCAGTTGACCCATTTTCTTAACTATCTTTAATCTCTAAAAAGGGAAGAAAAATCACTAATCACTAAATTCAGAATAAAGTATTCAAATACTATCTGAGAAAGCTTTACTGTACAGAATGCCCAACACACTTTAAGGTATTCAATGTGGGTGATATTAAAACATTCATCTTATTTTAAATGTTCATCATTATTCTTCAGAAAGAACTATTTAAAATTCCTGTACTTGTTGACTTACACTCCAATAATAAATACAAAGGATTTCTTTTTCAGTCTTGACATTCAAACCGAACTATTAAAAACTTATCGGGATTCTTAAACAAACAAGATATGGTCTATAAAAACAAACACATAGAATAGCTAAGTAATAACACATGATTTTTTTCCCTCCAGTGTATTCAAAAATAGGACATTGTTTCTATAATCTTTTGATTGGTAAAGTAAATCTGACTACTCAAGCAAGGAGTTGATCAGGTTTTTTATCAGGAGGTGTATATATTCTGTCTTAGTGGCATTATGGGATTTCATCTATTTATTTTAACAATTGTGTTTCTGGTCTATTTTCAGGAATTTTGAGTATAAATGGCATTCTGGGTAGAAGAGTTTAGACATGAAGAAGACTGTTGACTGACCCATTAGAAATTCTTCTTTATTAATGTCAAGCTAAAAAGAAAAGTCAGTGAATATATAGAAAGTTACAAGAATTATAATATTAAGAAACGATAGAGACAGTAATTTGTGTAGGTTGGGAGTTGCTTCTTAATGTAATATGCCCTTAATGTGGATTTCAAGCACTCTAGTCATGACATGTAAAGTGGCAGGTTATGTTCTGTAATGTATTATTATGTTCCAAAATTTGCTTCAGTCTATTATAGCCTCATGTTTTCTTGTTTACAATATAATTGCAGCTTACCAAACCAAAATAGAATAGGTTCAAGACCTTAACGGACAGTGGCATTCCCAAAAAAATGAAGGATGGTGGGAAAATACTACCCAAACCACTATAAAATCTTATTCTTAAGAATATTTTGTTAATATTTTTCATGCAGCAAAAACAGGGGAAAACACTCCCTTTTATACTAATGGTACTGGTAGCTGTGAAGGGGAGCTTTAATTCTCCCTAAGCTATGCAATCTGTAGGATGTAGCTGAAAGGGAACGTAACAGGGGTGGAAAAGGGAGGAAAGAGAGTGAATAAAACTGAATGACTGGAAGGCATGAATTGATGTGTATGAATATATGGGAAGGTTGCTTATCTAATTAAGGAGGTATATTTGAAGGTGGCTCTGGCCCTATCATCTGTTGGTTTGAGGCCTTATCAACCACTTGTATTTGATCTCCAGTAGATTTTTTCCAAGGAGATATCTCCTGGGTCAACAATCAACACATGGGTTGGAAAAGATCCATAGTTCAGTGTTTCTCAAACTGTACTCCTCCATGTGTTTTTGGCCCCTTCCACAAAGCTGTATAAAATCCATACTGAAATGGATTATATGGCAGTGTGGACTCTGATAACCCAGTTCAAAGCAGACGTTGTGTATTATCTGCCTTGATATTCCGGGTTATATGGCTGTGTGAAAGGGCCCTTGGACTTCAGCTCCCAGAAATCCCAGCCACTTTACCAGCTGTTAGGAATTGTTGGAGCCGAAGTTCAAAATATTTGAGGGGAGGAGGCGCAGTTTGAGAAATTCTGTTCTACTTCATTAATTCAGATAAACGCTGAGCAAGCAACATATTAATGTAGTAAAAGCATGCAGGGGGTGGGGAATAACCCCTTTGTTTTACAGTTATTTTCAAAGACACCTATTGAGTTAATATCCATATGAATTTTTTTTCAGGGCATGAAGAAGGGAGCAGCAACACATACATTATAACTACGCAGGAGCTTATGGGTTATATAAAAAAGGTGAGTAGATACTGAAAACAAAGATGCTGTTATCTTCCCTCAGTACAAAAATGCAAAGTCACTCTTATGAAACAGATGAGTAATTTTAGTTTAAAAGAAGAAATACTTCAACTGTATAATTCACCACCAACAGATGGCTACAAACTTGGCAAACATCTGTGCTATAGAATTAATGCAGTTTGACACCAGTTTATGGATCAATACTATGGATGGAGTTATTTGGGTTGTAGTTTGGTGAGGCACCAGCACTCTGTTGTAGAGAAGACTTTGCAAAATTACAACCTAATGGGTGACTTTGGACAAATCACATTCTCAGCCTCAGAGGAAGGGAAAGGCAAACCATTTTCTGAACAAATCTTCCCAACAGCAAGACCTGAATATACGTTATGTGTCCAAGAAGTCCTAGAATTTCACATTCACAAATCAGAGCTCATAATCAATGCATTACAATAGCATCATTCATTTTAACAAATGTTATTTGGCGGAGGTGATAAAATGTTGCTAAGTCCAAATATGGCAGATAAAACATTAGATGTTGGAGATAAATAGCAACATTTAGGATCACGGTTATTTACACATCTTGATGACAATAGAAACTAGTATACTTAGTTTGAAGAATTAGTTTGATTATTGTCCTGTTTAAATGGAAACATTACAAACAAAAAAGTAACTACCTTATAAAAAGTAATATAGTTAGCAGATCTTAAAATAAAAAGTAACATATTGCTTTTGAAAAATAATTTTTCAAGCTCTGCTTCTATTTCTCGAGTGACCACACCTAAATACAATAAAGAACGAATAATGACTAATAAACCAGATGTATCTTTCAAAAATATGTCCAGTCCACCCTTCTGCTTGACAGCTGACTTTCCAGGGAGGACTAACATAAATGAAAACACACATGCATTTACATTTTTACATGCATTTTCTGGGGGGTTCACCTGGCATTATGTGAGTTGTAGACCAGACCCTGAACCGGTGCCTGTCAGCTGTGGTGGACTGGATGAGGATGATAGATCCAAACAAGATAGAGGTCCTCCTGGTCAGGCAGATCAGGGTATAGGGTGGAAACCTGTGCTAGATGGGGGCCACACTCCCCCTGAAAACACAGGTTATTGACAAGTGCTGGACCTAAGAAGCATACCACCCCCATTCAGCACCTACACTGGCTGTCAATATGTTTCTGAGCCCAAATCAAGGTGCTGGTTTTGACCTTTAAAACCCTAAACAGTTCAGGCCCAACTTACTTATCTGCCCGCATCGCCTCTTACCAACCTCCCCGATCATTAAGAGTTTTTGGAGAGACCCTTCTCTCATTGCCGCCGCTGTCACAAATACGGTTGGCGGCAATGAGAGAGATAGTCTTCTAGGTAGCCATCCTGGCCCTTTGGAACTTCTTTCCGATTGAGATTAAACCTGACCCTTCTCTGTTACCTTTCAAGAATCAGTTGAAGACCTACCTATTCAAGCAAACTTTTGACAAATGAATTCAATTGCTAATGACAGCAAGGAGGATTTGCATTCAGCTTAATGAAATGTATTTAATTGATGGGACTCCACAATAATTGTAATTGGTTTGAAATGTTTTTAAAGCTTAATATTTATTTCATCTTATATCTGTGTGATTTTTGTCTTGTATTTTATATTAAATGTGTTTTGATTTGTATTATGTTGCGAACCACTTTGGGTCTCTCTCGCTCATTGCTGCCAACCATATTTGTGATCGATCAGGTTGGTAAGAGCTGAAGTGGTCACATAGGTAAGTTGAGCCTGAACCATTTAGGGCTTTAAAGGTGAAAACCAGCACCTTAATCAGGCCTAGAAACATACTGGCAGCCAGTGTAGGTGCTGTAACAGGGGGATGGGGGTTGTGGTACGCGTCCTTGGTCCAGCACCTGTCAATAACCTGGCTGCAGATCTCTGAACTAGGGCCCTTCCACACTGCCCTATATCCCAGGATCTGATCCCAGAATATCTGCTTTAAACTGGAGAGAGCAGTACGTGTGAAAAAGATCTTGGAGTCCTCGTGGACAACAAGTTAAACATGAGCCAACAATGTGATGTGGCGGCAAAAAAAGCCAATGGGATTTTGGCCTGCATCAATAGGAGCATAGTGTCTAGATCTAAGGAAGTAATGCTACCCCTCTATTCTGCTTTGGTCAGACCACATCTGGAATATTGTGTCCAATTCTGGGCACCACAATTCAAGAGAGATATTGACAAGCTGGAATGTGTCCAGAGGAGGCGACTAAAATGATCAAGGGTCTGGAGAACAAGCCCTATGAGGAGCGGCTTAAGGAGCTGGGCATGTTTAGCCTGAAGAAGAGAAGGCTGAGGGGAGATATGATAGCCATGTATAAATATGTGAGAGGAAGCCACAGGGAGGAGGGAGCAAGCTTGTTTTCTGCTTCCTGGAGACTAGGACGCGGAACAATGGCTTCAAACTACAAGAGAGGAGATTCCATCTGAACATGAGGAAGAACTTCCTGACTGTGAGAGCCGTTCAGCAGTGGAACTCTCTGCCCCGGAGTGTGGTGGCGGCTCCTTCTTTGGAAGCTTTTAAACAGAGGCTGGATGGCCATCTGTCAGGGGTGATTTGAATGCAATATTCCTGCTTCTTGGCAGGGGGTTGGACTGGATGGCCCATGAGGTCTCTTCCAACTCTTTGATTCTATGATTCTATGATTCTATATGAGTCCCCACTACCAGATAACCTGGGATAAACAGATAATCAGGAATCGGATCCTGGGATAAAGGGGAAGTGTGGAAAGGCTCCTAGTTGGAGTTTCCAGACACTTTTCAAGGGCAGCCCCACGGAGAGCACACTACAATAGTCTAAATGGGATGTAACTAAGGCATGGACCACCATGGCCAAGTCTGGCTTCTCAAGGTACGGGTGCAGCTGGAGCACAAGTTTGTGCAAAGGCCCTCCTGGCCACTGCCAACACCTGGGCCTCCAGACTTAGCCACGAGTCCAGTAGGTCCTCCAGACTGCGGACCTTTTTACTCGGGCAATGGTGCGTACCCAAGCTAGCAGTAATAATAGCAATAGTAATAGCAATAATAATAATGGACAAAGTGTAGGCAGTGTTGCACTATTTCTTGCCAAGCCTTTTACAGTTACCATGTTTTGTAATCCTGGCCATTGGTATTTTGAACCTGAACCCATGTGATGGAGCTATAATGGAATTTTTAAAAAAATTATGTATGATTTAGTAGGATTTTGTGTTCTAAGATTTTTTTTGTCTGTATGGTTTTACTTTCTGGCAATAGAATGTTTTGCCTTGAGTATTGGAAACCGTCCTGAGTCCCTTGGGGCAGTGGTTCCCAATCTTTTTTTGATCAGGGACCACTTCGACCAAGGATCACTTTCCAACATTAGTACCAAAAAGGTTATGAATCAGTTATTGATTAACTTTAAATTCAGTTTGGTTATTTGGGATGCTGATTCAGAAAACTGCATTGGGTATCACATCAGCTCTAGTTTCAGATACAGAACATACGACATCCAGTAGTCGCCATCTGCTCACCCACAGAAATCCGTATTTAATAAGCCTCAGCACTCTAAGAGGGTTTTGTGAGACTAATCATTCTGGTTGCAATGGTGTAGTAACGGTGAGGACGCAGACCATATTCTACTTCTTGTGGACCACTGGTGGTCCATGGACCATAGGTTGGGAGTCACTGGTTTAGGGTTTTGAAAATCAAAACCAGCACCTTGAATTGGGCTCTGAAACATATTGGCAGCCAGTGTAGGTGATGTAACGGGGGGGGGGGGGTATGCTCCCTGAGTCCAGCACCTGTCAATAATCTGGCTGCAGATCTCTGAACTAGTTGCGAGTTTCCAGGCACTTTTCAGGGGCAGCCCTTTGCAGAGCCTGTCACAGTAGTCTAAATGGAATGTAACTAAGGCGTGGAGCACCACAGCCAAGTATGGCTTCTGAAGGTATGACTTGCCTTCAGAAGCAGTGGCCAGGAGGGCCCAAAGGCCCTCCTGGCCACTGCCAACACCTGGGCCTCCAGGCTTAGCAATGAGTCCAGGAAGATCTCCAGTCTACGGACCCTTTCACGCAGGCAACAGTGGGTACCCAAGCTAGTAATAATAATAATGGACAGTGTGCAATAAGTCTCGGCACTATAAGAGGGTTTCACAAGACCAGTTAATCTCATTACAACGGTGTAGTAATGGTGAGGCCATGGACCATATTTTAGTTCTTGCAGACCACTGGTGGTCCATGGACCACAGACTGAGAACCACCGCCTTGGGGAGATATGGCGGTATACAAATAAAGTTTTATTATTTACTAGCTGTCCTCTGCCACACGTTGCTATGGCCCAGCCTGTGTATATGTTTTGTGTGTGTATATGTATATATATGTATGTGTTTGCATAAATATTTGTGTGTGTGGTTTTGTGCATGCATTGGAATGTATTTTTGGGGGGGTTTTGGCTTTTTTAAGTCCCTTCCTCTGTGTTTTTCAGTGTTTTTATGAGTGATGTTTACTCACTGGCCTGATAGGTGTCTTGTGTCCAAATTTGGTGTCATTTGTCCAGTGGTTTTTGAGTTATGTTAATCCCACAAACGAACATTTCATTTTTATTTACATAGATTCTATTCTATTATTAATAATATTATTAATATTATTATATGTTTATTATTATAGTAGTCTATTATTCTATGTTATTATTATATTTCTATGACCCTCTGCGCATGCTCAGGAACAATAGCCTAGATTTGCAGTGCTGGATTTCTAATTATTATTATATCTATATTATTACTAATAATTTTAATGCATTTTTAATTTTTTGGCTTTTTAAGTCTCTTCTGCTGTGTTTTCCAGTATTTTTAGGAGTGATGGCCACTCATTGGCCTGATAGGTGTCTTGTGTCCAAATTTGGTATCAATCCACCCAGTAGTTTTTGAGTTATGTTAATCCCACAAACGAACATTTTTATTTATATAGAGGATTATTATTTATTACTAGCGGTCCCCTGCCACGCGTTGCTGTGGCCCAGACTGGTGATTTGGAAAATAAAGTAACGAGAAAGTGCTGGTTTCTAATATATGTAATGTCTTTATGTTTGTGGGTAAACAGTATTTCTTGCTGTTTCTTTGTCAGTGTTGATGTGGAGAGTGTCTGGCTTGCCTACTCTGGAACATGCAACATATCATTGCCCTTCTTTAGGGGTCCCTTTCAAATCTTTGATACTGCATCAGTCATATACATATGTGTGTGTGTGTGTGTGAATGGCTGGATGGCCCTTTGTCAGGAGGGCTTTATGTTTTCTTGCCATGCTGAAGGGAGTTGGACTGGATGACCTTAAGGCAGCATTTCTCAACCTGGGGTTTGGGACCCCTGGGGGGGCCGGTTGTGAAAGGGGTGTCAGAAGCGTCACCAAAGACCACCAGAAAGCACAGTATTTTCTGTTGGTCATGGGAGGCCTGTGTGGCAAGTTTGGTTCAATTCCATCGTTGATGGAGTTCAGAATGCTCTTTGATTGTAGGTGAACTATAAATCCCTGCAACTACAACTCCCAAATGACAAAATCATGATGTTTTGAGTGATGGTCACTCCTTGTGTAGTGAGACGTTTTGTTGCCAAATTTGGTGTGATTTCGTTCATTGGTTCTTTTGTTTTTAAGGTACTCACTAAGCACAGAGCATTTATAGATTTATAGATTTATAGATTTATAGATAGATAGATAGATAGATAGATAGATAGATAGATAGATAGATAGATAGATAGATAGAAGACAGACGGGGCCATGGTGGGCGAGTGGATGGACGGCTGACTGGGTCTTTCCTTACCGGGCTCCCGGCGTGGCAGGCGAATCCGTCGTCCCGCCCCTCGGCGTCATCCCGGCAGAGGGCCCTCCTGAGCCGCTCCAAGTGTTCCCTGAGGGTGACTCTCTGGTGGAAGGAAAAGGCGGGGTGGAGGGAAGCCATGGTGAAGAGCAGGAGCAGCTCCTCGCAGGCCGCCGGGCCCAGGCTCTCTTGCGCGGGCCCAGGCCTCGCCCCGGCCCCTTCCTCCTCCTCCTGGCCCTCGGCTTCATCCTGGGCCGGCAGAGGCCCCAATGGCGTGGGGCGGCGGCAGCTGCGGAGGATGGCGTCCACTGGCGGGAGGAGCCGGTGGAGGCGCCCCGCCGCCTCGCGGTTCTCGGAGCCCAGCAGCGCCAAGTAGACGATGAGGCGGGAGCGCGTGGCGGGGTCGCGGAAGTCGCTGCCGCCGGGAGGAGGAGGGGGCGGCGGGGGAGGGGGAGGCGGCGGCGGGGAGGAAGCGGCGGGCGGAGAGGAAGGCTGTGGCGGCTGCGCCGGGCCGGTCCCCGCGCTGCCCGCCGCCTCCGCCCCGTTGGCCTTGGCCTCGGAGTCCCTCAGGCAGTGGTAGTCCTTGCGGGCCAGCTCCTCGAGGCAGGAGCCTAGGAAGCGCAGCTCCAGCGGGTTGAGCAGGTCCAGCAGCCCCACGGCGAACTCCAGCCGCTGCGCCAGGCCCAGCGAGAGGCCGAACCACTCGTAGACAGCCTCGCGGCCCTCCCTGCCGGGACAGCCACACAGGCACCTCAGGCCTCCTCCTCCTCCTCCGTCGCCTCCAACCGCCGCCGCCGCCGCTGCCTCCTCTCCCTCCCCCTCTTCCTTAGGGTTCCCCGGCAGCTTCATCTTCAGCATCCTCGGGATGAAGGGAAAGGAAGGGAAGGGGCGGGCCCAGTTGCGCCGCCGTCAAGAGGCGCCGCCGCTCATGGCGCTGGCTGGAGCGGAAAGCGAGAGGGAATAATGGCGGCGGCGGAGGCAGCGCGCGCTCCTCCTTCTCCTCCTCTTCGCTCTCGCGGCCGCTGAGGGGAGCGCGTGAAGGCCCCGCGTGCCGCGCAAAGGACGGGGTGGGGGGAGAAAGAGGGAGCTGTCTGTTGAAGGCGGGGGGGGGGGATGAGGAGAGGCTCTACTGCGCAGGTCACGAATGCGGCCGTTTGGCTCCCCCCTCCCTTTCTCGGCGCAAACTCTACTGAACCAAAGGAGGGAGGGCGGATCAAAGCAGAACGTTCCGCGCTAGCCAATCGGAACGAAGGATGGAGCCTGGCATCTCAGAATACGCCCCAAGTTCTGAGAGCCCCGCTGTTGGCCAGCTTCGTGCAGGGTCCTAGTGCCCCCTCCCCATTCCTTTCTACACAGCTGAATAAAATCCCACACTTTCTGCTTTGAACTGGAATATATGGCAGTGTGGAGTCGGGGCCTTTCCACACAGCCATATAATCTAGAACAGTGGTTCTCAACCTTCTTCATGTCCCGACCCCTTAATAGAGTTCCTCATGTTGTGGTGACCCCTAACCAAAACATTATTTTTGTTGCCACTCCAGAACTGTAATTTTGCTACTGTTACGAATCGTAATGCAAATATCTGATTTGCTAGATGTATTTTCATTCACTGGACTAAATTTGGCACAAATACCTGATGCACCCAAATTTGAATATTGGTGGGGTTGGGGGAGGTTGATGTTGCCATTTGGGAGCTGTAGTTGCTGGGATTTATAGTTCACCTACAATCCAGGAGCATTTTGAGTTTTGGAGTTGTAGTTCACCTACATCGAGAGAGCACTGTGGACTCAAACAATGATAGATCTGGACCTGACTTGGCACGAATGCTCAATATGCCCAAATGTGAACACTGGTGGAGTTTGGGGGAAATAGACCCTACCATCTGGGAGTTATGGTTGCTGGGATGTATAGTTCACCTAGAGTCAAAGAGCATCTTGAACCCAACCAACAATAAAATTGGGCCAAACTTCCCACACAGAACCCCCATTACCAACAGAAAATACTGTGTTTTCTGATGGTCTTTGGCGACCCCTCTGACACCCCCTCATGACTCTCCCAGGGGTCCCGACCCCCAGGTTGAGAAACACTGATCTAGAATATCAAAGCAGAAAATCCCACAGTATCTGCTTTGAACTGAAATATATGGCAGTGTGGAATTTCCACACAGTCATATAACCTAGAATATCAAGGCAGAAAATCCCACACTTTCTGTTTTGAACTAGAATATATGGCAGTATGGACTCGGGGCCTCTCTACACAGCCCTATATCCCAGAATATCAAGGCAGAAAATCCCACAATATCTACTTCAAATTGGGATATCTGAGTCCACACTGCCATATATTCCAGTTCAAAGCAGATAAACTGAGATTTTATGCATGTGCGTGGAAAGGGCCTCAGATAACCCAATTCAAGGCAGATATTGTGGGATTTTTCTGCCTTTATATTCTGGGGTTATATGACTGAACTTGAAGGAGCTGGGGGTGGTGACGGCCGACAGAGAGCTCTGGCGTGGGCTGGTCCATGAGGTCACGAAGAGTCGGAGACGACTGAACGAATGAACAACAACAACAATGGCTGTGTGGAAGGGCCCTGAGATATGCAATGCTTTATAAAATCCACATTGAACTGGATTATATGACACTATGGACTCAGATAACCCTGTTCAAAGCAGAGATTGTGGGATTTTCTGCTTTGATATTCTAAGTTCTATGGCTATGTGGAAGGGCCTTCCTTCACAGCCATATAAACCAGAATATCAAAGTAGAAAATCCCACAATCTGCTTTGAACTGGATTATTTGAGGTACTTTCCACACAGCTGTATAAAATCACACATAGTCCGCTTTGAAGTGGGTTATATGGCAGTGTGGACTCAGATAACCCAGGGTCCTTCCACACAGCCATATAACCCAGAATATAAAGTCAGAAAATCCCACAATGTCTGCTTCGAACTGGGTATTCTTAGTCCAGTGTCATATAATCCAGGACCCTTCTGCACAGCCCTATATCCCAGGATATCAAGGCAGAAAATCCCACATTATCTGAGTGTGGAGTCAGATAACGCAGTTCAAAGCAGATATTGTGGGATTTTCTGACTTGATATTCTGGGGTATGGAGCTGTGTGGAAGGGCCCAGAGTCCACACTCAGAATATGTGGGATTTTCTGCCTTAATATTCTGAGATATGGAGCTGTGTGGAAGGGTCCTCAGTTCAAAGCAGATATTGTGGGTTATCTGTCTTGATATTCTGGTTTATATGGCTGTGTGGAAGAGTCCACACTTCATGTGGAATTTATATGTCTGTGTGGAAAGGGCCCTAGAGAGAGCCTGCCATGGAAATGGCGCCCTATCTACGGGCCCTTCCAGACAGGCCAATAACCCAGGATCTGATCCCAGGTTATTTGGCAGTGCAGACTCATATAATCCAGTTCAAAGCAGAAAACATGGGATCAGAACCTTGAATACAAGGCCTGTCTGGAAGGGCCCTCAGCATCAGTGGAAGGCAAAGGGAAACCCACTCTGAACAAATCTTACCTAGGAAACCTTGTGAATAAGATTGCCATGCTTACTTAGGCGATCCCTCCTTGTCTGAGTAGGATTGTCTTCCAAGATCGGTGTACTGGCGGTGGATACGTAGGTGACTGTAGAGCCCAAGTCTTGACCCGCATCTTCTCCCGCAGCGAGGGCATCAGTTTTCAGGTGGAAAGCAGTCTCGGTCGGCACATTTCTCTCACCCTCCATTCATGCCTCTTTAAATTCTATATCACTGCAGGTCACAGCTGACCTCCAGCTGGAGTGCTCAAGGGCTAGGGCTTCCCAGTTCTCATTGTCTATGCCAGAGTTTTTAAGGTTGGCTTGGGAAGACAGGCGGACAAATGTCAACTCTGCTGGACTGGCCACATTGCCCAGATGCCTGACCACCGTCTCCCAAAGCAGTTTCTCTACTCCGAATTCAAGAATGGAAAACGTAACTGCCAGGCCATCAAATGCTAATCAAGGTGGTCAGTTGAAACATTCAAACCTAGCTCCAGCAGACAAAAGTCCTTTGTCTCACCCTAGTCATTCCACAGATATATAAACCCACTTTTCTAGTTCCAACAGACCTCACTACCTCTGAGGATGCTTGCCATAGATGCAGGCGAAACGTCAGGAGAGAATGCCTCTAGAACATGGCCATATAGCCCGAAAAAACCTACAACAACCCAGGAAAATGTAATGTTGGTAGACAATAAAAGAGATTTAATAGATTGCCATAAGACGGAAAGGCACACCAACAACAGCCTGCAAGAAAGCATGCAAAGGAATGGCCTTTCCTTCCAGTTAACCTAAGGGTTAAACTAGCAATGGGACTGAGGTGGGCGTGAGTTAAGTATTGAGATGACCTCCCTCCCTTAGGGCTGTTTATGCCTGCGTGTTTCTTCCTTTTCTTTTAAATGCCAACAGAGTTATAGTGCATTTAGATGAATGAAACGAAAGTGAAATGTCCTTCATAAACCCGCATTTATTCCAGCAAGCGGAAAGCTTTCTGCAAAAAGACCTTGGCTACACAAAGTGCCCAAGTGGCCATCAATGTCCTAATTAAATTCTCCAAGTTGGTTTTTCTACCCTGAAGGGGACTCAAGGCAGCTTACATATTGGCAGTTATTCAATGCCTTAAACACACGCAAAACATTAAGCTTGAAATAAATTAAATATACAGTAATGGCATTTAAAACTGCATTACATGATCAGTGTCAGTAGACTCTTCTAACACATTTAAAATTATGAGTAGTGTCTGATTGAGGCCCCTTCTTCTCTGCCATATAAAATCCAGATTATCTGCTTTGAACTGGTTTATACAGCAGTGTAGATTGGGCCCCCTTCTACACTGCCATATAATCCAGATTGTCAAGGCAGATAATCCACATGATCTGCTTTGAATTGGAGAGTCTATACAGCCATAAAATCCAGTTCAAAGCAGATGATCTGGGTGTTATATGGAAGTGTAGAATGGGCCTCAGAGAATGAGATGGTTTTTCTTAAAATAATACTTAAATTAAGCTACAGTATTTACATTCACCCTGCGAGCAGGGTATATTGATCAGATTTGGTATACAGTGTAAGGGAGATGTGGACATCTGATGTATAAACCTAAGATCAAGGTACGTTATACATTGGTCATCCCCACTTTTTCTATCTGTACTTGTATATTTATAATTTTACTCGGACTTGATGTATACTGTATGTTGTGTTTATATTGTCTGTTTTGGTAAGGTAAATTGGCTGATCACTAAAATCACTTCAACTTACATTCACCAAAATTAACAAATCAACCTAGATTTTGAGGGTTGATTTTTGGTCCCGTTTTCTAGACTTATATGTGAGCGTATACTGTGATGAATTCCCTACCTTTGTAGGCCAGGGAAGGCCCAGGGAGTAGGCCCAGGAAGTTCAGCAGCCATTTTAAAGAGATAGTGCAAGGAAGCATCCATCTTAGAGCACCAGTTCCTAGAGGGGGCGGAGCCTAGGAGCAGCCTAGAGGGAATGTGGGAAGCTATGTAATTGGCTGGGAGAGAGTGGGCAGAGCTTAGCTGGAGGGAAGAGAGAAAAAACCTTGAAGTAGGCATGTTTTAAAATCTGACAGCTCAGTCTGAAGAGTTAGGTTTTGGGAGTGTTTGAAGAAGAAGAGTTATTGAAGCCAGGAGTTGGTCAGTTAGTATAGATAGATAGCTATTAGGGAGAATAGCTAGTCTAGAGAATAGACAGATCCAAAGGAAAGGACTGTCTGGAGTTTAAGGAAGTCTACTCAGAGGGAAGTCTGCTAGATTGTGAGGGAGTGGAGAGCTGTTTTGAAACTAAGCCTTGAACTGTTCTTTGAAGAAACCATATGCTTTTACTCATTACTGCAATCATTAAGCATAAGTACCTGTATTGTTAAAGTCTCTCAAATAAACAACTTTGTTATTTGTTAAATAACATCTGTCTCAAGTGTGCCTTTATGCGACACAGTTCCATAGCAGTATAGAACAACAGAGTTTTAAGAAAAGATGGCAGGATTTATTTAGAAAGAATCTCAGTGTTATTTACCTCTGACTTCAAAGCCCTGAGTGCGAATCCAGCACAACACAGCTTGCTTAAAGCCTCTTGCCAAACCAGAAGCTTAATATTCCTTAAAGTGTGGTGGTTGCCAGAGATCACAGAACTTTACCACTGAAAATAGTGGGTTGGTGGCAAAGACTCAGCAGCCTCCAAACACTTAATTGAATTTATTTAATAATCTTTTACTTTTGGTGGTTCAGTGTTGGGATTGGTAGACTAAATCCCATTCTCTTTACATTT
The DNA here is from genome assembly GCF_025583915.1 of Anolis sagrei ordinatus. NCBI lineage: Eukaryota > Metazoa > Chordata > Lepidosauria > Squamata > Anolidae > Anolis > Anolis sagrei. The sequence continues at coordinate 161,571,723 of NW_026847438.1, read as the reverse complement.
TTGGTGAGGCAGCAGTGAGATCTCCCAAAAAAGGGTGATCCTCTCAGCCTGATAGAGATTCCCTCCTTCTTAAATCCCCATATTGTGTTATATATACAATACACAAATATTAGGTTCGGATTGGATGTCTGATGGAAGCAAAGAAAAAAGAAAGGTTTCATAATACTCTATACAGGAAGTTTGAGGAAATAGATTCATAGAATCATAGAGTTGGGAGAGACCACATGGGCCATCTAGTCCATCCCCCTGCCATGCAGAAAAAGCCCAATCAAAGCACCCCTGACAGATGACCATCTAGCCTCTGTTTAAAAGCTTCCAGGGAAGGAGCTTCCACATCTTGAAGGTCTTCACAGTAGTGGCTATATCAATAGGACAAGAAGCAGTCCTTACACTGGTATCAAAAATAAGGAAGAGTGAGAAAGCCCTCACTCATTTGGTGGAAAAAATGGTGGGATGAATGTAGAAGCCTCTGTTGTACAATATCAAAAGATCTATGGCTCGCAGAGATATTGTGAGTCAGACTGGGTAAGATTGGAAGTGCATCTATACTGTAGAATTAATGCAGCTTGAAAGCATTTTATCTGCCTTAGCTCAATGCCAATGTATTGGTATCTCAACAAATTTCAACTCCCAGGATTCCATAGGATTGCGCCACAGCAGTTAAAGCAATGTCAAACTGCCTTGATTCTACAAAATAAGTACACATTTAGTGGTATTACAGCATGAGAAAGGTATGGCACTGGACTAGTCCAGACTAGGCTTCAGGTGTAAAGTACTTTTCTGCAGAGATGAAAACAGGCTTGGACCTGACTGTTGTGACAAATTTTTCTTACTAGAGTTGCCAGGAAATGTACTGGGGAACATCTAGCTCACCCTTTTAAATCCAATGCAATTGTTTTAAATAAGTAAAGTCACTTGAAAATGCTTAATAATTTAAAATTATTAATTTAAAGAGGGAAATACAGTAAATAAAATAAGGGTTTTATTAGCACCGGGACTGTGGCGCAGCTGGCTGGGAGTCAGTTACATTAAGATCACTGTTGACCGAAAGGTAATGAGTTCAAAGACAGGGTTGGAGTGAGCTTCTGGCCATTGTGTAGCTTGCTGTCGACCTTTGCAGCCTGAAAGATAGTTGCATCTGTCAAGTAGGAAATTTATGTACCGCTTATGTGAGGAGGCTAATTTAACTAATTTACAATGCCATAAAAATCTCCAGCAAATATGCAAAAAAAATGAGGAAGTACTCCATCATTGTCACTAATGGATGGTGAAGCAACAGCTCCCCTGGTGGCCAGAGTACCCTCATGAAAGCTGGAATGTTAAATAGCCTCTGTGCATCTCTCTATATGTTGTGTGTCTATGGCATTGAATGTTTGCCATGTATATGTACATTGTAATCCGCCCTGAGTCCTCTGCGGGGTGAGAAGGGTGGAATATAAATACTGCAAATAAATAAATAAATAAATAATGGACAGACAAAGACACAAGCAGATCCACTTTCAGGAGTAAATTTACCTTCCCAGGGGTAGATTTCTCTCACTTCCTGTTGTACAAACTCTGTTCTTAACTATAAGTTGTTTGTACGTCTGATGTTTGTAACTCGGGGACTGCCTATAATATCATCATCTCTCCACATTCATTGGAGTTAGGGGAACAGGATCCCTGTGAAAGTGAAAAACTGCATTTTTTGTTTTACCTGAGAGAACACCTCTCTAGACATTTCTAAGTCTTCCATGACGCTATGGTCAATGTCCACAGGAAACAACACAGAATCACATTGGAGGACCTAGAGCAGTGTCATGATGTGTTAATGCAGTGGTTCCCAACCTGTGGGTCCCCAAATGTTTTGGCCTTCAACTCCTAGAAATCTTAAAAGTTGGTAAACTGGCTGGGATTTCTGGGAGCTGTAGGCCAAAACACCTAGAGACCCACAGGTTGAGAACCACTGTGTTAATGTGTTGACTGCACTATGTTGGTCAGTGGTTCCCAACCAGTGGTCCATGAACTACCAGTGGTCTACAAGAATGAAAATATGGTCTGCAACCTCACCATTACTACACAGTTGCCTCGAAACCATGTGGCAATGAGAGAGACTAGTCTCACGAAACCCTCTTATAGTGTCGAAGCAATGGGGATGTCGGGAGGAGAGAAGCTGACTACTCATAAGAGATTACTACTACCACATCCAATCTAGATGATTAAATATAGTTTTCTGTGGGTAAGCAGATGGCAACTACTGGATGGCATATGTTCTGTATCGGAAACTAGAGCTGATGCGGTCTATCCAATGCAATTTTCTGAATCTGCACCCCAAATAATCAAACTGAATCTAAAGTTGACCAAAAACTGATTTGTAACCCTTTTGGTACTAATGTTGGACAGTGGTTCGCGGTCAAAGTGGATCCCTGGTCAAAAAACTATTGGGAACCATTGGTGTGGGTGTGTTGTGGTTCAGCAGCAACAGCATGATGGGACTGAGAGTGCGGATGAGCATGATGGGAATGGGAATACAGATGCAGGTGTGGGATTTCAGATTTCTCAGTTTTCTCAGCCACAGTCTGTAGCTAGAGAGAAACCATTGTTATCACAGGAACGGAATGTGGCTGATAAAACAGCTGGTGAAGGTCAGACTGTGCCGCAGGTGTTAAGAAGGAGTTTGCGAATTGCGGCCAAGTCTTGAGTGGGAAAACTGCTTGTTAGCTGTCTGTTTAATGTTCAATGTTTTGATGTTTTACCTATAAGTAAACTGCCTGGGAGCTGATTCGGCGTCAGTTTCAACGTTGAAAAATGGCTCGCTTTATCTCCTGCTCTGGGGCTTGGGCCTTGGGGAAGAAAGCCTGCTTCATGTAACCTCATGCTATTTCCTGGATTTTATGCTGCTTCTTGCTTCAAGTTCCTGCTTTGACTCAAAGGGAATCTATTGGATTTTTACCTTGTACTATTGACTTTTTACTGCTTATATTCTGATTTGTTTGAAACCTTACAATAAACTTCTTTCTTCATAAGTTTGGCTGGTTTGTCAGAGAGAGAGAGCAAGGTGAATTTTAGCCTGAGATACAACAGGGTGCACCATGCAATAAAACTATTGGGAACCATTGGTGTGGGTGCACCATGCAATCCTCTATGTGAAAAAAGCAATAAATCATGTATTATTGAAAACATAAATAAAAAGTTTTCATTAGATATATTGTGTACCCATACGCTCTTTTATTACAATTTATGTATCTCTTATAATAAATATGTCATTATAATTTATGTATGTCCGTATCTCTTATAAGGAATTTATGCTCTTATAAAGACCTTTACTAGCAAACCTCCAATTTGCTGGTAAAACTGAATTACTGGACTGCGAAATGAAACATGGCTCAAAAGTGTGTCAACAACATTAAATGTTTGGAAAGCATTCCTAGAAAGAACATTGTAAATCAAACCTGTGAATAATCAAATCTGCAAAAGTCAAAACCACAAACGTGGGGCCCTTCCACACAGCCCTATATCCAAGAATATCAAGGCAGAAATTCCCACATTATCTGTGTGTGGACTCAGATAACCCTGTTCAAAGCAGATATTGTGGGATTTTCTACCTTGATATTCTGGAATATAGGGTTGTGTGGAAGGGCCTGTGAAGGCATGGCTATAGAGTGAAAAATACTTCCTTTTCTTTCTCATTCTTTCTTTTCTTGTTCAAATGCTGCACCTTACTTTCCACCGTGGCTTTCCAAGGCAGAACTGAGATAAAGGAATTTAACAAACCGACTCCTTTATAGACATGTACTGCTGTTAACTGTACTGGCCTCATTCCCTGAATACGTGTTAGAATACAAGATAAGAATAATTGTTTCTTTTCTTTCTTCTGTAGCTTTTAAGTATGCGCCGTGAGCTTTTCATGCAACTTCAGCCAAATTAGCTCAGAAAGCAAAGGCGTCACTATCTCAGGCACCCATCTGGACAATTTTGGAATTCTGGATGCTCACAAATATACACACAAATACAAAATCATGTACTACTAGTGGAATTTATTTTATAGGTGTAATTTGTGTCTGCACTATAAGGCTTGGAATTATAGCCCCTTCTGGTAAAGAAGACCCATCTCATGCCCCTTATACACTGTCCCAAGATCTGATCCCAGATTATCGGTTTATCCCAGATTATATGGCAGTGGAGACTCATATAATCAAATTCAAAGCAGATAACCTGGGAGCAGATCCTGGGATACAAGGATAGTGTAGGAGGGAGCTGAGGGTCTTTCCACATAGCCATATAACCTAGAATAGCAAGGCAGAAAATCCCACAATATCTGCTTTGAACTGAGTTGTCTGAGTCCACACTGTCATATATTCAAGTTCAAAGCAGATGTGAGATTTTTTTTCAGCTTTGTGGAAGGGGACTTAGTCTAACGGCACAGCCTGCTTTGCTGGTTTAACCTGATTGATAGAGGTTCCACTGATTTTGAATAGAAGCTCAAGAGATCAGAACTTGCTAGTCAAGGCGGGTGATAACAACAGTGGCATGGTATGGGCCTTGTGTGCATGTGCCTATCGCTTCTGCAAATATTTGTTTATTTACAGTATTTATATTCCGCCCTCCTCACCCACAGGGGACTCAGGGTGGATTACAATGCACATATACATAGAAAACATTCAATGCCAGTTAGACAGACACAGAGGCAATTTAACATTCCAGCTGTTCCCAAGCTTTTTCCGGCTTCATAAGGGTATGCTGGATTCCGGCTCAATTCTGGCCACAGGGGGAGCTGCTGCTTCACCATCCATTGTGACATTGAGTTCTTTGGTGGAGTTCTTCCTCATTCTTCTGCATGCTGCTGGAAGGTTTTTATGGCGTAAATTAGTTAAATTAGCCTTCTTGCATAAGCAGTACCTAAATTTCCTACTTGACATATGCAATTGTCTTTCGGGCTGCACAGATTGACAGCAATCTAGACGAAAGCCGGAAGCTCACTCCAACCTGGGCTGGCTTCGAACTAATGATCTCTTGGTCAACTGTGATTTAATGCACCTAGCTCTCAGCTAACTGCGCCACAAATATATGGCTCAGATGAATAGGCAGAAGGCCAGCATACAGCTATCATAGGAAGCAGGAACCCCCCATGTTTCTTTTGTTTGCACCCTTTCAGAGTTAAGGCTTATAAGAAAAAACCCTTGGCTTCTCACTCTCATATTTATAATGGCTGTGCAATGTTCCCGTGACTTGGAATGACCATGTAAAATGAATTTTCAGCAGATGTGTGACAGGCAATACCTGCTGAATTTCCCTTTTCTATGTAACAGGTACTCTCCCCAGTTTCCAAACCAGAAATTATACACCATTTTTTTTTTTAAAAAAAGAACGATTGTGATTTTTCAGTATATTTTGATGGGATTGGGAAGAGGGTGGTCTGCAAATATTCAAATAAGCTCCTCGCCTGGGGTGGGAATCATGTAGCCCTCCAGATGTTGTTCTACTGCATTTTCTAAAAGCTTCTAACATAGGTCCCTTCTGCACTGCCATATAATCCTGATTACCAAATCTGATAATCCACATTATCTGCGTGAACTGGATTATATGAGTCTACACTGCCATATAATCCAGTTCAAAGCAGATCATCTGGATGTTATATGGCAGTGTAGAAGGGGGCTTATTGACTGCTAGTAATGTGATCAACTCATACGCATCTCTGCACGAGATGCAGAGCCAACCTTCAGAAATGGGGCTACAAAGTGGAATCCACGGCATGCAAGTGTGGAGAAGAGCAAACCACAGACCACCTACTTCAATGCAACCTGAGCCTTGCCACATGTACAATGGAGGATTTTCTTGCAGCAACACCAGAGGTACTCCAAGTGGCCAGTTACTGGTCAAAGGACATTTACTAGAATACCAAGTCTGCAAACTTTGTCTTTTGTTTGTTTGTTTTTAATGCAATACAACTGTTTTGGTTTGCTCCTGACACAATAAATAAATATTGAGTACCAACCACAATTGCTTCCTGCATGTCACTCAAACACACACACATGGAATATATTTTCCTGTTTGGAAATTATGAGAAAAAAATCTTAGCAAAGGTGAAAAGAAGACAGTGTTCCTTCACACTTTATTAAGATGGGATAAAGAATATTTAACCTCCTTGCACCTAGCTGGAAGATAGGGTGAGCAAAGGGTGAATCCTAGAACCACAACAACTGGGAGGAAAATAAGTAGCTAAATAGAAGCTTGCCCAGAACAGAAAAGTAAAAAATTAATACTCTTCCACCTGAAAATGACTCGCAAAAAAAGAAGAGTCAGGGCCAGGAGGACCTGAGATTTGACAGCTCTTTGTTTCCAACTAAGGCAACCCTAACACTGGGTTGTCTTGGCAATATTTATTCAGAGGGGGTCTGCCTTTCTCTTCTTCAGAAGCTGAGAGTGTGCGACCTCCCCAGGGTCGCAATGGGGGCTTGACAACCCTGTCCAGCACTGTGAACACTTGTGCATAGAAATGAGTCAACTGAATCATATGAGAAGGAGAAGACCAGCAGAGGGCAATAGAGTGATTCAACTTGAGAGCCTCTAGGCTCCGAACACATGACAGCATGCAATGGAAATGTTGAGTTTCCACAGGCAACACAATATGGGCCAGAAATATCTTTTCTCATACTCATTTGTATCACAATGAAGAAAAGGATCATCTTTGTATTCCGTCAGATTTCAACAAGAAATGCATCTCTTTTTCTCCCCAAACTCACACACGCGTTTTATATTTCTTATATGCAGTTTCATAATTGGATTATTATGCTTTTTTGTGTTGAGAAACTGCAAGTTGCTTCTGATGTGAGAAAATTGGCTGTCTGCAAGGATGTTGCCCAGGCGAGGCCCAGACGTTTTACTATCCTTGTGGGAGGCTTCTCGCATGTCCCCAAATGAGGAGCTGGAGCTGACACAGGGAGCTCAACCCACTCTCTCTGGATTTGAATCGCTGAGAGCTGGAGCTGACAGAGGGAGCTCAACCCACTCCCCCTGGATTTGAATCACTGACTTGTTGGTCAGCAGTCCTGCCGGCACAAGGGTTTAACTCAGGGGTCCTCAAACTAAGGCCCGAGGGCCGGATACGACCCTTCAAGGTCATTTACCTGGCCCTCACTCAGGGTCAACCTAAGTCTGAAATGACTTGAAAGCACACAACAACAACAATCCTATTTCATCAGCCAAAAGCAGACCCACACTTCCCATTGAAATACTAATAAGTTTATATTTGTTAAAATTGTTCTTCATTTTAATTATTGTATTGTTTTTAAGTTTACACTACAAATAAGATATGTGCAACGTGCATAGGAATTCAAATTATGTTTTTTACTTTCAAATTGTAATCTGGCCTTCCAACAGTTTGAGGGGTTATGACCTGGCCCTCTGTTTAAAAAGTTTGAGGACCCCTGGTTCAACACAATGTGCAACCGGGGGCTCCATTATTATGCTGATTCCCTATATTTCTGGGGAAGACAAGTGATGGACGTATCCAGCTCATAAAAGTCAGATAGGTCTATAAATCCATAAACCATAATTGTGTGGATAGCACTGTAATAGGAGTGGACTGGGGTAACCTTTCACACAATGCACAACCTTCCTACGGAATCCTGGGTTTTGCAGTTTAGGGAGCAGCATTAAGAATTCTCAGCCAGAGAACTGAGCTGCTGCCTGTGACCAAACTACAACCTCTAGGATTTAATGGGATGTAACCATGGCAGATAATGTAGAATTGTTGGGTCTTTTTACCACTGAAGTGTGCTTTCACTAATATAAGTAAACAAGGGATTGCTCATATAACCCAAGGGTCTGTTCCCTTCCTTCCCTTAATACTACCACCACCACCACCACCACCACTACCATCATCATCATGGATTGTCCCAGGCCTCTGGTTTCAAGACCTAAGTGATGCTGGTATTATTAATAAGCTAATGATGCCAATTTTGGGGTTGATTGTGTAGTGTTTACTCAGTGGATATGAGGCAGAACACAACACAGAAGGTGGAAGGTTAGGGTTACGGCCTGTGTTGGACTGGATTACAATCTCCCTGAAGATGCAGGTTTGCAGCTTGGGAGTGATCCTGTACTCATCACTAAAACTTGTGTGCCAGTTGTGCCAGTACCTTGGGAAGTCTGATCTGGCCATGATGGTCCACGCTCTGGTTACATCCCGAATAGACTACTGCAACGTGCTCTATGTGGGGCTGCCTTTGAGGACTGTTTGGAAACTCTGAGCACTTTTGTGCTCAGAAGTGGACCGGCAACCTGTGAAGCTGATACAGCAGGGGGGGTGATATGTTTCCTGTATGTCACTCCAGTAAGTAACCTGGCTGCCACCCTTTGGACTAATTGGAGTTTCCAAACAGTCCTCAAAGGCAGCCCCACATAGAGCACGTTGGTCTTGCCCTCTAAACCCCTATACAGTTTCGGCCCAGCTTGCCTGTCCAAACCTATCTCCCCCTACGTTCCGCCTCGCAGTTTAAGATCATCCAGGGAGGCCCTGCTCTTGGTCCAGTTAGCCTCGCAAGTGTGCTTGGCATGGATGAGGGACAGGGTCTTCTTGGCGGTGGCCCCACACCTGTGGAACTTGCTCCCCAACGAATTAGGTCGCTGTCTTCTCTCCTTTCTTTCAGGAAGAAAGTTAAATCATGGCTCTGGGACCAGGCCTTTGGTCAGCAGGAATGACAGCACTTTAGATGAGGAATCGGATTGGAATTAGCTATATGGATTGATGACTATGTTTTAATGTGTTTTTAACTTAATGTTCTATTCATTGTTTTAAACTGTTGCTATTTTTCGTTTATATTTCTATTATCTTGTGGCATTGAATTGTTGCTGGGTAATCCGCCCTGATTCCCCCCCCCCCCCCCCCAGTGGTTGAGAAGGGCGGGATAAAAATGATGGAAATAAATAAATAAATAAATAAGATTATAGGTTAGATCACTCATATTCAGCCAATATGCTGACCTATGTCATGTTTGGTCAGAGCTCCATAACTTGACTTGCCAAGCTCTTAAATCATAGTAACATATCCTCTTCCTTTTTTTCTGGCAATTGGTCTTCCTTTGAATGCCTAACTGTAACTATTTTGTATTCATGATCACTCCTTGGTCACAATGTTGATACTATTGCCACAGTCATAACTTACCTATCCACCTATTTTACTGAGCATAAGCTTTATGGAGGGATGGTGACCCATTTCTGCTGCTGATCAGAGAAATTCCATCAGGTTTGGAGATGTTGGGAAAATATTTAAGTATGAGCTGATACAGGATTCTGGCCAGAGTTTTCAAGGGCTGCAAGTTAGGTGTAGCGTAATAGAGCAAATAATGAACTAAACTCAAGATCTAGAGCAGTGTTGCAATTTTAGAATTGTAAAATTAAACACTGAAATCAAACAAATTGTAAATCAAACAAAAAACAGGTTTTGGAAAGATTATCTTTTTTTGGCAGTGCAGAGATTCGCATTATTAAATTGACACCTGAGAGAAACACCCATGTCCCCACTTAAAAATAATTAATATGCAGACATTTCAGCAATTTAACTAATACAATATTCAGTAGAAAACCAAATTTCTCAGTTCATAAAAATCATTAGTGTCATTTAAGACATTTTTTAAAAGTAATGTATTATTTAGGCAACATATCAACACATTAGCAAGGTTCCCACCAGAAAGAATTGTAGGTGTTTATGCTGGCCAGCACCAGGACAATACCAAAAAGACTATGTCTAACTTCATGCAGGGCAAGCTCTCATTAGAGTGAGATTTTTTAAATGTCAGGAGCGACTTGAGAAACTGCAAGTCACTTCTGGTGTGAGAGAATTGGCCATCTGCAAGGACAGTGCCCAGAGGATGCTCGGATGTTTTACCATCCTATGGGAGGCTTCCTTCGTGTCCCCTCATGAGAAGCTGGAGCTGACAGCCAGGAGCTCACCCCGCTCCCAGATTCGAACCACCGACCTTTCGGTCAGCAGTGACTGGCCCCCGGGCCTTAGTTTGAGGACCCCTGGTTTAACCCATTGTGCCACTGGGGGTGAATGAGATGACTACCTCAGCTTTTGAGTGTCACAAAATAGCACAGTGTTCATCCTTTGAAGGACTACTCTATTTTGACAACCAAGAAGAGGAATAACTTGGCTGGCCTTGAGTACTTTCCACTTTGACTTTTGCTACTCCAGGTCAGAGAGCAAAATGTTATAGGCTGAACTTGTGCTCAGGAATGTCATCTTAAGCTGTGTCTGTGATCAAAATAAATCTATAAATTACTTTTATAACAGTTCTGTACATAATTAGAAACAGAGAGTTGGAAGAGACCAAAAGGCCCATCCAGCCCAACCCCTTGTCATACAGGAATACACGATCAATATGTTACAACAGAGTCATGCTGCTCAGCCTACTACATATGTGCCAAAATCTGAGATTGAAAACCTATGTTTTTGGAACAACTGTCAGCTGGAGAATTCTTGGAGTTGTTATCCAAACAATAATTTTCCAAACTAGTGAATGTACAGTGGAGCTCCTTAACCAATGAATGGTGCTAAAAGTGAATTATTAGTATCTTAGGTCATATTTCTGATTGAGAATCAATTGCGTGTTCTCCAGAGCTTCCTCAACAGGCTTTCAAGGAAAGTTCTTCTTTCATGTTTTGAGGATAGATGAAAACAGTAGTTGGAAGCTGTTTTCACACCATTCATGAGCATTCAATTTCTGGTCATTCGTACCAAGTACAACATTCATAGTCTCTGCTTAAACTGTTTTAATTCTGATTTGTAGGCTCTGAAACAAGTTAAATAGTGGAATGATGATTGTTGATGAAACCCCACTTCTGTCCTGAGATCTGCTGAAGGAAAACGGCTCTTTTCAGTTACTACTCTTAATCCTCTCACTTAGCCAGCATGATCCGTGGCCACATTGGCTATCAAATTCTGGGAGAAACTAGTTCTAAAGAAGCAACACTTACATTCTAGCAAGTAACCGATTTGGCAGGTTTGCAACAAAATCCAGCTAAATATTGTGCCAACTGCCTGCTGCGTGTTATGAGAAGAACGCGCCCAAGCCCAGACCCAGAGAACTTTTGCAACGCTGTTCAAAAACAGTTTTGTTTTTCAAGGACGTGAAAGAGCATTTAAATGAACATGCCGTGTTTTTTACCAGAAAGATGGCAAATGGCGGAAAGACAATCTGAAGCATAGGGAGGGGCAATGCGAAGAAATGAATCAGAGGTATTCCTGTGTTTTTCCGATAGCAAAGATGAGGAAGCTACACTCAACCCTCAGTAGGAAAAAAAAGCAGCTGCTCTTTCCATGTTAGGTTTGTACGTATGTGCCCAGAGTCTACCATTCTATCCAAATGCAAGCTTCGGATTAGAGTCTTTAGCAGCATCAATGAGGTTCTTATGAGTTTATGTATCCCCCCATCTTGGAGACACTGAAATGACAGCAAAGTGTCTTGTGACTCAGACCTCAAGGATTCAACTTCTTCCTGGAAGACTGTGAGAAATGTCCCTAAGAGCACCAAAGTAGTTCCATTCGCTTTTATACGGGAGGATCCCAAAGAAGAGCCAAAGTTTCCCATTCGAATGCATCAGTTGAAGTAATTAGACAATTCAACAGCAAATCGATGTTTGTTTGGATTTTGCTTTTTAGTGCTATTCTGGTACTGCTTCCCAGAAACCACATTCAGTACATGAATAGTGTTCATGTTAACTGAATGCCAGAAATAAACAGGCAGGTGCCAATATCCTTCAGTTCAGCATTTGCTTTAGAAACTACCCCGACTTTCCTTCCTCTTGTACAGGCCATGAAGCCTCATTATAGAGGTGTTTATTGTCCTGGCCCTTAAGGTTCTCTTCCTGAACAATAGGCCCTGAAGTCCTCTTGAACCCTCCCACAGTGCTTGCTGGTTCGCAGCTGCTCATGCTGTGAGGCGAATTCATTTCAGCACATTTTTCCTTATACTGGTGCACATTGCCTGCAAATGTCTCACAACGGTTCGGGTTTTCTTCTTGCACAGGGCTTCCCAGACTGTCATCGCTGGATCCAGGAGACATGGATCCCTCTTGGGAGTTCTGGCTGACATAGACCACAATGATCTCCCCTTTAAAATTCATGACCTGTCCACTTGAAATGAAGGTAGAGTTGCCGTTTCCAGTCACATTACCTACAGGGTGTCAGAAGAGAGGGAGAAAGTGTATTATTTTACTTTTGTAATTCCCAGGAATGACATTTTTAGTAAAATCCATGAATAAACAAATCCGAAAACATCAAAACTGCGAATGTGGAGAGATCATTGCCTATTTTATCTTTCTCTTATGAATAGGGATTCATAAGGAATTTTGTGCGTAGCTAATCATGATTAAGATTGAAATATCCATCGTGCTATTTCTGGTCATTTTAAGGAGGAGGAATATACAATCCCATAGGCCAATTCTGATCTCCCAATTACTTTTAAAAGTAGTATCTTTACATTGGGTTCATATCCAGAGATGATACCTGCACAACTTTTTTTTACTAAACTATACCTTTACATTAGCTATGGCAAAAAAAGCAAAACAGTAGGTCAGCCTTTCCCAATTTTATGACAAAACAGTGCAGTAACCTTTGGAAACCCTACCCATGCCCTAAAAAGGTCAAGTGCCTGACTCAATGAAATGATGAACTTTTCAGTAATTATGAAACATTTCATGACATATTTTATGTACCCCAGAGTGCACATTCATTAAGTACATATGGGCAAATAAAAATGACAGAAATAGTTTGGCAGAAATTGACAGGCTACTTACAATGACATTCAGGTCCCTTCTACACCGGCCTTTTTTTCCCCAGGATCCGATCCCAGATTATCTGCTATAAACTGGATTACATGAGTCTCCACTGCCAGATAATCTGGGATCAGATCCAGGGATATAGGGGCAGTGTGGAAAGGGTATCGGAAATAACGGAGAGCAAAAAAAACCAAAAAAAAAAAAAAACCCCAAACCACCACTACCAACAACAACAATAACAAAACAACAAGACAGCATAAACAACAAAAAAAAAAACCTTATCCAGATGCCAAATTAAGTCCCAGGTCAGGTCTGATACTGGCTGATACTAATACCAACAAGTAATGAAATACAATATGACAATATCTGGACCCAGCAGTTCCAAGGTGCATCTATAGAATTAACTGCCATGGTTCAATGCTATGGATGAATGGAATTTGTAATTTGGTGAGGCACCAGCACTCTTTGGCAGAGAAAGCAAAAGACCTTGAAAAACTATATGTCTCGTGATTTTATAGCATTGAGTCATGACAGCTGAAATGGTGTCAAAATACATTATATCTACAGTGAAGATGTACCCTCAGATTCCTGGTCTTCCTTGGTCTACTTTCCTATAAAAGCAGAAAACGGCATGGAAGCTGCAGATTTTTGCTCTGTGTTATGTGCATGAAAATTGCATTCAACGACACAGAGTATCATGGGAGCTTCAATTCTCAATCCAAGGCCAAGCCTCACTAGAGCATCCAGACTTCATAATAATAATAATAATAATAATAATAATAATAATAACAACAACAATAATAACAACAATAATAATCTTTATTTAATACCCCGCCACCATCTCCCCAATGGGGACTCAGGGCGGCTTACATGAGGCCAAGCCCAACAGCATATTACAATAAAGTAAAACCAAAACATAATAACAACACAGTGAAATACATACAACATATTAGTACAAAGACGATAAAGCAAAATCATACACAGTAAAATAAAATAACATAACATAACAATGAGTGGGCTGCATGTGCAAGATAAAAACTAAGATACTAAAAATACTAAAATCAGGATGTGATAAGAATGGAGCAGATTGTTTGTGGGGGAGAAACTTGTAAAGGAATGGGGTCATAAGTACAGACCTTCATGTCATAAATATGGCTCTTCCCTGTTCTCTAACTTCTAAAGCTGGAATACAATGGAATACTAAAGCTTCAATGCAATTTCTGAAAGCAGTAGGAGTTTTTAAAAAACAAAAAAAAACATATATTTAGCATCAGGATGCAAACAGACTTGATCCTTCCAGCTAATTTTTGATATTTAACACACAGCATGCAGTCAATGCGCACATCATTATGAAACAAGCTGTGTTGTTTTTCAGATGTTCCCAAGCGTTCCCACCCAACATATCTGGTTGTGTGGGAACCACCAGGTTACAGAAGGCTGACATATTCCATAATGAGAGATCCTGTTTTGTAAAAAAAGAAACTGTGACTAATGTTCTCATCTGCTCGGTTTGTCACTGGAGTTTGATTGGTGAAGGAATCTGCTTTTTATTCTTCCTCTGCCATTATCACCACAATATTTGGCCAGCCAGAGCCGAAGAATGCCAAAATAGTGGAGGTTTCCTTGCTGGCTGGAGAGAAACCACTGGCACCAACATGTGACCCTGCTGGGTCTAGACCATTTCCAGAATCTTAGAAAAAAATATCCCTGGCTCACCAATGTCATCCTTCAAGTAAGATTAATAAGTAGAGCAAGGCTTTCTCTCCTTCCCACCCCCCAATCTCAATCTCTCTCTCTCTCTCTCTCTCTCTCTCTCTGTGTGTGTGTGTGTGTAAAAACAGTGAAGCAACTACTCCAGGCAGCATCTTCCAGAAGTATTAATATTTTTCTGCCATCAGCTTCCACTTCTATATTTTGCTTTCAAAAAGATGCCATTTTTGACCTCTGGCCATGTTCAAGGCTCACAGTGGCTTCATCAAGCTTGTCTTCCTCCCTCCTGTTCTGCACTGAATTTCAGACACAGCTTGACAGTATAAGAAATATGTGATTACATATAAATAAGCATTGCCATTTTAAAAGAGAGAGAGATTTCTAGGAAGGATCCAGATTGGAAGTGTGGCACAGGGGAAGCCAAATTGTAACTGCTTTCCCCTGCTCCCCTATTCACTGCCTTTGAGTATACACTTTCTACTATAAACATTAAAATTTATTCTAGATACTGGCTTTTTACCATTACAGTAGCAGTGACAATCCCCATAGGCATGGCAATAACAATATCTGATTTGTATTATCCCAAACTATTTCTGGTTCCATTTCTAGCCTCCACTGTGAACGTTACAAATGTCTGCCTTCAAGAGGAAACGCATCCAGGGCGCTTTCATACAGCCCTAAAACCCAAACCGAAACAGGTTAAAATAACCCGCTTCAGCACGGGTTCTAATCTACACCCACCCACCCAATCTCTGGTCTTTTCTGGGGTGGTGGCTACATGCCATCCCAATTGAAACCGGGATGGCATGAAGCCACCCCAAAGCCCCTCATTTCCTTCAGAACATTTACTTGAAAAAGCCCCTTGCCACCATAAAGCCTCTCCTTGCATATTCCTGGCATGGGAAAATGATGGGACATGGAAAAAGGAAAATGCCTTTTCACCATCCCGCCCTGCCCCTCGGTCTCCTTATGCATTATTTTTTTGCACCAGGAGGACATGAGGAGAGGCTTTATGGCAGCTTTAGCGACTTTTTATTGACAAAATATTGAAGACGGAAAAGTTAACCTGTTGTCCATCTGACCACAGTGAATGTTGAAATAACAGCAATTGCAGAAGAACTTTTTGGGAACATGGAAAGGGTTAATAATAATAATAATAATTTTTATTTCTTACCCATCTTTCCTCATGGCTCTAAGTAGGGTGCACCATAATTAAAACACATTCTCATAAAAACGTATTTCTACACATATTAAAATACACAAAACAAAGTTTAAAATACGCCTCTATGGTAGTATGAATTGTGCATCTAGAGTTTACTCTCAAGGGAATAAACCAAACATGGATGTGCCTCTGTAAAAGTCCCTTAAAACATTTGAATGCTGCCAAAAATATAGATGTGGAAATGAGGAGACAGAGAAGACATGACAACAGTAAGAACCAGAACAATGCTTGCGCATAGGAGACTAAATAGTAATGGAATATTACTCCCCATTTCTCATGTGGAACATTCCAAGAGAAGTCCCTTATCATGCATAAGGAAAAAACAATATCTTGGCTTAGTCAGACCAAATTTCTATCCACATGAGCATGCTTCCTAGCTGGAAGCCCAAAGGAAGCCATGATTGCAATCCCTTGTTATATGTTCCTCTGCATCTGATTTCACTGACAATTGGATTAAATGTGGATATTTGATGATAAATATCCAGCTCTAACAATGAAATGGGAAACAAGAAGACCTTTACATATTGGGATGGAAAGAGCTTACCAGATGCCGCCGGGGCATCCGACGTATTGCAGTTCGATTCAGGAATTCTTTTTGCATTCTGCCGCTTTGTGCCATTCCCATCAAAGGAGTCACTTCCGACACCAGAGTTGCTTGCAGAATCAGTCTGATCCAACGAAGGGGAGTCCAAGCCATAGGTGCCCAGTGGAGAAGGGCTACTGTCTTCCAAAGAATTGCCAGCACAGAAATGTTTACTGGGGGATTCTCTACAAGATGCTTTACTGGCAGTGCAGCCACTTGTCTCTCCAGACCTTAAAAGAGCATCACTTATATCCTGCATATCAGCATCCCTACAGGCAGAATGATGGCAAGAGGTTGACAGGCATTTGTGGGAAGATGCCTGGACAGTGTCTGTTCCACAGGAAACGTCTGAGCAACAGCAATATGGAAATTCCATGACGTTTTCTGTTCCCATGAAGCACTGGCTCAAGCTATCATTCTCCCCCACTTCCAATGGCTCAGAGAAACATGAGATAGGCTTGCTTTCAGCTTGGCCAAGTAAAGGTAAGTAATGGGGGCCATGGGAGATTCTGTCCATATACTCATCTTCCATGGGAACCTGCCTGAAGTGGTCATCTTCAGACATGGTTATAAGAGATTGTGTTGGGAAATCTTCACCCAATTCACAGTGGATTGCATCAGGGGCACCTTCTCCATTGACATTATGTTTATGTGGATAAAAGGCATCCTCAGAAAAAGAATATGTGTTTTTCAAAAGCAGAGGACCATCAGGACATGCCACATTTCCATTTACAAAGGTATCACAAGGGGAATCCTGCAAAAGAAAGCAAACAGTTCTTTAATATAAAAAGTAAGCTCTTATTTGATGATGTAACAATTATTTTGAAGGGTCACTGTATCCTCAATTGTCAGTGTAGTCATTGTAGTGTAGTCCAGGGAGAGGCGGATGAGCTCCCTCTATCAGCTCCAGCTCCTCATGCGGGGACATGAGAGAAGCCTCCCACAAGGATGATAAAACACCCAAATCATCTGGGCATCCCCTGGGCAACGTCCTTGCAGACGGCCAACTCTCTCACACCAGAAGCGACTTGCAGTTTCTCAGGTCGCTCCTGACACGACAAAAAAAAATGTAGTGTAGAACTTGGCTTACACTCTATATCAGTGGTTGTCCAACCTTTGGGCCTCCAGGTATTTTGGACTTCAGCTCCCACAGTTCCTAACAGATGGTAAGCTGGCTGAGATTTCTTGGGAGTTGAAGTCTAAAATACCTGGAGGCCCAAAGATTGGGAACCACTGATCTATAAAAACCATATAAACTTAGAAATAGTTTTCTAAGATGTACAGAGACATTCGCTGGAACACCTCAGCAAGCGAGAGTCCAAAAGTGGCAGGCTAAAACCCAGAACCTCAATCAATGGATGATACCAAATGAAAGACTCCCTCCTGGGCACACAGAAAACTGGGCGACTTGGAAGGTGCTGAACAGACTGCGCTCTGGCACCACGAGATGCAGAGTCAACCTTAAGAAATGGGGCTACAAAGTGGAGTCCACAACATGTGAGTGTGGAGAAGAGCAAACCGCAGACCACCTATTACAATGTAGTCTGAGCCCCGCTACATGCACAATGGAGGACCTTCTTACAGCAGCTCTAGAGGCACTCCAAGTGGCCAGCTACTGGTCAAAGGACATTAAATAGAATGCCAAGTTTTCAAACTTTGTGTTTTTTTAAAAAATACAATACAACAGTTTGATTTGCTCCTGATATGATAAATAAATAAATATAAACCATGGGGCAAAAACATGGTAACAGTCTCTGGCACACTGGTGAAAAATTTCTGATTCTCATATAGAATAGATCACACAGGACTTTTTTGTTTGGTTGAAAGGAGCCTAAACGGTCAGCCCCAAAGAAGCTAATGAGGAATACAAAATATTAAGATATTTAAATAATAACTCCATGGATTTCAACAAGGTGCTGAGAAATTTTGGCTATCCATGGCTTAATGCCAGGAAACTCTTTGTAGTTTTCTGTTGCTCATAATCTTGCCCTTCCCTTATGTAGTATGGCAGCTACTGAAGAGCCTTTGACAAGTCTGTGACCTTATTTCACCACTTGGAGTTCAGTAGCTGCCAAGGAAATCAAGAGAGGGAAATAAGAAGCAGTGCAACCCAACATAGAAATAAGTATAGCCTTAGACTTCACCTTTGTCCCTTTTATTTGTCTGCATACCACATGAGCCCAGTACTGCAAATCTGCTGGTGAGAGAAACAAAGATAAACATTAATTAGATTTGGGTGCACTCTATGTGAATCAGAAACGAAACCATACATCAAATAACCTGTTTTGCAAATCAGTTTTGCCACAGAAGTTTGGGGTTCAAAGGATGCTTGGCTCTGTGAAAGTGATTAATTCACAGCTGACTGAAGCAATTCATACAGTATCACAGTGACCACACAGAAGGCACATCCCCACAACATTTGGGCAAGGAATCAAATTGATACCTATGTAGGAGGCCAATGATATTAGACTCCTGCTTAATTTAGCAATGATCAGCTGGAAATAAACTATATGATTGACCTCACTATTGAACAATACTTGAACAGTGAGGGAGTCTACGGATTATAACATACTAGCCGTTCCCTGCCACGTATTCCTGTAGCCAATCTGGTGATCTGGAAAATGAGAAAGTGTTGGTTTCTAATATATGTAATTTCTTTATGCTTGTGGGTAAACAATATTTCTTGTGGTTTCTTTGTCAGTGTTGATGTAGAGATTGTCTGGTTTGCCTGCTCTGGAACATGCAACATATAGTTGTCCTTCTTTAGGGGTCTCTTTCAAATCTATGATCCTATATCTGTCATATACATGTGTATGTGTGTAAATCATATATATCGATTTATATCTATGGCTGGGTGGCTCTTTGTCAAGAGGGCTTTGATTATGTTTTCTTGCTCTGGTGAAGGGAGATTGACTGGATGGCCTTAAGGCAGCATTTCTCAACCTAGGGGGTCACAAGGCGATGTCTGAAGGGTTGCCAAAGACCACCAGACAACACAGTATTTTCTGTTGGTCATAGGAGTTCTGTGTGGGAAGTTTGGCCTAATTCTCTTGTTTGTGAGGTTCAGAATGGTCTTTGATTGTAGGTGAACTATAAATCCCAGTAACTACAACTCCCAAATGTTAATGTCTACTTCCCACAAACTCCATCTGTGTCCATATTTGGGCATATGGAGTATTCATGCCAAGTTTGGTCTAGATCCTTCATTGTCTGAGTCCACAGTGCTCTCTAGATATAGGTGAACTACAATTCCAAAACTCAAGGTCAATGCCCACCAAACCTTTCCAGTATTTTCTATTGGTCATGGGAATTATGTGTGCCAAGTTTGGTTCAATTCCATTGTTGAGGGAGTACAGAATGAACTTTGATTGTAGGTTAACTATAAATCCCAGCAACTGCAACTCCCAAATGACAAAAAAATTTTTTTTGAGTGATGGTCACTCCTTGGGTTAGTAGGTGTCTTGTGGCCAAATTTGGTGGCAATTCGTCAAGTGGTTTTTGAGTTATGATGTCACTCAAAACGAACAGATCATTTATATGTAGATAGATCGATTGATTATAGACAAAATCTATTCTTAAACCAGTGACCATAATATATCACACTTAAACACACGTGGGAGAAATGATTACCTTGATTTACTCAAGGGACACAATTTTTATTTTTAACAGGGCACTAAATACAGTATTTAATTCTCTAAATGCAGTTGGGCTGGATTTCCTTGTTTTAATTTCCCCTTCTAAACATTCACATCTTCTACAAGGGCTTGTGTTAAAATATTCTCTAACAGGACCTCCCCCACTCCAGCAGTCTAAATGGAAGATATGTCTTTCTGGAGAATCAATGACTAAAATAGAATCTTCCACATCAGCTTTGTCTTCATTCCATCTCATGTGGCATTAGGCTATGACTGACCACTTAATGATCTAGGCCTGTGCCTGTGATTGGTTGGTTAGTTTGTTACAAGACAGATCACATGAATTGCCAAAGGAACAATTATATTTAGCCCTGGGAAGACATGGAAGAAATACACACAATGTTCAATACAATAATATAATTGACTTCATTGAAAACGATAGTATTTCCATAGTTTATGTATTTTTCTACGGGGGAAAAACAAGTGCATAAAGAACATCTCCCAAGCATTAAAAAAACCCCTTAAAGACACAAGAGCAGTAGCAATTACTTTTGACAACTTGGCCATTATATTTATTTATTTATTTACGACATTTATATGCTGCTCTTCTCACCCTGAAAGGGACTCAGAGCAGCTTACAAGTTGTATGTACATACAATATATTATATTATTAGCATAGCACAATATTAGTAGCATATATTCCCATATTGTACTATACCACTATAGTGTAATATTATTAGTAATATTATATGTAATATAAAATATATAATTATTATATTGTATTATCAGCGCTGCCTCCGGAAAATCCTGCAAATCTCTTGGGAAGACAGGCGGACAAACGTCAGCGTGCTGGAAGAAGCAAAGACCACCAGCATTGAAGCGATGGTCCTCCGCCATCAACTCCGCTGGACCGGCCATGTTGTCCAGATGCCTGACCACCGTCTCCCAAAGCAGTTGTTCTACTCCGAACTCAAGAACGGAAAATGGAATGTTGGAGGACAGGAAAAGAGATTTAAAGATGGGCTCAAAGCCAACCTTAAAACTCTGGCATAGACACTGAGAACTGGGAAGCCCTGGCCCTTGAGCGCTCCAGCTGGAGGTCAGCTGTGACCAGCAGTGCTGCAGAATTTGAAGAGGCATGAATGGAGGGCAAAAAAGAGAAACGTGCCAAGAGGAAGGCGCGTCAAGCCAACCCCGACCGAGACTGCCTTCCACCTGGAAACCAATGCCCTCACTGCGGAAGAAGATGCAGAGCAAGAATAGGGCTCCACAGCCACATACGGACCCACAAGAATACTGGAAGACAATCCTCCTCGGAAAATGAGGGATCGCCTAAGTCAAGTATTAGATTGTATTACATTATAACATTAATATCTTGGATTCCCTGGCCATCTCATTGTCTGGTTATGATGGGCTGGGGAACGACTTGTGAGGTGGGGAAATCAGGTTTGTTAAAACATTGTTTCTTTTTCAGAAGTATTACTGAGGCAGTTCTAACCATAGCAGATTAATTCACTTAAAAATATTTCATTACATTTCAAAATATTAATTATGTAAATTGCACTTAATCGGAAAAAAGAAAATGCACCGATATAGGATGGGTGACAACCACCCATGTGAAAGGGATCTAGGAGTCTTAGGCCCCTTCTACACTGTCATATAAAATTCAGATTTGTTGTTTTTTGCAAGCTAATGTTATTTATCAGCGAATGGCTCTCAAACACGGAATGACAGGTATAAAGAGGGAGCCCCCGGTGGTGCAATGGGTTAAACCCTTGTGCCAGCAGGACTGCTGACCAAAAGGTCAGCGGTTCAGATCCAGGGAGCAGGATGTCAGCTCCAGCTTCCTATGTGGGGACATGAAATAAGCTTCCGACTGGATGGTAAAACATCCAGGCACCCCTTGGGCAATGCCAATTCTCTCATACCAGAAGTGACTTGACACGGGGAAAAAAAAGGTATAAAGAGAAGAAATCTAGACCAGAGATCCCTGATCTGAATTTGATTTGAAGTAAGGACTATTATTGTTTTCCACTCCATCTAAAGGACATTTTATGGAGAGTAGTACAGTTTTACAGAGCTGGCCACAAAACCACTTAAACCAGCCTGACATGCTTTTAGGTTGAGTCACAATCTCAGCCTAATTCACAACTCAGTAAAATCAAAGCCTATTTTGTCCAACTGAAGTTAGTGGAAGGAAACCAACTTAAATTGTAGTAGTTCATCTTCAGCGAATGACAACATCAATGGTAAGCAGAAGTGAAATGAATGAATCAAGGGATGAGCCTGATGAAAGCCAATACTCTTGATCTAGCCACTTCTGAGAAATGTGTGAACAGGGGTACACACAACTGTGGCGAGAAGACTACTAATTTAACTCATTAAAATTGATTGCAAATGAAATGAATGTGATATTCATCAATCATTGATGAGTTGTTAGCTCTTCAGAAGAATTAAAAACTCATTAAGTGAATATTCTCTGTAGTGATATATATCCACTAGTATTCATGCAAGGCAAATAAGGTTTCTCAATTGTTAGACTGATAATCCTGGTTATCTCTTTGAACTGTTAGGAACAAAGATTATGCCAATGCACAAAAATATAGCAGATTCTCAGAAGTGTTGTTTCAGTTGCTCAAAAACATCTACTCTCCCAGAAAATATATTTGGTTTTAAATCATGCTCTCAAGAGACAAAATAAGTAATCTTCATGAAAAGCAACATAGTCGATTTACTTACAAACTTCATGTATTCAGCATACAGGTACATTGCTTGTCAATCTAGCTACAGATAGGTATGAGATTGTTTCTCTGTGCAGATAACACAGTGTATCTTTCTTACAATCAACAGCAACATGAGTTTGCTATCAGCAGCCCAAAAATATGGCGTATTTTCAGTCTGAGAGTCTCATGTCTAATGCATAACCAATGTAATGCTAAATAAACACACTGATTTCTAAAATGGAATCTCAGTCTGAATAGTTCCAGATCTGATCACATGGTCTGCAGTCCCTCCCATAGCCTCAAACAACATAGAGTTAAGGGAAAACTGCATACCAATACACACATATACAATATAGTAAGCAATCTGAATTATATACATAACAAATAACTAGTATAGGAGGCTTGTAGAAGGTTGCTATTTCCAACAGGCATTTGTAGATCCTTGTATGATCAACTTCCAATGTCAAAGTTACACCGGATGATACAAAAATTCCCAGAGAGGTATTCTCTCAGGTTTTTTTAAAAATAGCATTTTTTCACTGTTTTCCCATTTTTTTCAGGTAGCCTGTGCCTCCAACCCCTAAAAAATTAGGCGGCTTACATTTTGCATGATAAGTTTAGCTAAACTGGTTTTTGAGAAGACTTTCAAGGATGAAAGTTTCAAGAAGTCCTTAGCTAGATCAATTAAATTATGCTAAAATGCAGTCATGCGGGCCACATGACCTTGGAGATGTCTATGGACAAAGCTGGCTCTTCAGCTTAGAAATGGAGATGAGCACCAACCCCCAGAGTCGGCCATGAATGGACTTAATGTCAGGGGGAAACCTTTACCATTACCTAAAATACAGAAACTGGACAGTACACCAAAATCAATTTAAGGACTAGTGTAGATATTTCTATTTAGGAATTTGGACATGCACATGTGATTTAGACAGAAAATGCACATCTATCAAATAGCTTTCATAATAAGACAAGATAATATGAGATGCTACGTACCTGTTAGTGTTTTCCCCTTTTTGTGATAGTATCTCACGAGGAGAACAATGCCAACCAAAGCAACAAGGAAGAATGAAGCAATCACTATATAAAGTAATGTGTTGGAATCTGGAAAATAAACATACAGTATCTGAGCAGCTAGATTTAAAATTCAAGTGTAGATAATGGATTATATCACATTTTAACAAATATTATTTTGTAAAAGAAATTAAACGGCAGGGCAGTGGTTGGTGCACTCCTTTTTATTAAGCTTCATTAGATTTCAACAAGGACAAATGTAAAATATTGTTTATATGTAAGTTATATAATTTTTGTTCTGTTTTATTTGCTTGCTGTTTTGTTTTTACTGATGTATTGTTGGGCTTGGCCTCATGTAAGCCGCCCTGAGTCCCACTGGGGAGATGGTGGCGGGGTATAAATAAATAAATAATAACAATAATAATAATAATAATAATAATAATAATAATTATTATTATTATTAATAATAATAATACTCCGTTTAGGCAGAAAAAATGAAATGCAAAGATACAGAATGTGTGACACCTCGATGGACATCTGTCCATGTGAAAAAGATCTTGAGTCTTTGTGAACAACAAGTGGAACACGAGCAAACAGTGTGATGCAGGAGCAAAAAAAGCCAATGGGATTTTGGGCTGGATCAAAAGGAATATAGTGTCTAGATTGAGGAATGTCATTGTGCCTTTGTATTCTGCTTTGATTAGACCTTGCCTAGAATACTGTGACCACAGTCTAAAAGAGATACTGACAAGCTGGAGGATGTCCAAAGAAGGGCAACTAAAATTATCAAAGGTCTGGAGACCATGTCCTATATTGAGCCTCTTAAAGAACTAGGCAAATTTAGCCTACAGAAGAGAAAGTTGAGAGGAGACATGATCGCCATGTATAACTATGTGAAAGGGTGTCATAAGGAAGAGGGAGCATGCTTGTTTTCTGTTGCCCTTGAAACTAGGACTCAGAGCAATGGGTTCAAATTACAGGAAAGGAGATTCCACCTGAACATTAGGAATAACTTCCTGACCTTATGAGCTGTTCAACAGTGGAACTCTCTAGCTCAGAGTGTGGTGCAAGGTCCTTCCTTGGAAATTTTTAAACAGAAGTTGGATGACCATCTGTCAGGGGAACTTTGATTGTGCTTTTCCTGCGTGGCAGGTGGTTGAACTGAATGGCCCATGTGGTCTCTTCCAAATCTAATTATTCTATGATTACATGAATGTGCATAGAGAAAATCTATAAGCTTGCATTATTATTAAGGGTTCATGGAAAAACAAAAAGTGATCTGCTTTGTATAAGTCCTGTCTTGATTAGAATGGTAAGAGAGGTCACGTTACACTATGTAACAAAATTTGAAAAACAAAATCTGTTTCTGGTTTAAAAGTGTTATTTAACTTCAACCTGATAAACGTTTTTTTGCTTAAACATCATCTGCTGCTACTGCCTCATCAGTGCTTGTGTATAATTATATTTACCATCTTGTGCATGTGGTTTCAAATGCTGCCTACAAACTGCATCAGACCAGCTGTTCCCAGGCATCTTTTCCTCAGTTCCCAGAGCTGTGCAGCTGCAGAAAGCATGAAAAAAGGAAAACATAAGAATAAATTGAGAGAGAGAGAGAGAGAGAGTACATTTAACATTCACTGAACCTGTCAGTGGTCTAAACATTGTGACTAGAGTAGCCAACCTGAAAACTTAGCTAAATGTCAGCTGGTGGATTCCATTAAAAGATACTGACAAACTAGAATGTGCTTTGGATTCCAATCTGAACTTTAGAGACACTATCCAACTTGCTGAACTCTGGTCCCCAAATTTGGTTCAGTATCTTTGAACTAAATCCCTGAGCAGGTTTTCTTTTCCACTGCCAATGGATGCTTAATAATATGGCTATGAGAGAACCTGAATGTGGAGTGTCTGAATGTGGTTCTATCATGATGATGATGATGATGATGCATACTGCATATATTTTATTTGTAGTGCAAAAAAACCACAACACTTTAAAACAATACAATAATTAAAATGAAGAACAATTTTAACAAATATAAACTTATTAGTATTTCAATGGGAAGTGTGGGCCTGCTTTTGGCTGATGAGATAGGAATGTTGTTGTTGTTATGTGCTTTCAAGTTGTTTTAGACTTGGGTTGATCCTGAGCCAGGGCTGGGTAAATGACCTTGGAGGGCCGTATCTGGCCCCTCGGCCTTAGTTTGAGGACCCCTGATTTAGATAGGTGCTACAAAAAAGAAAGAATAAGGTGAATAGTGGCCACGTTATGTCTTCAGTTTTTTTATTGTACTGTAGTTGTTTATATGCTGATAGCATCATATGATGCTTACGTGAGGCTGCCCTGAGTCCCCCTTCGGGGGGAGAAGGGCGGGGTAGAAATGCATGAAATAAATAAATAATAAATAAATAATACATTTGGTCAAGTTCTGCGAGAGAATTATAAATATATATGCCAAACTTGTTCCACTGACTGGAATAAAAGGTGAGATGATTTATTTATTTATTTATCGTGTCAGGGCAACCAGTCAATTATATTACATTTCTAACGGAACAAAGCAAACAAACAGACAAAATACAAAATTTGTGATGGGATGATGAATTAAGTGCATTTTCCACAACTAACTTTGTGGAAAAAAACACAGATAGTTTGACTTTAAGTTGATCATGATGGGTATATACAGCAAGTTTGGTCTAAATCCATCATTAGTGAGATTCATCCAGGTCTCTACTGGACTACAACTCCCATCATCTCCTCTATCAGTCCCTCACCCCAAACCCAAAATTATTTTAAGTTGAATCATGATGGGCATGTATGTCAATTCTGGTTGAGATCCATAAAACCATGTCAGACCCCATGTAAATACATTTTGACTTATATATAGATAGATAGGTAATGGTCTGTGACTTACTTAGTCCACATTTTGCATGCATCAGTCGCAGAAGAAACATTAGAAAAGTATCCTACAGGACATGGTGTGCACACTGTGTCCTTGTTTTGTTGTACTGTAAGAAACAGAATGAAAAAATCATAAGTAAAGCAGTCTAGGAAGAGAAGCAGTTTTAGTGGATGACAAAGATCTTTTCTGCATAGGAGCAAGTGTAACACCTTCTGTTTATTTTGCTTATTTAATCATTCCTCCAACCACCTTTCCATCCCAGGAATTGCTCCATCAGTTGTTCCCCATCTGTGATCCAGGGCGTACGTCATGCAATGCTAAACCTAATGCCAGGTATAGTCATACAATACTAATAATACTAATACTAATATATTTTATTTGTTACCTGCCTCTCCTAATGGCTCCTAATATAATTGTAGTGGTGGAGTTCATGCTATTGCAAGTTGTCCATATACTCTTGAGTTTTAGCCTGAACTAGGCAAGGAACTCATGTTTTTAGCAACTTTCATCCCTACAGAGGTTCAGCACATTGGATAGTTCCTTAAGTGCTTAGTCTAAAACTCAGGGCAAATTCACTGCATATGGACATGGGAGTCATCAGCCACTATTGATCTGATGCAGATTCTACTAGAACATCAAAAGGACATTAGAGGTTCAATTTGTATGACTCGTGCAGTATAGAACATATAGGCTCTGTTCCCAAGTTACCGGGTTTATTTATTTATTTATTTACATTATTTCTATCCCACCCATATCAGCCCGAAGGCGACTCGGGGCGGTACCGAAGGCGACTCAGGGTGTCCTGTAAACACCAAGGCCAAATGTTAATAACATCCTATGATGATGATTATTATTATTAGATACACAACAAGATTAGTACACAGCAAACAAAATCACTATGCTGGCTTTTGTATTCAATCGCATGTCAGTCACTTCTCAAGTGTCTAGGACTGTGTGATGTATCGGTGAATAATGCATGCAGATCTGAGCATGGTGGCCTTTTGTAGACAACAGATGGTAATTTTGTCAGTGCTAATTGTTTTTAAGTGCAGACCAAGGTATTTAGGCACTGCACCCAATATACCGATCACCACTGGGACCAGCTTTACTGGCTTGTGCCAGGGTCTTTGCAGTTCTATCTTTAAATCCTTGTATTGTGTAAGCTTTTTAATTTGCTTCTCATCAATTCTGCTGTCACCTGGGATGATGATGATGATGATGATTATTATTATTATTATTATTATGTTTATTTATATCCCACTTTTTTCTCTCCACAAGGAGACTCAAAGCAGCCTATTAGTGGAAATGCAAAAATTATTTTGTGTAGCACGCCCTACTGTTCTCAAAGTTACTGGGATGGGATATGGGTCAGACATGTGTGGTTCGTCCCAATATAATCTCAGCAATCCATCTGTTATTGACTTGTGGGCATCACAGACCAGCAAATCCATTAACTAGCCATGGGGATCCATAGTGTTGCCCTTAGGCAGAACTGCTCAGAATTGCTACCTGTTCTGAGGGAATGATGGACTACATTAGTTAAAAAGACTGTGATGCTTCCTTTGCTGTATACCATTTATCACAAATAAAACACCTTCTTGCAGCAGAGATAATTTCAGCACCAAATGAAGCCGTGAAGAAGCTGCAACTGCAGTCAGTTCCAGCTCAGAACATGCAGTGTGTCCTGGGCTGGTCTGCTGCGTACTCTTGACATCCACTATGCAAAGAGGTCCACAGGATCAGCAATCATATTTTGATACTGGCTATTTATTTCTGCAGTAGAGTTGTAGAAAAGAATGGACACAACCTAAACACTTTAAAAATCCCAAACCAAATCACTTTCCCAGAGATGTTAGACAAAGCAATATCTCACTAGGATGTTTAACTCCAGAACCCCGGGGACATTTTCTGTTTCTTCGACAGCAGTCACAGTCTTCATTCCAATGATAACCAGCAGTGCAGGCACACTGTCGCTGGGATGTGCTGTTTCCTGGATTTACTTCTATTAAAGCTTTCCCTTTAGGTGAAAGAAAAAAAGAAGAAGAAAATGGCATGGAAGTTAAGACCACATGTATGCTTTTCCTCAGGGTAATGGTGCTCTAGGTTAGTTGAGTTGTTGATATATATTTTATTTATTTATTTATTTATTTCCATCACTTTTACCCCGCCCTTCTCACCCCCAAGGGGGGGACTCAGGGCGGCTTACAGAGGAAGGCACAATTCGATGCCTTTGTCACATATACATATATATATATAAGCAAATTAAACAATTACACATTAAAAAATCATCAATACACAATAATACAATAACACAGTAGTAGACTAATCCTGAGCTCAGCGTTCGGAGTTTTGTAAATCCATTCCGTCTCATCAATTCCAGCTCGTCATCAGTCTTTCTTTAGCTGCCAGAAAGTCCAAATGCCTGGTCCCATATCCAGGTTTTACTTTTTCCTAAATGAAAGAAGGGACGTTGCCGATCTAATTTCCCCGGGGAGTGAATTCCACAGGTGGGGGCCACCACTGATAAGGCCCTGTCCCTCGTCCCCGCCATCTCACTTGTGATAAAGGCAGGGCCGAGAGCAGGGCCTCCCCAAGATCTTAGATGGGACATAGAAGGAGATACGTTTGGACAGATACGGACAGGTAATAATAATAACAAAAGTGGTGCATATATCAGTGCTTCTGTTCTCTAGGCATGCATTTCTCCTGTTTTTCTCTATGTCTTCTGGTACTCATCTCTGTAGACTATCTATTCGTTTATTATTTGTTTATTTCTCTATCGGGAGTGTATTGGTTTTTGTTGAAGCCTCCTAGAGGTCATCACAATCGCCGGGGCGACGATGACGCGCCGGAGATGGAGGTTGCTAGTCTC
>NW_026847438.1:161518736-161534601 GCF_025583915.1 Anolis sagrei ordinatus | reverse complement strand
TATCAAAACATACATATACAATACAGTAAGTAAGCAGAATCATATACAAAGCAAATTACTAGTGGAGGCTCGAAGAAGGTTGCTATTTCCAACAGATTTCTATGAAAAACCAAAGTATAGAGAATACGGTGCATAACTCTTGTATGAAGTATTAATTTTCTTACACAGTTGGTCCTCTGTATCCATGGGTTCTAAATCCAATGATTCACCCAACTATGGCTCAAAAATATTTGGGGAAGGGGAAATTCATAAAGCAGATCTAGATCTGACTACACAGCAAGCACTATGGTGATGCAGAGCATATCTTATATAGCCTCTTATATTTTAAAGCTCCTGAGGCTCTCTCCAGTACAAATTTGAGCTGTTTGCCATTTTATATAACCATTTTAGAACCATTATAGAACCATTTTAGTATATCCTTGTATACGATGGAACGTGAACATTTGCGGATTTTGGAATCTTGGGGGAAAAAACCCAGTGGATGCCAAGGGCCCACTCTATTGATATTGCATATAATCCAGTTTCTGATCCCAGATTATCTACTTTGAACTGGATTATATGAGTCTAAGCTGCCATATGATCCAGTTCAAAGCAGATTATCTGGATTCAGAAACTGGATTACATGGCAGTGTAGATCCAGGCTGTGTGAAGCAATTCAGAAGGCAAATTATCAAAAAGAAGGTGGTCACAGGGAATCAACAGGGGTGAAAGGCCACAAAATCAGCCTCTGGGCTACATTTTGCTCTTTTTGGCTTTAACCGGATATGATACCAACAAAATTGAGCTTAAACTCTCTGCCAGTGGATTATATGGCAGTGTAAATGGGGCCTCACCCCTCACAGTATTTAACATAAATTCAACTACTTCCAGCTTAATTTTCCTCACTTTATCTTTGACGGTGCATGCGGCTCCTGGAGTGCTTTCTACGAAACCATGGCAGTTGCCAACCTGGATTATGGTGACAGAGAAATAGAGAGTGAAGCCATGTTCAATAGCTCTATTCCTAATGTTGTGTATATTGGTTTGGTCCTTTTCCTCCTTTCTGAGCATGTAGTGGAAATTTTTGTAGACACAGAGCCTATGTGTACACAACTGTGCATGCATAGGATTTCCCAAAGACTTTGGGAAAGTCCAGCAGGCTTTTTTTGGGCATACAACAGTATATATAAAACCTTTTGTTTGTAGAAATGTACAATATTTGTTTTTTTATATATATATAGTTTTTATTAAGTGTTTTCCAAAGGTTACAGGGAAAGTGGGGGAATAATTGCAAGGAGAAAGGACAGTAGGAAAAGATAGTGGCACATAAAAGGGAGTGATGGAGAAAAAAAAAGTGATCCCAGAAAACACCAAAGGGGGAAAAAAGGAAAATAAAAAAAAAATAAAAATTATTTAAAAAAAAAGTTTTCAGACTTCCTGGGTATTGTCTTATGAGGTGTTTTCCTTTTCTTTTTTCCATTCTTCTTCTTTGTTTTTACTCTTTCTCTCCTTCACTCCATTGAGGTCCGGTCCATTATTTTAAATTATTGTCTTATAATTCTTCTTCTTTAAATATTCTGTTATTTTTCCCCAATTTGTTTCTTTTATCGGTGTTTCTTTATATCTAGATACTAAGAATGTGAGTCTGTCCATGTTTCTTATATCAAGTATTTTTTGTATCCATTCTTCTATATCAGGTATTTTCTCTGATTTCCATAGCTTGGCATAGCATATTCTAGCRGCAGTTGTTAATAAAAATAATAGTTTGTCCATGTTTTTGTCCATTTTTGTTTTTGACARGCCCAATAAAAATAATTCTGGTTTTTGAGATATTTTCATTCRTAACATTTCCRGCATTGTCTCTCTTATCTTCTTCCAATATATTCTTGCCTTTTCGCAGGTCCACCACATATGGTAGAAAGTTCCCTCTTTTTTCCTGCATTTCCAGCATTCGGTATTTARATTTTTATAGCATTTTCCCAATTTATGCGGRGTTAAGTACAATATTTGTTGACCTCCKTGATGGCTGGTGCTAAATGTGTCAWTGAGGTAGAACTACCCAGTAAGCCCCARTCTMCCATCTGGATATTAAACTATGTTTAGTAATAGGGCTGTGTTTCTGTACATATGATAACATTTWAAAAAATGMATAAGCCGTTGTGGATCTACACAAATCCAAYTGACTGTCCAAAAAGTGTTTACGCATAGTGCTATTACTCCTAAAGAATCTTCCTTTTTGGCTTCAGGCTGCAAGTTCCTCTTTACATGAGAATTTTTAACAGGGACTCTAGATAGAATTTAACTGGGACAAAGGCTTCAGATTTAGGGAACAGCATGCAAATTCACAAGTGAAAACAGAGCCAAATCAAAGAGAATAGCAGTAAATCCATACAGTTCTGCTTTTCATAGGAAAAGAAGTATTCTAGTAACTCCTAGTGAACCCGATCCACCAGCTTTCTGATAAAAGGAAGTTCTGTTCCAACATGTTTTGGCCACCATAGCACATATTGCAACATCGCAATTTAAGTTCTTTGTACACCAGTCCTTTGTACAGTAATATCACTCACTTCCTTGATAAGCAGCCAGCAATAAAATAATAAAAAGCCTTCTTTCTCTTTATATCACATAAAAACATAATGTCAATATCCAACACCTGTTTATCTTCATGCAAGCTTTCACTAGAATTTCAGTGCTTTGTGGTGGAACTCAGTGGTTTGGATCCTATAAATTAGACCTACGTGGAATAGACCTATTTGAATCAATTATAACACAGTGAGTGAATACGAATTTAAAGTTAATTAACTCAATGGGACTACCTGAGACTATCTATGTTGACTCAGAGCACACATGGGCTGCTAAGACAGATCCATTACCAGGTGTTCTGCTGAGGACCCTTCTGAGAGTACACACCATCAAAAATATCACAAACCAACACCAGAAATGTACTTCCAGATTTAAAAAATAGGTGTTCCTTTATGTTAAACAATGTGGGGAGGCTCTGAACTGACCTATAAAAAGTGAATCTCTGCTCTTGGGTCTTCCAGGACAGCCAATTCATATTCTTTTTCTCTACCTACAAAAGTGTGTTAAGAACTGCTATCTTGCGATATAGGCAAATATATTCCCAGGGCTGCTGAGTCCAACTGAACTCTCTCCTGTGCTATTAGATTCTAAATCAGTGGTTCCCAGCCTTTTTTTTTACTAGGGACCACTTTGAGTAGTGCCCACTCTTCAACATTAGTACTAAAAGAGTTACGAATCAGTTTTTGTCAACTTTAGATTTGGTTTGGGTATTTGGGGTGCTGATTCAGAAAATTGCATCGTATAGACCACATCAACTCTACTTTCTGATACAGAAAATATGCCATCCAATAGTCGCCATCTGCTCACCCACAGAAAACCATATTTAATAATCTAGAGCTGATGTGGTAGTAGTAACCTTTCGTGGATAGTCAGCCTCTCCCTTCTTGATATCCCTGTGCCTTGGCACTATAAGAAGGTTTTGCAAGACCAATTGCTCTTGTTGTCACGTAGTTTTGAGGTAATGGTGTAGTAATGGTGAGGCTGCAAACCATATTTTCATTCTTGCAGACTACTGGTGGTTCATGGACCACAGGTTGGGAACTGCTGTTCTACATAATGTGCAACTTTTTTCCTACATGCAGTGTACAAGTTCATCTGCAGCAAAGAAGCACAAGTTCAGAAATAGGTAGAAAGAAGTCATTTGAAAAACAGAATGAAACAACTTGGATCCATCAGATTGTTTTTGTTCTTTCACTAGATTTCTATTCCTATCTTCTTGAAGTCATTGACGTCACATCAGTGGCCACTTTTTTTTAAATTTAAAAGTTACTTTCCTCCTTCCAAAAATTCCACGTAAAACACATTCTGTTTGCCTCTTTCACATAAAGAACTCTTGTATGAATATAGTATAGGAGGAGATCCAAAAGACAAGTTGAATACCTTGAGTATAACTGCCTTAAGAGTTGGTTGGTAGAAACTCATCCTTTCACATGACCAAAGTGTGGTGTCACTTTTTACAGGGGGCTTACTCGTACACTGCAGTCCTGTACTTGTGTGGTTTGCAAAATTCTGAATGTTGAATCATTACGAGAATTAATAATGGCTTGGGAAAGGAACCATATTGGCTGTTACACTTAGTAAAAAAGGGCTACAGAGCCAAATAATACATACAAGAAAAATGGTAGATTCAGCTGAATTTAAACAGCTCTTGCTGGAGTGGTTTAGAAAAATAATTATTTATAATGCAGAAGAAACTGTGTGTTACAGGTTGCTAAATTTTATTTTCACTCAAATGAGTGTTCATCGTGAGACGCATCACTGACAAAGGATAGAGTTGCAGGGGCCTCTTCTTTTTAAAGAAAATAAAACCTAAAAGAGAAACATAGGGGCTTTCCACAGGTCTTCTCCCATATACTTTCTGGCCAATAACTAGAAGCCCTGTAGGGATCATTCTCTAATAATAATCTCATTCTTTTGAAAGTCAATGTTTGTTTAAAGTGTGCACCTATTGCGTGAAAGCAACCATAACTCCTTTGAATTAGAGGTCATGTCCTCTGATGTACGGCAGGTGTAACTTCCAGATACGCAAAAGAAAAAATGGTATTAAAAGTAAATAATCATTCTGCAAGTGCAATACACTAAAAGCTTTGTACTCCTTGTGACTATCCCCAGATGGGGTATTGCTTCAACAATGTGATTTAAGCCAGGAATAAATGTATTCCGGGGCCACATGTAGTCTCCAATGTTGTGTTTGTAGACCCAGGCTTCGCTGTGCTCCCCAGGACTGCCCTTTGTTTCTGACAAGAAAGTGAATTCCCTCCCCTGGAAACCTGCCGAAACATCTATTTAGCTTTCACAACTAGAATGCATGACCACTGTGCCTACTTAAAAAATAAAATAAAATATTTCTCAGAAATAGAACTAGATTCATGCTTTCTTTTTGTTTTGTTTTCCTGGCTTTGGGCAAAGCCACAAAGCCAGGAGGGTTCAAGGAGCCAAAAAATGAATTGATTTAAGGAGTGGTTCCCAACATTTGGTATTCCAGGTGTTTTGGAATTCAACTCTCAAAATTCCTGACCATAAGCAGATCAGCTTTTCAAAGTGACACCTACCAAGAGTCGGAAGGCCAAATGAAGGAGAATCGCTAATCTAAAGGCCCTTCTACATAGCCATATAACCCGGAATGTCAAGGCAGAAAATCCCACAATATCTGCTGTGCATTGGGTTATCTGAGTCCACACTGGCGTATATCCTAGTTCAAAACAGATAATGTGGGATTGTATTCAGCTGTGTCGAAGGGGGCCCTATGTCACAGCAGAAATCACTTGTCAGTAGTAGTCATGTAGGTCCAGTATTAGGGCTACATGATAAATAATACAACATTGTTTCACAAAGGCTAACAGAACTGTATCCAGGTCAATCTATGGAGATATTATTGCTATTTTTAATTAAACATGGTTATTTTAACTACTGAATTAGTAGTTTTGGAATGTTTGTCATGTAATATTTGAACTATATTCTGTGCTATATTCTGTTCAAACGGTTGACTGTGGCCCCTTCCACACAGCTGTATAAAGTCCACATTGAACTAGATTATCTGGCAGTGTGGACTCAGATAATCCAGTTCAAAGAAGATATTGTGGATTGTCTACCTTGATAGTGTGGGTTATATGGATGTGGAAGGACCCTAGCAGGAATGTCTCATGAAGTCTAACATTCAGCAAATCACATTCAAACTAATAATCTAAACACACATTGAAACGTCTGACTTCATCTTTGGTTCTAGGAAATCTTACTCAAAATCTCTCAGGATTGCTGTGGGTGACTCTGGGCAAAAAGCTGTGTTAACTATAGTGTAGTCTGAACAATTTGGAAGCATGTAGACCAAAATGTGTGCTTTCCTCTTTCCAAATGCTGGCTGTGAAGAAAGGCATTGTGCAGCTTTTCAAAACCAAAATAGAGAAATGCCAGCTATAGATCATATTAATAGGCTATGTGCCTATTATGAATGGCACTTCTCTCTGGTTCTGGGATAATTCTACAACCCTCTTTAATTCTTTTAAATAAGCAAATTATTGTTTTTAAAAAGGAAGTAAAGGAAGGGTATGTGGAATGTGGATATTCAACTTGCTAGTGTCCACATGTGCATTGCATGTTGTAAAGCTGAGCTCATGCCCTCGATAAAGAACAAAGTGGATTTGCCATTTTGTTTCCTAATGCAATGTTTCCTATGTCCTGAATCCAATTTATTTCCAAGGATCTTTGTTTTAATATGTCCAGATATATCTCAGTGAACAAAGTAGATGTGATCCTGGTTTTACTTCTTAATGGAAATGTTGGTACTTAGAGGTGGAAATAATATGAAAAGAATATCTGAGCCGGTCCCTAGCCATCCGGCCCTCCATCATTTTCCAGCGTCTGGGCCTCCCTTAGCCGGGCAAGCAATGTGTAGATCTTTTCGTGCTGACCTTCTGTGTTGACCGACATTGTGCAGACCTTCTTGTGTTGTCCTTTCTCTGTGTTGACCGAATACTGTGATAGACCAACTGATTGATGTTGAGATAGACCAATTGTGCTGACCACTGCCGTGTTGTCCATCTCCGGAAGATTGAAGATCCATCCGCCTTTCTACATCAACCGTCCAGAGATTACACCTGGAATCATAATAACCTTATCTGATTGTTACCATTGATACCCTTTAATAGTGTGCTTATGGTTAGCTAACATATTCCGTTCCTTGGTTACTTTTGCTGCTAATTTAATATAAGAACGCAATATAGCACTTTAAGGCGCCTGCCTAGCTGCTGCTAATCTATACCAGTACTTACGCCCTCTCCCAGATCCCTCTATGCCGCACTTTAGTTAGTGTTAAGAGCCAGTTCTGGGTATTGCTGCATTTTAAGATCTCTGCACTTTATGAATCTACCCAATGGCATACAATTGTGTCATTGACTGAGTTGTGTTGTTGATTGTGTTGCACTTTAAGACTCTTGCACTTTAGGAACTATCCAACTGGTGTAGCTGGTTCGCTTATTTCCATCTGATTCTATTTTATCCATGTGGTTCCCCACCCCCCTATTTGTACTGTCCCTGTTACTGTTGACTAGTGGAAGGGACAAGGGAGGAAGTGGGCTGGAGCCTGGGAACAACAATGAGGCGGGGAGGGGGGAGAAAGGGAAGCAAGGGAGCGAAACAGAAATTAAGATATTGGGTTTGGACTGCGGCATGGAGGGGGGGAGGTGTTCCACTAGCCGAGGGGCCCCCATAGAGGTCGTGGTGGGGAGGGGGAGATGCGGAAAAAGGAGACCCCTAATTCGGCCTAATTCGGACCACGTATCTACATTAACAATTCCCAACCGGTCTCCTAAGGTAAATTGGTGTAACCAGGTGAGCGGGCCCTCTGGGTTGAAGGTGGTGCTGCTGAACGCCAGATCTGTCAACGGAAAAACGACCTGGATCCAGGACCTAATCCTCGACGAGCGGGCAGATCTGGCGTGCATTACGGAGACCTGGTTGGATGAAGCTGGAGGCGTAAATCTTACCCAGCTTTGTCCTCCAGGCTTCTCCGTACAGCACCAACCGAGATCCGGAGGACGGGGAGGCGGGGTCGCAGTGGTCTATAGAGATTCCATCCATCTGACCAGGAGCCCCATCCCGCAGACCACAAACTTTGAATGCGTTCACCTGAGGGTGGGTGACCGGGACAGAATAGGGATTCTGTTAGTGTACCGTCCACCTCGCTGCACTACAGTCTCCCTACCTGAGCTAGCGGGGGTAGTCTCGAGCCTGGCGTTGGAGTCTCAACGGCTTCTTGTGCTGGGGGACTTCAATATCCACGCCGAGGCGACCCTCACAGGAGCGGCTCAGGACTTCATGTCTGCCATGGCAACCATGGGGCTGTCCCAACAAATATCTGGCCCCACCCACTGTGCTGGACACACATTGGACTTGGTTTTCTGCCAGGGATGGGAGCAGGGTGGCGGGGTGGAGGAGTTGTCTATCTCTCCGTTGCCATGGACCGACCATTTCCTGATCAGATTTAGGCTCACTGCGCCCCCTAACCTCCGCAAAGGTGGTGGACCCACTAAGGTGGTCCGCCCCAGGAGGCTTATGGATCCGAATGGATTCCTGACGGCTCTTGGGGATTTTCCCGCCACCTCGGTAGGTGACCATGTCGAGGCCTTGGTCGCTCTCTGGAATGGGGAGATGGCCAGGGCAATTGACATGATCGCTCCGGAACGTCCCCTCTCAAGTAGCCGAGCTAAACCAGCTCCTTGGTTTACTGAGGAGCTGGCAGTGATGAAGCGAAGGAAGAGGGAACTAGAGAGCGTGTGGCGCTCAGACCCAAGCGAGCCAAATCGAGCACGGTTTGTGTCCTTTCTAAGGGCATATGCCGCGGCAATAAAAGCCGCAAAGAAAACTTTCTTTGCGGCCACTATTGCGTCTGCAAAAAACCGTCCGGCGGAGCTGTTTCGGATTGTCAGAGGTCTTTTAACTCCTGCCACCTCAGGCGGGAGCCCTGACAATTCGGACACGCGCTGTGAAGCCTTTGCTCGGTTCTTTGCAGACAAAGTCGCTTTGATCCGTTCTGGGCTGGACATCACGTTAGATGCAGTCTCCGAGGATGTGACACGAGCACCTGCTTGTCCCATTTTGATGGATTCTTTTCAGTTTGTGAAGCCCGAGGATGTGGACAAGATACTTGGAGGAATGAGGCCCACCACGTCCATCCTAGACCCCTGCCCATCCT
The DNA here is from genome assembly GCF_025583915.1 of Anolis sagrei ordinatus. Classification (NCBI taxonomy): domain Eukaryota; kingdom Metazoa; phylum Chordata; class Lepidosauria; order Squamata; family Anolidae; genus Anolis; species Anolis sagrei. The sequence goes on along the minus strand of NW_026847438.1, from coordinate 161,525,849 downwards.
GGCTTCTGAAGGAGGCCAGAGGGGGATTGGCTGAGTGGGTAACGGTGGTGGTTAATGCCTCCCTCGGGAAGGCAAGATTCCAGCGAGCCTAAAACAGGCTATTATAAAGCCGCTGTTGAAGAAACCATCATTGGACCCCACTAAATTTGACAACTTTCGGCCTGTTTCCAATCTCCCCTTCTTGGGCAAAGTCATGGAAAGCGTGGTGGCCTCACAACTCCAGGTATTCTTGAGAGACACGGATTATCTGGATTCGGCACAGTCTGGTTTCAGACCGGGACATGGTACCACTGAGACGGTCTTGGTCGCCTTAGTGGATGATCTGCGCCGGGAGCTAGACAGGGGGAGTGTGTCCCTGTTGGTGCTCCTGGACCTCTCAGCGGCCTTCGATACCGTCGACCACGGTATTCTTCTGGGGCGCCTTGCGGAGATGGGTCTTGGGGGCACTGCTTTGCAGTGGCTCCAGTCATTTCTGGAGGGTCGTACCCAGAAGGTGTTAGTGGGGGACTCCTGTTCAACGCCACAGCCTTTGACTTGTGGAGTTCCACAGGGCTCTATACTGTCCCCCATGCTGTTTAATATCTACATGAAGCCGCTGGGTGAGATCATCCGGAGTTTCGGGGTGCGGTGTCATCTGTACGCAGATGATGTCCAACTCTGTCACTCCTTCCCACCTGCTACTAAGGAGGCTGTCGAGGTCCTGAACCGGTGCCTGGCCGCGGTAATGGTCTGGATGAGGGCGAACAAATTGAAATTAAATCCAGACAAGACAGAGGTACTCCTGGTCAGTCGCAAGGCCGAACAGGGCATAGGGTTACAGCCTGTGCTGGATGGGGTCGCACTCCCCTTGAAGGCGCAGGTTCGCAGCTTGGGTGTGATCCTGGATTCATCGTTGAGCCTGGATCCCCAGGTTTCAGCGGTGACCAGGGGAGCATTTGCACAGCTTAGGCTCGTGCGCCAGCTGCGCCCGTACCTTGGGAAGTCTGACTTGGCCACGGTGGTACATGCTCTGGTCACATCCCGCCTTGACTACTGCAACGCTCTCTACGTGGGGCTGCCCTTGAAGACGGCCCGGAAGCTTCAGCTAGTCCAGCGTGCGGCAGCCATGTTACTAACTGGAGCGGGACGCAGGGAGCACACAACGCCCTTGCTGTTCCAGCTCCACTGGCTGCCGATCTGCTACCGGGCCCAATTTAAGGTGCTGGTGTTATCCTACAAAGCCCTAAACGGTTCCGGCCCAAAATACCTTTCGGACCGCATCTCGGCCTATGAGCCCACGAGGACCTTGAGATCATCTGGGGAGGCCCTTCTCTCGATCCCGCCTGCTTCACAGGCACGCCTGGCGGGGACGAGAGAGAGGGCCTTCTCGGTGGTGGCCCCCCGGCTGTGGAACGACCTCCCTGTTGACATCAGACAGGCGCCCTCCCTTTTGTCCTTCCGTAGGAGCCTAAAGACCTGGCTTTTCGAGAAGGCATTTAACTGAATATTACGGCAACTGGTAATTGACATCTGGAACGGAATATGGACTACGATATTGGATATGATTCTATGATATGACGGAGCGGATTATTTAGTGTAACTTATAGTATTGTATATTATTGTTGTGTGGATTGCTTGTTTCTGTTTTTGTAAACTGTTTTTATATGCTGTACACCGCCGCGAGTCGCCCTAGGGCTGAGAGCGGCGGTCAATAAATGCACCAAATAAATAAATAAATAAATAAATATGGATAGATTTCAGCACCACAAAAAAGAAGAGTACTGTAATCCGACATGTTTCACCAGTTTTACTGAAAACTAAGAGCCCTTCCACACAGCTGAATAAAATACCACATTATCTGATTTGAACTGGAATATACAGCACTGTGGACTCAGATAACCCAGTTTAAAGCAGATATAGAAGGATTTTCTGCCTTGATATTCTGGGTGATATGGCTGTGTGAAAGCACCTTCTCAATACGTAAGCTTCATAGAAGTAATTATTTTTGTATCTTCCTGAGAACACTTCAAAGCTCCCTCCAAAATGTATCTATGGATTAATTTAACTTTTACCAGCCTCCACCTTTTTATTATTTTGTTAACCTAACATATACGCCTATATTTTTTATATGCTGAGGAATACCTGGAGAAGTGATCTGGTCTCCTCTTTTCTTTCGGTTTTGTTGTTCGCATATGCTCAGTAAGGGATTCTGAAAAAAATATGCTTTTTACAGCCGCATCCACACTGAATTATACAAGTCTATACTACCATATAGTCCAGTTCAAAACAGATTATCTGCTTTGAACTAGACTATACGGTAGTGTAGATTTGTATAATTCAGCTCAAAGCAGATAATCTGGATTCAGAAACTGGATTATATGGCAGTGTAGATGGGCCTTAGGACCACTCTGTTTGAAACTTCCAAACATCACATCTATTGAGGGCCCTTCCAGACAGTCTCTGTATCCCAGGATCTGATCTCAGGTTTTCTGTTTATCCCAGATTATCTGGCAGTGTGGACTCATATAATCAAGTTTAAAGCAGAAAACCTGGGGTCAGATCCTGGGATATAGGGCATGTCTAGAAGGGCCCTGAGAGAACTTACTCAAAATATGTGAAAACCATTTCAATATTTTTTTCCATGGATACATCAGGACTTTAATGCCGAGTATGATTTTTGCTCACCGCATTCTGTAGCTTGTCTGATTAAGGTTTTAAAATCTCAAAAACCTGGGCAAATGGTTGCACTTTTCTTGTTGGCCTAGGGCCCCTCCACAGTTTCATATAACCCAGAATATTAAGGCAGAAAATTCCACAGTATCTGCTTTGAACTGGCTTATCTGAGTCCACACTGCCATATATTCCAGTTCAAAGTAGATATTGTGGGATTTTATTGAGCTGTGTGGAAGGGGACCTAAACATTACTCAAGTATGTTTTCTGACACAGGGAGCACCCAATATAAGTAGTACAGAAAATGCCAAGTTTTATGGGAGTTTTGCCTTGTACACTGATATAGGGCTGTCTATTTCATGCAAAATGGGAAAATGCTGAAGACTCACTTAAAATGCTCAAGGAGCCAATCTGTTGTAAACAGAATCTTAAATCTCCTCAAATTGTGCACAGAAGAATCCCCGACTCTCCAGACATTCACTTCCAGGTCTTTAATTCAAAACAACTCTGAAACCGTGAAGGAAATGGTTTTCGTGATGTCAACTTTCCAATGAAGCTTGTAAACCACATCACAAAATTTCTACCCCATAAAGCAAATATCCAGTCAGGAAATGCAGAAAGCTAAAGCAAACTTGGAAAAAGAGAATACTGTTTCTTTTTTAAACACAAATCTCAGCTCCTAAAATCTTTCTATATGACAAACAGTAAATTAGGAACAGGATAAACAAGGACTAGACATGTGAGTGTGTGTCTTCAAGTTGCCTGTCAACTTATGGTGACCTGATGAATTTTATAAGAATTTCTTAAGCAAGAAATACACAAAAGTGGTTTTGCCATTTCCTTCCTCTGAAGTCCCTTCTACACAGCCAGATAATCCAGGTTATCAAAGCAGAAAACCCACATTATCTGATTTGAGCTGGATTATTTTAGGGCCCTTACAGACAGCCATATAACCCAGAATATCAAGGGAGAAAATCCCACAATATCTGCTTTGAACTAGGTTATCTGAGTCAAGCAGAAAATGTGGGATTTTATTCAGCTGTGTGCAAGAGGCCACTGTCTACACTGCTATATATTCCAGTTCAAAGCAGATAATGTGGATTTTACACAGCTGTGTAGAAGAGCTCTGAAATATAACCTATCAAACACGATATTTTTGGTAGTCTCCATTCAAGTACTAACCTGGGCTGACTCTGATCAGCTTCCTAGGGCCCTTCCACACAGCCCTATATCCCAGAAGATCAAGGCAGAAAATCCCACAATATCTGCTTTGAACTGAGTTATCTGAGTCCACACTCAGATAATGTGGGATTTTCTGCCTTGATCTTCTGGGATATAGGGCTGTGTGGAAGGGCTCCAAGATAAAACAAGATCTGGTGCCTTTAGAGTATTTTGGATTTTAAGCCACTGGCAGAAGAATTAATTTGATTATTCTCTCACAATGATGAAGAAGGGCGTATTTATCAACCTTCAGCTATCCAGAAACCTTGACCCCGGACTGAAGATGTAGTGATGCCATGCCATTTTGAAATCACAATCCAAAGAGCTAATGGTTTGGTTTTCTATGTAGAAGAAAGACTATACATTGGTAGAGTTCACATAGAAGGTCCACAGCATTTCCAGTTACAAAGGAGGTAGCACAGGAATCAGCACAATCCAACTATTCAGTGGAATAAGTCCTTTTTAGCATAAAGACTTCTAAATTCTGGAGATACTAGATTCTGTATTTGGAAGCAGGAGGGCATGTCATAAATTATTTAATACTGTTATCAATGGGAGCCACCCATTTAAAAGCTGCTGTGCTGGGGGATTTGGAGAGGAAAATAGCTGAGAGGGAAAGATTAAAGTCCATCTCTCTGCACATGAAAGTCCTAGTATAGGTCACAGCCTCATATATTTATTCTGGAAATAATTAAAAAAGTACCATAAGTAGAGGAGTTGCAAGCCCTATACGGTTCTGGCCCAGCTTACTTGTCCGAATGTATTTCCCTCTACAATCCGCCTCAGAGTTTACAATCGTCCAGGGAAGGCCTGCTCTCGATCCCGCCCTCCTCGCAAACGTGACTGGCGGGGACGAGAAACAGGGCCTTCTCGATGGTGGCCAGGGAAATTAAGTCGGCTCCATCTCTCCTTTCCTTTAGGAAAAAGCTCATGTCATGTTTCTGGGACCAGGCACTTGAGCAGCAGGCTTAACAGCAATTTGCAATACTAAAGAGGTTGATGTATAAAATGCAATAGTATGTAATAATTGTGATAAATCAATAAAAATTATAAACCCTGAAAAAAAAAGCAATTTGCAATACTTAATAAAAATTGATAATGGACAGGCTTTGGACTGGGTCTACAGACGTTGAATTGGACTTGGATAAGGCTATATTGTTGTAAATAATGTTTTGAGATGGATGTTTTTAACCTATTCTTTTTAAACTAATGTTTATGTGTGTTATACTATGTTGTTTGTATATGTTGGCATCAAATTGTTGCAGATTGTAAGCCGCCCTGAGTCCGGGGTGTGTGTGTGTGTGAGGACGGGGTGTAAATGTTTGAAATAAATAAAAAATAAACAAACAAACAAATAAATGTAATTCACGGAGTGGACAACTGTGAATTGTGGAGACTATTTTAACACACAATCCAGTGTCTTATAGACTACTGGAAATGGAGGTGAAACCATTTCTCTTTTGGGCTGTTTTCAGTTCATGTACTTTGTTTGTGGGTTGGTGGTGTTCTGATGGTATTCGCCATTCTCATAGGCATGGCCTTGTACTGATTTGTATGTCTCCTTCCATACAGACAGGGGGTATGATGGCTCAAGAGGGGTTGTGGACCACAAAAAGGCTATTGGAAACCACATGTGTTCCATGGGCTTGTCCAGTCTTGATAGAGTGTAATGTGTGGCTTGATCCTTAGAGTATTAATTGATCATACTGGATATAAATGGAATAATTCCACATCCTAAGAAGAATTTTAAACTATGTCACAGTTGCTGTGATTTTTATTTTGTGTGGATGTTGTTTTGCTTTGTTACATGCTTTCAAATTGACTCTGATATATGGCAATCCTATCGTTGAGGTTTCTTGGAAAGATTTCTATAGAGTAGGTTTACCTTGCCTTAAGGCTGAGAGAGAGTGATTTGCCCAAGGTCACCTGGTAGGTTTCCATGGCTGAGTGATGATTCGAACCCTGTTCTGCTGCAGTTCTTTAACATTCAAACCACTATACCATGCTGGTTCAGTGTCTTTCTTTCTTACCACCACCTCATTAAATAGTTAATTCTGACATTTAAAAAATATGTGTGATTTTCTTTAAAATACTTGGCACATTTTTTCCATGCACACTTTTAGTGCCTGGAATAGAAGACAACATTGTTCTCCACACTAAGTACAAAATTAGAATGAGGAACCTTTTGCCAGGATGTGGTTGAAATGAGCCAGGACTCATAGAGGAAGCAGTGACTTGTAAAGTTGACAGAGTATATGTGACTGTAATAGTTAAAGCTGATACATTTGTGGAAGGGGTGTACACTCCGTCCCCTTTTTCCAAATACATCTCACCAAGAACGCCAATTCAAACTTTGATATGCAAATAAATCTGACGAGCAGCTTCAAGGTATCTATAGAAGTACACCTTTATTCTCAACTGGCTCCAGGTTAGATCTGCAGGAAGGACAGGTTTGTTCCTCACCTTCCTTTCCACTTCCACCATTTCCCAAATCACAATACAAGCAAACCTTGCTCTGTTGTTTACCAAAGTCTGTTGATTAAGGAGAGGTGAGGTTTGTGAAACCTTCCTGGTTAAAACCAGGAAGGAAGGAGATCTCTAGACACATAATTTTATTGCACTCAATAAAATGTTCTTACATGCGTCTGGATATCCTTCCTGGAGAGTTAGAGGTTGTAAGTTGAATAGAAGCTGGCTGGTAGATTCTGACATGTTTGCCAGAAAGAGCTTGTTTGCATTTTTTTTTTTTTTACTATCAAGCTCATTTCAAATTATTAATGACTTGTTCTACTATGGCTTCTCCTCAGCAAGGTGCAGACTAAAGTGACTAGTCAAACTCATTTCGTCCAGAAACAGTGTTTTGCTACAGTCACTTGACTTAGGCAATCCCTCGTTGTTTGATTATTATGGCCTTCCAAATGTAGTGTCTTGGGGTAGATACATAGGTGACTGTAGAGCCCTATTCTTGATCCACATGTTCTTCCACAGTGAAGACATTGGTTTCCAGGTAGAAGGTGGTCCCGGTCAGGGTTGGCTTGACACACCTTCCTCTTGGCATGCTTCTCCCTTTCACCCTCCATTCTTGCCTCTTCAAATTCCACAGCACTGTTGGTCACAGCTGACCTCCAGTTACAGCACTCAAAGACCAGGGCTGCCCAGTTCTTGGTGTCTATCCCACGGTTTGTAAGGTTAGCTTTAGGCCCATCTTTCAATCTCTTTTGCTGTCCACAAAGATTCTGTTT
>NW_026847438.1:161465812-161517833 GCF_025583915.1 Anolis sagrei ordinatus | reverse complement strand
AGGACAATATAAAACTACAGTCAAGAGCTTCTCAGGAGAAGAACTGCTGAGAACAACTTGACTGATAATATCTGGGAAGCTAGCGGGTTAATCTGCATAGGGCTGTTTATGTTGTAAATGACACCATTCTTGGCTTCTAAATACTTTGTGCCTTATTCCCTGCTCCAGATCTCAGACTCCCATTTATGAGCCAGTTTGTTTTATGACTGGGTTTGTTGCTAGCACCCTTGTACCTTGATATTAATGGACTATCTGACTCTTGACACTGAGGCACACACTTACCCCTTCTGATTGCAGCATTTCTGATCTCCTGGTAACAGACCAGACTTTGTAAGACCTCTACTCACCTAGTTTTACAGCTGCAATCAGTCAGATTCTACACTGATAGGAACTGCATTTAGAAAGAAAAACAGCTCATGTGAAATGCAGTGCCATAGAAGCGTTTTATGGATATGTGGACAAATAAACGGACCCTAGAGCAAATCTGACTTGAACTCTCCTTAGAAGACAAAATAACTAAAATGAGATTGGTGTACTTTAGGCTTATCATGAAACATCACAACTCACTAAGCAATAATGTTTGAAAAGGGAGAAAGTAGTAGGAGAAAAAGGAAGACCATATAGGCTCAATCAGGGAAGCCACAGAGCCTTCCACACAGCTGTATACAATTCACTTTAAACTGGATTATATGGCAGTGTGGACTCAGATAATCCAGTTCAAAGCAGATAATGTGGATTATCTGCCTTAATGTTCCGGGTTATATGGCTGCGTGGAAGGTCCCTGAGTCTGCAAGACGTGAACTGGGCTATGGATGATCGGGTGACTTGGGAGATCTCTCATTCACAGGGTTGCCAAGTTGAAGTTGGTTTGATGGTAGTTTACAACAACAAACGTCAAATGGCTGACCTGTCAGGTTTTAGTCTGATTTTAAGAGGAAATATATCCAAGGTGCTGAACTCTATCCCCAAACACTATCTTGGATAACTTCTTTAAAGACAAGGCTAGGAACCGCATTGCACTACGCTGTTATAGCACTGTATTATGTCCAATGGCAACATTCCTCTAGCATCCTGGGATGTGCAATTTGGGAAAGAGCATTTAGAATTCTCAGCCAGAGAAAACTCTCTTGGGACTCACCAAACTACAAATCCCATAATTTCACAGGCTGTTACCATGGCAGCTAAAGTGGAATATAGCGTAATAACACTCTAGTATGATTAGGATCTAAAACCAGAGCTGATTCAGTACCACACAAGTTCACATCAATTTGCCTTTACAATAAAATCATCCTTCTCTGTACTTCATCTATGAAGATGAAACATGATTTATAACAAACAACACATCCTACCCAACCACAAAAGTAGTATTGATTGGAAAAGACAGTGCTCTTCAGGCCACCCTTCATTTGTCCTGCACAATCTATCTTCTGAAACATATTTGTCTCCTGCATTGGTGACCTTACTGGTAAGGAATAGGTTGCATGCTGCACTCCTTTATTTCCAGAAATGGGAATGAAGAGTAGCAGTGTAGTGTAAAGGTTTGAGTGTTCAACAATAACTCTGAAGACCTGAATTCAAATTTCCACTCAGCCATGGAAACCTACTGGGTGACCTTGGGTAAGCCATATTTTCTCAGCCTCAGACAAACCCTTTCTGAGCAAATCTTGACAGGAATATTCTGTGAAAAGCTCTCCTTAGAGCCTCCATAGATCAAAAAGAACTTGAAGGCACACAACAATAACACCAACGATGAATGGTAATTACATCTAATAGGAGTAAAATGGGTTACATTTGAATACAACAGCAATGCACCTGACATGGCACAGTATAGTCCGTATTCATTCCTGAAATACAATATTACCAGCCACTACTTGTAAACGTAAAATAAATAGATTCAGAAGGCTAATGCTTTTGGAAAGGTTTGCCCTAGAAACCATATGGTCGACAAAGAGTTTCAATCAGTGATTAGCTTGATTTATTGTTATGAAAGGGAGGGAGACAATAATACCAATTGAAATTGAGATATTGACTCAAAATAAAATGCTTCCCCCTTCTCTGAAACAATTCATAAACTCATATGCAAAACTTAAAAGTGCTGAACAAGCAAGCAAGAAAAGCTCTGATATGCTGCATTATTTAAGTTCCTGGTTGGCACATCTGCTCTTGGGCTTCAAAGAAAAACTAGGGTTGGGCTCTCAGGGTAAACCTTGACCTGTTTAATATCCCAACTTTTGGCAGGAGCCTCCCGAAATCAGGAGGGCAGATATCTGTTTTTGCTCTGGGGTGCTGAAAGATTTGTTTTATATTGGCCCATTATTGGGGGGGGGGGGCTCCCAGGCCTCCCTTCCCATCATTTTAGGCATTGAAGCTGAATGACTCTCCTCTAGAGTAGAAACAGGTAAGAAGACTCCTTAAAGTACGCACCTGCCTGCAGCTGAGCACCTTTTCTCTAGAGTAAGAGGTGCTCAGCTGCAGACAGGTGTGTACTTTAAGCAGGCTTCCTACCTATTTCTACTCTAGAGGAGAGTCACTCAGCTGCAGGAACAGGCATATGCGCTTTCTGGGCCTGCACACCACACCACGCATACATGTACTCTCTGGACCTACATGCCACACATGCATGCACCCTGTCTCCAAGGCAAGGCGGCATGAAGTGCTCATGAAAAGCAGGCAAGGAGCCAGGATTGGCTCCAGCTTGCTTTCATGTTGAGCCAATTTTCGTACTGGGAGGGGCCTTCCCGTTGCGTGCTCCCAAAGGTAACGAAAATAACAAAAGAATAGATGAAACAAAGGAAAACAGTTCCGCACACAACTCTGGAATCTACCAATTTGTTGAGAAATCTATGAAAAGGATAATTCCCATATATTTTGTTACTTTGCTTGGCACAGTAACCTTCTAGTCTGGTTAGGAGACTGGACAAAATAGTAAAAAGGAATAGCAGAGAGTGGCCTAAAATTACCTAGCAGATTCATGGCAAAAACCATTACCAGTCTGAATGGACTAACTTCCTGATTTCTAATCACAGCTCTAAACCAGAAAAATACCGTATCTTTACCTGTTTCTCCACCTAGCAATCAGTTGACTTTGTGAAAGTTGGGTATCATTGTTTTTATAAGACCATAGTCTTTATAGAACAAGTCAGCAATGACTGTTTCCTTTGGACTGTCTTAGCTGACTTGCTATCATTTTACAAAATATTGGTAAAATATTGAAAATAAATAGACAAATCTAAGAAAGGGAGCCCGAAGAAGGTCCTAATAGTAAAAAAGAAAAAGAGAAGGATAGAGTGTAAAACGAACCAAGCATTGAAGGAAAACAATTACCATAAGAACTGGTTTACGATTTTTAAAAAAGTTTAAACATAGAGTTTGATTTACAGGACAGCTTCCCAAGGGAAGTGGTGAAAGCCACATCACCGGAGACCTTTCCACTTGGAAGAGCAGCTGCAAAGATGGACTGCAATGGAAACCACCATCAGATGAACAAATGGAACAGTTCCAACAGGGATTAGAAAACACAAGAAAAAAGGAGAAGAGATTCTTTCTCATGCATTTAATTCTACTGCAAATTACATCCTTTGACTACCTTGCTTTACAAAGTCTTACTGGGGTCACAGACAGTTAGTTCGGCCTGTCTTGTTTTTCTTCGAAACTTCAAAACTCATTGGAGGCAGGATACCAAGATGACATTTGATTTGGATAAAGTGTATTCTAATAAACCATTTCCCCTCTCTTTTAAATTTTTGAAATTGTCCTGCTGCTCTTTGTGAGGAGTCTCCTGTTTATTAATTTAATTCCATATGCTTTTAAATGAAGAAAGCTTTTAAGACCAAGACCAGGTGGTGTTTTTTGTATTTTCTAAATCGGTTTTAATGCTTTTAATGGTTGTAATTATTAATTTTTAATAGTAGACTTCTGCGCGGATCTGTTTTCCTTCGGTTCCTTCGGAAGCCCGTAACGGTAAGGGCTCTACAGGCACAAAAACCTGCTCTGACACAAAAGCAAGCGGGAGCCAATTCTGGCTCCTCCTCTGCTTTTTGGCATCATAGTTCAATCTTTTTTATTAATCCCAACAAAACAAAAAGAAAACCCTAATTCCCTGAAAACTACTACCCTTTACCTCTCCTCTAGAGTAAAGCGTAGAAACAGCAGTAAGAAAGCTTTAAGCCCAAAATAGAAAGGACAGAGATTGAAGCGTGTCAGGAAAAAAGAGGGGTTTTTTAAAGGAAGCCCAGGGAGGATAGCTCCAGGAGGTCATCACTCTTCCTTACCTGGAAGTGGGGGAGCCTCCTTAAAATTACTTGGAAAGAGTGTGGTGTGGTGTAGGTCCGGGGGAGAAAGCCAGTGCCTGCAGCATCTCTCCTCTAGAGTAGAAACAACTTTAAGAAGCCCACCTTTAAATGCATTGGAAAGAGTGTGTGGCACGATGCAGGTCTGGGCTAGAAAGCATGCATGCATGTCTGCAGCACCTTTCCTCTAGAGTAGAAACAGCTTTAAGAACCCCTTCTTTAAATACCTTGGAAAGAGTGTGTTGCATGGTGCAGGCTAGGGGGAATAGGGTAGAAACAGTTTAAATGCCTAAAATGATAGGAAGGGGAGCCTGGGAAACCTCCCCCCATAATGGGCCAGATAGAAAACGAATCTTTCGGCACCCCAGAGCAAAAACAGATATCTGCCCTCCCGAATTTGGGAGGCTCCCAAAAATTGGATTAGGGGCCCCATCGAAATCCAGGACACCAAAACAGATTGCAGTTTCCCCAGAATGCACAGGACTATTAAATAGCACTAAATTCTATTTTAATGTCTATACTCTTTAGGTTTTAAATTGTATATTGTATTGTTTTCACCACTGTTCTCTGCTTTGAGTCTGTTTTTGAGGACAAAGCAGTATGTCAACATTAATATAACAACAATCCTTTCTTTCTCTAACATGAGAACTCAAGGCAGCTCACAGAACATTAATAAACAGAAGAGATTTAAAAGATACAAGAACAGTAGTAAAGGTAAAGGGTGTTCCCTAACATTAAGTCCAGTTGTGTCCGACTCTGGGGGTTGGTGCTCATATCCATTTCTAAGCCAAAGAGCCGGCGATTGTCTAGACACCTCCAAGGTCATGTGGCCTGGCATGACTGCATGGAGTGCTGTTACCTTTCCTCCCGAGGGCGTACCTATTGATCTACTCACATTTGCATGTTTTCAAACTACTAGGTTGGCAGAAGCTGGGGCTGACAGCGGAAGCTCACGCCGCTCCCCGGATTCAAACCTGCAACCTTTTGGTCAACAAGCTCAGCGGTTTCACCCAATGTGACATGGGGGCAGTAGTAAAACATATATATAAGCTGTTTTTAAAGGAATGAAATAATCTATATCAGAATATAAAGAAAAACGGAACAAATATTAGAAATTTCCTGATTTGAGTGTGGGCCTATGACTGGAGATCAGGGTTTGAATCCCTATTTGGCCATGGAAAGCAGTGGCTGACCTTGGGCAAGTCACACTCTCTCGGCTGCAATGGAAGGCAAAGGCAAACATCCTCTGAACAAATATGGCCAAGAAAACCCTGTGATAGCTTGGCCTTAGGATCACCATAAGTGGAAACAATTTGAAGGCACACAAAGAACAACCCAAAATTGATTTTGTGATATGCCACCTTTAATTCTTTAGGTGTATAGCAGTATAAATAAACAAAGAAATAAACAGAGAATTGAATTAGGACATTGAGGACCACTTAGGCACTTTGTGTAGCCTACCCAAGGTCCTATCCTATTTCTGCAGAAAGCTTTCAGTTTGCTGGAATAAATGCGGGTTTATGGATGACATTTCACTTTCATTTCATTCATCTTAATGTATCGTTATTCTGTTGATATTCAAAAGAAAGGGAAGAAACAGGCATAAACAGCCCTAAGGGAGATGACAGCATTTCAATATGTAACTCAGGCACACCTAAAACCCTATTGCTAGTCTAATCCTTTGATTAACTGGAAGGAAAAGCCATTCCTTTGCATGCCTTCTTGCAGGCTCTTGTTGGTGTGCCTTTCCATCTTATGGCGATCCTATTCACAAGGTTTCCTAGATAAGATTTGTTCAGAGCAGGTTTGCCTTTGCCTACACTGGGGCAGGGAGTGTTATGGTCTCCAGAATCCGAGGATGCATGTACATTGCAGAATTAATGCAGTTTGCGTTGGCATTTGGGGATTTGTAGTTTGGTGAAGCACCAGCATTCCTTGGCAGTGAAGGTCAAAGGGCTTGAAAACTACAAATAGCACGATTCCATGGCAGTCAAAGTGGAGTCAAAGTGCATTAACTCTATAGGGTAGATTCACCCATAGCCCAGTGTTCAGACTACTGCAACACTCCAGTTCTCAGGTAAATACTAGTCTCAAATTCAAGTAGAATGAATGCACTCTACCTGCAGAATAAATGCATTCTGGCAGATAAATAGTGCCTTGGAATTAACTGCATTCAGATCCCACTGAAGTCAACAAGGGGATGATTTAAGTCCCACTGATTTCAAATGGGACAAAGCACAGTATGTCCACAACATGTGCCTCGGCACATCTACCAAGGATGTGTCTACGCAGTAGCATTAGTGCAGTCTGACATGAATTGCCATGACTCCATGTTACGGAGTCATGAGAGCTGTCGTTTGGTGAGGCCCCAGCCTTCTTTAGCAAAGAAGATCTTGCAAAGCTACAACTTCCACAATTCCATAGCATAGAGCCATGACAGCTACAAGTGGTGTTAAACTGCATGCATTCTACAGTACTGGTGCACCCAGAGGGAAGTGGGATGTGCTTCTATCCACAGTCATAAAGTCTTCCATCTGGGGCTTGATCCACACTGCCATATAACACTATGTAACAAAATTTGAAAAACTTTCTGTTCCTGGTTTGAAAGTGTTATTTCCTGTTTAGTTGTGCGGAGTTTACTTTGAAAGTAGTTGTTCTACTCCAGAAACTTAGCTTTTGTTGCTGCCACCCACTATGCTGAATTGGTTGAGGATACTCATTGAAAAACTGTAGCAAAATGTGCTGCAGGATGTCCTGCCAAAGCAAAGTTTTTGCAGTTTAATAAACTTTTTATCTGCTTTTAATGATGGAACCAATTAGAAAATGGCATTTATAATTCAGGAACAAAACCGTGTTGCATAGTGTAATCCAGTTCGAAGTACATAATCTGGATATGAGAAACTGGATTATATGGCAGTGTAGATGGGGTCTGGATGCACCCGGTTTCGCTGTTACTGCTTCCTCAACTCTCTCATTTATTATTATTATTATTTGATACATAACAAAATTAGCACACAGCAAACAAGATCACTATGCTAGCTTGTGTATTGGATCACATGTCGGACACTTCCTAAGTATCTAGGACTGTGTGATGTATCGGCGAATAATGCCTGCAGATCCAAGTAAAGTGGCCTTTTGCAGCTGACAGATGGCAATTTTGTCGGCACCAATTGTTTTTAAGTGCAGGCCAAGGTCTTTGGCACTGCACCCAGTGTGCATTATTATTGGACCACTTTTTTGGCTTGTGCCAGAGTCTTATGTACCTTCAACTCTATCCTAGGACTTTCTTGACAACATTTATTTAGAAAAATATTGCCATTGTCTTCCCCTCGAATGAGTGTGACTGCTACACTGCCATATAAAATCCAGATTATCTGCCTTGAACTGGATTATATGGTGATGTAGACTCATATAATCCAGTTCAAAGCAGATAATGTGGATAATTTGATATTCTGGATTATATGGCACTGTAGAAGGGGTCCCTGTGGGGTTTCAAGGTGGCTAACAATCCCACGTGTTAGTCAAGTTTAAAAAGTGCAATACAAAAGTTAAAAAGCAATAAAATTGTTCTGTGTGGTCAAACAGATTAAAATATAAT
This sequence comes from Anolis sagrei ordinatus, assembly GCF_025583915.1. Classification (NCBI taxonomy): domain Eukaryota; kingdom Metazoa; phylum Chordata; class Lepidosauria; order Squamata; family Anolidae; genus Anolis; species Anolis sagrei. The sequence goes on along the minus strand of NW_026847438.1, from coordinate 161,509,946 downwards.
AATACACTTAAAATAGCTTTTAAAACTCAAAGTCTTAAGCCCCTTTTGCCTTTTCTGGGCTCAATATTCCTTGCTAAAAGTGGTCTCAAACTACTGAAAGGGACAGACCCAAAAGCAGGTTCTAATTCTCATAGATCTCTGTGCCTGAATCCCCTAAAAGTGGCCAAAGACATGTCTGAATGGGGTAAGAGAGCGGGGCTGACCTGGTTTAGTCCTTGAATGGGAGACCGCCAGGCATAGCAAACTATATTTTAGGCCTCTTCCACACAGCTGTATAAAATCCACATTGAGCTGAATTATATGGTAGTGTGGTCTCAGATAACCCAGTTCAAAGCAGATAGTGTGGATTATCTGCCTTTTTTCCGTGTCAGGAGCAACTTGAGAAACTGCAAGTCGCTTCTGGTGTGAGAGAATTGGCCATCTGCAAGGATGTTGCCAGGGATGCCCAGATGTTTTGATGTTTTATCATCCTTGTGGGAGGCTACTTTCATGTCCCCGCATGGGAAGCTAGAGCTGATAGAGGGAGCTCATCCGTGCTCTCCTCGGATTCGAACCTCTGACCTGTCGGTCTTCAGTCCTGCTGGCACAAGGGTTTAACCCATTGTGCCAAACTAAGGCCCGGGGGGGCTGGATACGGCCCTCCAAGGTCATTTACCCGGCCCTCGCTCAGGGTCAACCTAAGTCTGAAATGACTTGAAAGCACAAAACAACAACAACAGTTCTATCTCATCAGCTAAAGGCAGGCCCACACTTCCCATTGAAATACTAATAAGTTTATATTAGTTAAAATTGTTCTTCATTTTAATTATTGTATTAAGTGTTTTTTGCACTACAAATAAGATATGTGCAGTGTGCATAGGAATTCATCCATGTTTTTTTCAAATTATAATCCAGCCCTCCAACAGTTTGAGGGACTGTAACCTGGTCCTCTATTTAAAAAGTTTGAGGACCCCTGGTTTAAACCATTGTACCACCGTATCTGCCTTGCACTGGAGCCTCCTGTGGCGCAGTGGGTTAAATCAAGGAGCTGTTAAACTTGTTGACAGAAAGGTTGAAGGTTCAAATCCAAGGAGCGGCGTGAGCTTCTGCTGTCAGCCCCAGCTTGTGCCAACTTAGCAGTTCAAAAAAATGCAAATGCAAGTAGATAAATAGGTACTGCTTTGGCGGGATGGTAACGATGCTCCATGCAGTCATGCCAGCCACATTACCACATTACCTAAGAGCCCCTGGTGGCACAGAGGGTTAAACCCATGCCGGCAGGACTGAAGACCGACAGGTCGCAGGTTCGAATCCGGGGAGAGGCGGACGAGCTCCCTCTACCAGCTCCAGCTCCTCATGCGGGGACATGAGAGAAGCCTCCCACAAGGATGATAAAAACATCAAATCATCCGGGCGTCCCTTGGGCAACGTCCTTGCAGACGGCCAATTCTCTCACACCAGAAGTGACTTGCAGATTCTCAAGTCTCTCCTGACTCGACAAAAAAAAAAACCCCTTGGAGGTGTCTATGGACAACACCGGCTCTTTGGCTTAGAAATTGAGATGAGCACCAACCCACAGAGTTGGACGCGACTGGACTTAATGTCTGGGGAAAACCTTTACCTATCTGCCATGATATTCTGGGTTATATGGCTATATAATCAATAAAGATATTAATGCCCAGACCAATATTAAACAGACAGAAACAACAAGCAAGTCCACAGAGAATGCAATTGGCAGCATCTTGATTATCCCTTGCCTAAGGAAACCCTGTGAAGTTCCTAGGAGGATGGCACACACACACAGTAACAACAACAACAACAACAACAACAACCTTCTTGCTGCCTTACCTGTGCGCCAGTGGTGCAAAGAGAGAGCAGAAAGGCGAGGGTCCAGCAAGTGGGGGTCAAGGCCATGGCCATGGGGGCCCCTTCTACACAGCTGTATAAAATCCACATTGAACTGGATGATATGGCAGCGTGGGCTCAGATATCTCAGTTCAAAGCATATATTGTGGATTCTCTGCCTTGATATTCTGGGTTATATGACTGTGTGGAAGAGCGGGGCTAGAAAGTCCTTCCCTGGGACCAAGCAATCCGCCTGAGGCAGCAGCAGCGACTCCCTTCTCGGCTTCTCCTCCTCTGGAAGGAAAGAGCTTGAGAGAGAGAGACTATTTCCCGCCCACTCGGCTCCAGTGCCCACAGCCAGCCGCCTTCCCTCCTGTATGTAGCACACAACACTGGCAGAGTGGGAAGAGGGCTTCCTTCTCTTTCCCCTCCCTTTCTTCTTCTTCGGCCTTATTAGCTGAGGCTCCTTTTACTCAGCTGTATAAAATCCACATTGAACTGGATTATATGGCAGTGTGAACTCAGGGCCCTTCCACACAGCCCTGTATCCCAGAATATTATGGCAAAAAACCCCACATTATCTGAGTGTGGACTCAGATAACATAGCTCAAAGCAGATACTGTGGTATTTTCTACCTTGATATTCCAGGATATAGTGCTGTGTGGAAGGGCCCTCAAATAACCAGGTTCAAATCTGATATTGTGGATTATCTGCCATGATATTCTGTGTGGAAGGGTCCTGAGGCCCCTTCCACACAGCTGTATAAAATCCACATTGAACTGGATTATCTGGCAGTGTGGACTCAGATAATCCAGTTGAAAGCTGATATTGTGAACTGTCTACCGTGATAGTCTAGAGCAGGGGTGCTCAAACTAAGGCCTGAGGGCCAAATACGGCCCTCCAAGGTCATTTACCTGGCCCTCGCTCAGGGTCAACCTAAGTCTGAAACTTGAATGCACACAACAACAACAACAACAACAACAACAACCCTATGTCATCAGGCAAAAGCAGGCCCACACTTCCCATTGAAATACTAATAAATTTATATTTGCTAAAATTATTTTTCATTTTAATTATTGTATTGAAATTAAGTGTTTTTTGCACTACAAATAAGATATGTACAGTGTGCATAGGAATTCATTCTTTCTTTTTTTTCCAAATTATAATCCAGCCCTCCAACAGTTTGAGGGACTGTGACCTGGCCCTCTGTTTAAAAGGTTTGAGGACCCCTGGTCTAGAGGTTATATATCTGTGTGGAGGGAGTTCCCAGTGGCATAGTCGGATAAACCGCTGAAGTGCCGAACTTCGAATCCAAAAGGCCACTGGTTCAAATCCAGGGAGTGGGGTGAGCTCCTGTTGTTAGCCCCAGCTTGTGCCAACATTGCAGTTCGAAGGAATCCCACTGGAGCATTGCAACACACCAAAATACCTGGGAGTCACTCTGGACCGTGCTCTGACCTACAAGAAGCACTGCCTGAATATCAAGCAAAAAGTGGGCGCTAGAAACAATATCATACGAAAGCTGACTGGCACAACCTGGGGATCACAACCAGACACAGTGAAGACATCTGCCCTTGTGCTATGCTACTCTGCTGCTGAGTATGCATGCCCAGTGTGGAACACATTTCACCACGCTAAAACAGTGGATGTGGCTCTTAATGAGACATGCCGCATTATCACAGGGTGTCTGCGCCCTACACCACTGGCGAAATTGCACTAGCAGCCAATAGTGAAAGGACCAAGGCAGAGACATCTCCAGCTCATCCCGTTTGGGTATCAGCCAGCACGTCAACGACTTAAATCAAGAAATAGTTTTCTAAGATCTACAGAGACACTCGCTGGAACACCTCAGAAAGCGAGAGTCCAAAAGTGGCAGGCTCAAACCCAGAACCTCAACCAATGGCTGATACCAAATGAGAGACTCCCCCCTGGGCACACAGAAAACTGGGCGACTTGGAAGGCGCTGAACAGACTGTGCTCTGACACCACGAGATGCAGAGCCAACCTTAAGAAATGGGGCTACAAAGTGGAATCCACGACATGCGAGTGTGGAGAAGAGCAAACCACTGACCACCTGCTGCAATGCAACCTGAGCCCTGCCACACACAATGGAGGACCTTCTTGCAGCAACACCAGAGGCACTCCAAGTGGCCAGATACTGGTCTAAGGACATTTAATAGAATGCCAAGTTTGCAAACTTTGTGGGTTTTTTGGGGTTTTTAAAAATACAATACAACTGTTTGGTTTGCTCTTGATATGATAAATAAATAAATACCTGCACATGTATAGTGATTGATCCCAGGCAATACATTATGATATTTGTGATAACTGTGTAATGGACAGTGTGGGGATGGGGTGTTTAAAGGAATCCAGTAGCACCTTTTATACTCAGTGGTTTTCCTACATCCTACATGCCAACATGAAGTAGTCTTAAGTGCTGGACTAACCGAAATCCCTGCTCATCTGTGGAAACCCATGGGATGACTTTGGACAAGTGAGATAGTCACCATACATTAGACTTGAAGGTGCATAGCCACAAACAAGTCTGAGCAGCAATGACCTCTCTGCCAGCTAGGTTCTTGTTCTGGCAAGCCAGTTTTGGGCAGAAGGGAACATTTCATCTGAAGGGCATGATATGCAGGAATTACTTTTCTGGGAAGAAATAATATCTCAGTAGAAGAGCATATGTACAAGGTCCCAGGTTCAGACTTTGCAGCTCCTCTTTAATAATAGAGTTAGATATCCAGGGAAGACTTCTGCTCTCATGCCACTCTGACTAGCAGTAGCAGGACAAAGAATCTTGCCTGGCATTGGGCAGTTGCCTTGTTTCCTAGCTGAATTGGCCAAGGTTTATTTATTTACTTCACTTGTATACCGCTTGAGGGATGGACTCAAAACGGTTTCCAACACATTTATGGCAGAATTTAATGCCTCACATACATATGAAACCTAACATAGAATCATAAAATCATAGGGTTGGAAGAGACCTCATGGGCCATCCAGTCCAACCCCCTGCCAAGAAGCAGGAAAATCGCATTCAAAGCACCCCCGACAGATAGCCATCCAGCCTCTGTTTAAAAGCCTCCGAAGAAGGAGCCTCCACCACACTCCAGGGCAGAGAGTTCCACTGCTGAACAGCTCTCACAGTCAGGAAGTTCTTCCTAATGTTCATGTGGAATCTCCTTTCTTGTAGTTTGAAGCCATTGTTCCATGTCCTAGTCTCCAGGGAAGCAGAAAACAAGCTTGCTCCCTCCTCCCTATGACTCCCCCTCACATATTTATACATGGCCATCATGTCTCCTCTCAGCCTTCTCTTCTGAAGACTAAACATGCCCAGCAATTTAAGCCGCTCCTCATAGGGCTTGTTCTCCAGGCTTGTTTTTTTAGTCACTCTCCTCTGCACACGTTCCAGCTTGTCAACATATCCCGTCAATTGCGTTGCCCATAAAACAACAATAACGTAACTATTGATTAGATCATAAAAATGTAACAACATTTAGACTTTAAAACGTGGAGTTAAAAGCATATTAATATAAACGTTAAAATCACATAAGCCAAAAATCATGGCCCAAGGCCATTCCAAATATCAAATATCAATTGCATATAATCCCTGATCATTCCTTGTATTGCTTATTGCTCAAAGGCTTGGTCCCATAGCCAAATTTTTACTTTTTTCCTTAAGGCTAGGAGGGAGATCTCTGATCTAATTTTGTTGGGGAGGGAGTTCCATAGTCAAGGAGCCACCACTGAGAAGGCCCTGTCTCTCATCCCCACCAGTCGCACCTGCAGGGGTGGGACCAAGAGCAGGGCCTCCTCAGAAGATCTTAACCTCTGAGATCGTTCATAGAGGGAGTTTGGACAGGAAAGCTCTCTAGGCTAAAGCCAGCACTTTGAATTGTGCTTGTGAGCAGATTGGCAGCCAGTGGAGCTGACGTAACAAGGGGATTGTGTGCTCCCTATACCCCACTCCAGTGAGTGGTCTGGCTGCTGCCCATTGGACCAATTGGAGCTTCTGAACAGTCTTCAAAGGCAACCCCATATAGAGCATGTTGCAGTAATCTATTCAGGACGTAACTCCAATAGACTACTGTGGCCAAGTTTCTCAATGCATCTTGGAAAGATAGAAAAGCCACTCAGCTTAGTTCTACACTGCTAAATCACGAAGTTTGAATTGCATTATATAGTCAGTGTGAAACCATGTAATGCACATTATGATTCTACACTGACCATATAATGCAATTCACACTTCATTATTGACAGTATAGAATCCAGTTTAGTCCCTAATATTCTGTTGCTGCAGGATCTGTTTATTGCTCCAGCCACCCACATTTTTTACCTCCAAATTCCTTTTGTAGTGATCAGTCCAGATCTCTGTCAGAAATACCTCCCATCCTCTGTCAGGATGAGGGAGAAACAGAAAAGAGATTGAAGTGACTCTAACCACATTGCCTCTGAGCCTTCCCTGGGCTGGCATCCACATCCCTGACATGTTCCCCTGGAGGGAAAGTTGCCCATGGCAGAAAAAAAAACCCCTTATCTTCTCCTTTTGGGTTGGAAAGGCACCCTCTGTCCTCCAGAATGGGTATCCATTCAGCAATAACAAACACTTGGGCAATGGACAATGATAATCAAGCTCATTACATTGGGGAAAGCAACATACAGGCAGGTTGTTGCCGTGTTGTCTTTTAACTTTAAGGTAGTGGAGAGAGACAACAATATGTTGTCAATCACAGATTTGTGGAATTAGTTTCCAAAAGATAGGTAAAGGTAAAGGGTGTTCCCTGACATTAAGTCCAGTCATGTCCGACTCTGGGGGTTGGTACTCATCTCCATTTCTAAGCCGAAGAGCCGGAGTTGTCCGTAGACACCTCCAAGGTCATGTGGCTGGCATGACTGCATTTTAGCATAATTTAATTGATCCAGCTAAGGACTTCTTAAATCTTTTATCCTTGAAAGACTTCTCAAAAGCCAGTTTAGCTAAACTTATCATGCAAAATGTAAGCCCTCTAATTTTTTAGGAATAGAGGCATAGGCTACCTGCAAAAATAAAATAAAATAAAATAAAATGGAAAACAATGAAAAAATATTTTTTTAAACCTGAGAGAATACCTCTCTGGGAATTTTTGTGTCGTCCGGCGTAACTCTGACATTGGAAGTTGATCACGGAAGGACCTACAAATGCCTGTTAGAAATAGCAACTTTCTTCAAGCCTCCTATACTAGTAGTTATATGTTATTTATATAATTCAGATTGTTTACTATATTGTATATCTGTGTTTTGGTATGCAGTTTTCCCTGCATGGAGAGCCATTACCTTCCCGCCGGAAGCATTGATCTACTCACGTTTGCATGTTTTCGAACTGGTAGTTGGCAGAAGCTGGGGCTGAGAGTGGGAGCTCACCCCACTCCTCAGATTCGAAACTACGACCTTTTGGTCAACAAGTTCAGCAGCTCAGCAGTTTAACCCACTGTGCCACCAATATCCCAAAGATACTAAACCAAAAATGAAAAATATTACGTAAAGATCATAACTGTCAAAATGTATCAAATCACTTCTGTACAAGGCTTGGAAAATTGCATTTAATAGCAATAAAATGTGATGGTTTTGATTCCTTTTGGAAATGAGCTCTACATTTATAGCACATAATCTCCTACATCAACCAAAATGAACTGATCTTGACTCAGGATCTGTTCCGCCTGGGCTGTTACCAGAAGGAGAGTGTAACTGGAACAGTGTTAAATCTCTTCTTCCTCTTTTTGCTTCTACCAGCAATTCTACATGTTCTTTACTCATCTCTGATTCAGACTTAAAGTGTGGCTTTAATTTAAAACATAACACAGTGGAGAGCTAAATGCCTTCTTATTCGTGTAGGGTATTGAAGGGCTTTTCACATTCTTGTGGATCAAGACACACATAAGGAAGGGATGATGGTGAATTCCTGTTCCTCAAATCTCACTTTAGCTGCTTCACATATTACTCATGTTAATAATTCCACATGGTTAGAAGGACCGTGGGCCTCTGCAATGGTAGCTGCAGGAAGAACATAGCTGCAATTATCACTGTAGGAAGAGCATGTATTTTTTATGTGAGTAAGCTTTCAGAATTAAGATAGCAGTTTTCAGAAAGGGCTGCATTTTCCTCTGTGTTCCACCCAACAGGATTCACATATCTATTTGGTCCAGTTCCAATGTTGGCTGGGTTCAGTGCTCTCTGCATACGGGTGAAGTGCAACTCCCAGATCCTAGATCAATCACCCCCAAACCCTGTCTGTATGCACAGTTGGTCATATTGTGGCTGTGTGCCAAGATTGGTCCAGATCCAATGTTGGCTGGGTTCAGTGCTCTCTAGATAAATGGGAACTACAACTCTCAGATCCTAGGTCAGTCACCCCCAATCCCTGTGCCCTTCTCTCACCCCTTCCTCTATCACACACTCGTCTTATGGGAACAAGGAAGAGGGCCTTTTCCGCTGTGGCCCCCCACTTTTGGAATTCGCTGCCTAGCCCAAGCTGGTTTTAAGAAAGACCTAAAAACCTAGCTCTTCCATTGTGCTTTTGGAGAATGACCATTCAACCTATCTGGTTGTCTTAGTCTACAGCTGCCCTCAGAATAAAGCATCCCCCCCCCCCCCAAATGGCTAAATCCCATGGTTCCTCCCTGTTGGACTCCTTTCCTACAAATGCACTTTTATCCCTATCTCACCCAGGGTTTTAACTTTTTTAACATTTTACCTCACACATTTGGCCCGCCCTCCGTGTCTGGTTTTAATATGCTGTTTTATATTGTTGATTTTGTTATTTTATATTTTGTTATGATGTATTTTGTTACTGTGTTTTTATTATGTTGTATTATTTTGGGCTTGGCCTCATGTTAGCCACACCGAGTCCCCTTTGGGGAGATGGTAGCGGGTTATAAATAAAGTGTATTATTATTATTATTATTATTATTATTATTATTATTATTATTATTATTTTGCCACAGAGAATAATTTGAAAAATGCAATGCTGTGCTAAAGCTAAAGAAATTGGGTACCTAGAAGTGCCTAGAAAGCAATCTGATTGGGAACATCATGGAAGCCTCCTGCTATATATTTATAAGTATATATTTGGAGTGGTAAATATGACCAATGAAAAACAGTGCACTCAAGAAAGAATATATTCTCTATGGCAATCCAATCTGTACTAAAATGATAGGGATTGTGAAATCTGTCTGATACAGATGTAGATTATTTATTACATGGCTTGCCTTTTTAATACTTGGCATTATATATTCTGGTTTTCATTACATTTCTTTCTCAGTAGCTTCACTATGTTAAATACAGCTTAGTTCTTAAGTAAAAGTGCAAATAACTGCAATTGTGCTCCCTAATCCTACACATGTTTACTTAAAAGCAGGTGTCATTGTAGTAAATGTATTAAATTCCATCAGAAAATTCTATAAAGCAGGTGTCAGAATAATGTAGCCCTTCAGGTGTTCGACCGCAATGCCCAGTATTCCTCACAGTTAGCTCTACAGGTCTGCTTGGTTCTGCGGGACAACTGCAGTAGTATGACAAGTATTTTGTTTACATACTCCAAAGCATGCTTTTGAAACCATGAAAAGGGTTGAATGTATGTAAACCAACCCTTGAGGAAAACTGAAATCTACTGCGAATGCTGCAATATGCTGCTTGAATCCCTATGGGGAGAAACGCGGGATAGAAATAAAGATGATAATAACAACAATGCTTCATTTCCCAAAATTGTGGCTCACAGGCCAACTACATTAGATGTTGACAGACAGCTTGGACTACCATTCTCAGAGTCCTCTAGCTAGAATGACTATTTGTTGTCCAAAAACATAAGTTACTGTTGAAGAAACCAGATCCATCAATCCTGTTAGATTGTTGCGAGTAAGCTTAGATATGAGGGATTTAGAAGGTATAGTTGTGTGGTATCCATATACAGGAGAGGGTTGCTGTTATGGTACTACTGGTATGTAGCAGAGCCAGCCAAAGGGCCGAGGTGCCCTGGTGCCCAATACACAGTGGGACTGATGAAAATTGGACCAATGGTTCTAATGCACCACCTGTATCAGTCAGCTGTACCTGATGTATGTTGGGCATCAGTCTGTATTGGGCACATATTCTGGTGTCCCATTACACATCTTTGCCATTCAGTAAAGGGACTTTATTCAGCATTGGTCTTGAGTGTAAATACCCTGGGCTGGCCTCAAGGGTGGATGCATTGTCTACTTTCATCCTGCTTTGGTGGCAGGTTAGACCAGGGGTTCTCAAACTATGGCCTGGGGGCCAGATACGGCCCTCCCAGGTCATTTACCCGGCCCTCACTCAGGGTCAACCTAAGTCTGAAATGACTTGAAAGCACACAACAACAACAATCCTATCTCATCAGCCAAAAGCAGGCCCACACTTCCCATTGAAATACTAATAAGTTTATATTTGTTAAATTGTTCTTCATTTTAATTATTGTATTGTTTTTAAGTGTTTTTGCACAAGATTTGTACATTGTGCATAGGAATTCATTCATTTTTTTCAAATTATAATCCGGCCCTCCAACAGTTTGAGGGACTATGACCTGGCCCTCTGTTTAAAAAGTTTGTGGACCCCTGGTCTAGACTGTCCAGTTGGATGGCCATCCTTATCTATGTCTTTTTTGTCACTCTAGAGACAACCACAAATTATGAAGAGCTCCTAGTTGTTGCTCTGTGCTTTTGCTGATATTAACAAAGGTGCTCAGCAAGTTGGAGAGAGGAGGGTTTTTTTGTGGTATTAGGAGTGACTTGAGAAACTGTTTTATCATTCTTATGGGAGGCTTCTCTCATGTCCCTGCATGAGGAGCCGGAGCTGATAGAGGGAGCTCATCCACGCTCTCCCCGGATTCGAAACTGCGACCTGTCGGTGTTCAGTCCTGCCGGGCACAGGGGTTTACCCACTGTGCCACCGGGGGCTCCAGGGGTGGGGTTAAGGAGGAATATAATACTTTGAGGAGGGGTAAGGGAGGGATACTATACATACTTTGCTGATGTCAGCAAAGCACCAAGTACTAACCAAGAGCTCTTTGGTGTTCTGTGGATACTGCTATGATGGCAAAAATAAAATAAAAAATGTTCCAGGTGCTGCAGCTAAAATGTGCTGCAGCTAAAAGAGCCCATGGGATTTTGGCCTGCATAAATAGAAGTGTAGTGTCTAGATCAAGAGAAGTCATGCTACCCCTCTATCCTGCCTTGGTTAGACCACACCTGGAATACTGTGTCCAGTTCTGGGCACCACAACCGAGTCCTGGGGCAAAGGCAGGCAACCAGGAAGTTCATTTATGGTTTCTAGCCAGATGGAAGACCAGGCTGAAAACCTGTTCAGAGAAGTATGAAAACACTGTAGGGATTATTCCCTTTTTTTAAAAAAAGGGAGCCATCACATAGTGACTGGCATTCTTTGCGGTCTAGCATTAAATTCTGGGCACTGCAATTTAAGAGATATGTTGACAAGCTGGAATGTGTCCGAGAAGGGGGACTAAAATGATCAAGGGTCTGGAGAACAAGCCCTATGAGGACGGCTTAAAGAGCTGGGCATGTTTACTGCAGAAGAGAAGGCTGAGAGGAGACATGATGAGGGCCATGTATAAATATGTGAGGGAAAGTCATAGGGAGGACGGAGCAAACTTGTTTTCTGCTGTCCTGGAGACTAGGACGCGGAACAATGGCTTCAAACTACAGGAAAGTGCATGAATATTAGGAAGAACTTCCTAACTGGAGCTGTTCAGCAGTGAACTCTCTGCCCCGTGTGTGGTGGAGGCTCCTTCTATGGAGGCTTTTAAACAGAGGCAGGATGGCCATCTGTCAGGGGTGCTTTGAACATGATTGTCCTGCTTCTTGGCAGGATGTTGGACTGGATGGCCTACAAGGTTTCTTCCAACTCTATGATTCTATGAGTGCCACCCCCTTTTCCTTGGACCACAGAGTGCAAAGAAAGCAGCATGATGGTACTGGCCGGCTCTCAATCAGAACTGGCCCAACTATTCACACCATCCCAAAATTCAGGACTGCTCCAGAGCACTGGGGAAGCTTTGGATTTTTCCTAACACAGGGCAAAAATGTGTTAACCGATATTATCCTGTGTTGCGAGCAAGAAGGCACCATGCATGATTCATGTGGATGTCAACTTCTTGCTCACTTCGGGATATGAGGCCATGTAGATGAGCCCTAGAGCAGTGGTTCTCAACCTGCCAGTTTACCAGCTGTTAGGATTTCTGGGAGTTGAAGGCCAAAAACATCTGGGGACCCATGTTGAGAACCACTGCCCTAGAGCTTACGTAGCAAGGTATATGTAAAGTTATGCAATGTAACTAGTCATATAGGATTCTGGAGATTGTTTTCAAACTTTGGAGAGAAAGTGTTTTTTTACCAGTCAACTAACACAGTTCCAGCGATATATATCTATTTTTCACTCATCAAAAACCCCAGTGGCGCAGCGGGTTAAACCCCTGTGATGGCAGGACTGAAGACCGACAGGTCGCAGGTTCGAATCCGGGGAGAGGCGGATGAGCTCCCTCTATCAGCTCCAGCTCCTCATGCAGGGACATGAGAGAAGCCTCCCACAAGGATGATAAAACATCAAACCATCCGGGCGTCCCCTGGGCAATGTCCTTGCAGACGGCCAATTCTCTCACACTAGAAGCGACTTGCGGTTTCTCAAGTCTCTCCTGACACGACAAAAAACAACAACAACACACACACAAATAATCAGCATATGGGAAGAGAAGTCTTCATTAAACCCAAAGGCTTCACCATTTGGTTTTAACATTCTAAAATACAGAGGAGCAGAAGTGTCTTCTCACCTCCAATAATTTCAAATCTAAGATTTTAAAAACTCACTATCATAACATTTAGAATTAACTAGGGTTTGCATTCTTTACCATAGCTTGCATCCTTAATCTTAATTTTGCCTGCGATGTGCATTGCTGAATGTAATTGCTGTTTTTCTCTCCTGGAGAAACTGATCTAGCTTCGCAAAAAAATTCAATATGTACATGATGCTTCTCCTGCAAGGAAATTAATTCTCTTTATGTACTACTTAATAGCAGCTGCTGAAGCTTCAGAATGTTGACAAGTTACGTGAAATGTGGAATGCTTTTCTAGAGACGTAAGAAATATTCCTGCAATCCACTGTTGAATATTTGCCTTCAGAAAATGGCTTATGTCTGTGTACCATAGGACAGATAATATACCACTCAGGATAATCAGTTGGCAACTGGCTTCTAAATAAAATTCCTAAATATTAAACATTAACTAGCGCTCAGACTTTGCTCAACAGCCTTGAAGTGTCAAATTATGTTTCAATGACTTGACTGTTTCTATTAGAAAAAGAAGTAGCATTAGCATCTATAAATAAAAGTCTGCTTTCTGCCTAAATCAGGGGCAGGAACCCTTGGGCTTTCTAGCCACTGAGGAACTACCAGTGCCATGGCAACCAAGGGTCTGTCCCAATTGGTATCTGGCCCCACATATGTTGGTGGACACACTCTACCAATGGTTCTCAACCTGTGGGTCCCCAGGTGTTTGGCCTTGCCTTGCCTTGCCTCACCTCGCCTCGCCCAGTGCTAGTACAAGTGTAGTTGGGGTAGAGGCTGCTCTAGTATGGAGACATTAGTCACTTAAATGAGCTTGGAAGACAGAAGAAAATGAAAGTACCTGGATGAAACACATATGTTGACAAGTGTTTTTAAAGCATAGCAGCATCACATTTAATTTACTCCTAAATTGGAATTTACACTAAAATTAGTGTGGCTTTCCTTCAAGTGCACATTCCCCACTCCCAGTCCCATTTAGTGAAATGTGCTGTGTAGCAGAAGCTGATCAGTTGTTTCATAGACATCAAAAATACCAGGGCCTGCAAAAGATGCATCTCAAAGAACTGGTTTATCCATTACTTTTAGAAGAATATGGTCCACAATAAGACTTGTAGTGTAAGCATTTCCGTAATACATTATATTCTCCATCTTCTCTGTAATTCAAATATACAATAACTTACAAAAAGCAATCCAAGAATCAGACTAGTGCTGGTGGCTCTTGCCTTTCATTTTAGAAACATTAAAAAAGTCTGCATTACCCTCTTATAACTTAAATACATAAGTATTCTGCACTTTATTTCATTGACTGCGACTTCAAATTTACATTATTTTAGGTACCATCATAACAGCTCCATTTATAATACAGATATTGGCCAAGAATCCATTGGGAAATAAAAAAACTTCACTATATATATATATTTATATAAAAAATTAGGCTGAAAAGACAAGAACACAGGACAGGGACTTGATACAGACTTAATTTAGTTTTATAATCAACCACATTTAACCCAATGTTAACAGATACATAGCAATATTTGAGAGCAGTGCAAATATCTTTGTAGGTTAGAGTAAAATCATACTACAAGAACATAAGATGGGGGAAAAGGCAAGTACTTCAAGTACAAGGAACAAGTCTCAATGAGGTCTTTCAGTGTTTACAAGGGCTTCCTATTCCAATTTATTTCTTCCTCTGGAATACGTTAGCCAGCATGGCTCCTGAGGTGGTCAACTGGCCCATTTTGTTCAAAAACTTGGTCTTGGTGTCTTCACTCACAAGGCTTGCCGCAATTGACATAGAACTGGGGAGGAAGGAAAAGCAAATTAATATATGGCATCACTCATGAAAAATGATTCTATTTGGTAACAAAAGCTTTTCGCCTTGGAAGTCTGCTGCCAGTGACACCAGCACTACTTGCTGTAGACCAGTGGTTCCCAACCTTTTTTCAACCAGGGACCACTTTGACCACTTTGACCAGGGACCACTCTCTAACATTAGTACCAAAAAGGTTACAAATCAGTTTGGTCAACTTTAGATTCAGTTTGGTTAATTGGGGTGCTGACTCAGAAAATTCCATTGGATAGATCACATCAGCTCTAGTTTCTGATACAGAACATATGCCATCCAGTAGTTGCCATCTTCTTGCCCACAGAAAACCATATTTAATAATCTAGAGCTGATGTGGTAGTAGTAATCTTTCATGGGTAGTCAGCTTCTCCCCTCCCAACATCCTCATTGCCTCAGCACTATAAAAGGGTTTCGCGAGACCAGTCACTCTTGTTGCCGTGTGGTTTCAAGGCAACGGTTTGGTAATGGTGAGGCCACAGACCATATTTTCATTCTTGTGGACCACTGGTGGTCCATGGGCCACAGGTTGGGAACCAATGCTGTAGACAAAGGAGCTCACTTAAAGTAAGGCGGATTTATGTGTGACATAATGAAATTCTAAGAAACTGCTGCAAACTGTAACTGTAAGATCTTTTTGAATAATGGCATCTAAAATCCTGTCTAAATGAGATCTTCATATGAGACTTACTCATCGTTTCAATGGTTTTAAGATTAATGAACCTGGCATCTCTTACTCATAGGCTGAGATCACTTTCACTGGTTGCATACCATGAAATTATTCCAGTTACACAGGAGCTATCCTGGGTTGTGTGTAGTAAGGGATTGCTTGACTGCTTGTACATACTCTTAAGATAGCAGAAGTCCTTGTCCAATGGTTGAGCCAACATAACTCAATTTGTACAGCAATTTAAATATTACCCTTATGCAAAAATTATTTAAGCAAATTCAAGGCACAAGAAGCAATTGAGCCCTAAATATGCTTGTTCTCATACCCGGGTAAAAAAAGTAAAATAATGAGTCAAAAAGTAAAAAAAATAAAAATAAATTTAGTGGCTTGACGTGCAAATAATAAATATATTTCAGATTTTTTCTATTTTAAAACAGTATCTCTAGGAACTTTGGCATTTCCAGTAATGATTTCACATAAACAAAATGATTTATTTTATAAATAAAATCTAAATAAATAAATAAATAAAACTTTTATTTGTATTCCGCTCTATCTCTCTGAGGGTAGTCAGGGCAGTTTCCAACATATGTAAAGCATTTCAATTACTGGCATAACTGGGACCTCGACTATTTATCCCCAAGGCCTACTGCACAGCTAAAGAGGGCTGGGCCAATGGGGAAACATAGGGCCAGGGGTGTGGGTAAAGTGCACAACAGGACCCTAAGTAATGACCAGGCTATTGCCTGGGGCTATTAGTTTCCAGGGCCTGCTGAATGGCTATAATATGGCTGGGCTAGGGCTAGTACAATGAAGTAGGAGAGGTCCAGAGAAGTGGGTAGGATGCAGAACAGGGACCTAATTGATGGTCGGGTAGGACCTGGTCTAATTAATCATGTTTTGCCAGTGATTTGAGAGCTAACATGGTCTAGTGGTTTGCCCTTCAACATGCCCTAATTTTTCTGGGAGACAAGAATTCAAATCCCTTTTCAGCTATGGAAATCCACTCTCCCAGCCTCAGAGAAAGGCCATGGTGAGCCCAGAAGAAAAAAGCTGATGATCTGACCAAGAAATTACTAAAATGTTGAGAACTTCCTAATGATTCTACTGCAATGGCCAACGAAAAGGATCTGAAATGAGGCAGGGGCACATAACTTATTACTGTTGATTGGGTGGGATTACCATTCTAGAAGCTTCTGAGGATCTTTATGGAGGCACAGAGTGACCCATGTGTATGAATCACAGGGACCATGAAGAAGCCACTAAACCTTGACCGAATATCTAATTCAACCTTAACTTTGTCATGAATTATGTATTGTCCACATAAGGAAAGCAGATGCTAACACGATTATGGGCCTCATAACACTAGAGAAAAAAATCCACTTAAAATTCAGTTTCTGTCTCCTGCAGAATTCTGGGGTTTGTAGTTTAGGTAGGAGCTTTTAACTGCCTCACTAAACTACAAACCCCAGAATTCTGCAGCAGGCAGAAACAGGATTTTAAGTGGATTTTTCCTCTAGTGTGATGGGTATGTAACACAATTTTTGTTCCAGGTTTATAAAGAACATTTCTTTATTGGTTCTATCATAAAACATAGTTGATTAGACCGCAAAAACTTTGCTATAGTTTTTCAATGAATACCTCATAGGTTCTCAACCAATCCAACATAGTTTGTGGCAGCCACAAAAATAGAGTTTCTGAAATATAACAACTACTTTCAAAGTAAGTACACCACAATTAAACAGAAAATAACACTTTCAAACCAGGAACATATTTTTATTTTTCAAATTTTGTTACATTGTGTAATGCGAAAGAAAATTCAACATCTTACCCTTGTGGTTCTTGGACGCTCCTATTTTCCACTTTCTGTTCACATTCTTTTATCATGGAGCTTAAAATAACCTGAAACATAGGAGAGGGCAAGTTGAAGTTCAAAGATTAAAAGGTTTAAATATATTTATAGTTTGTGATTGTATACGTTCTCAAAATGGATACAAAAGTCAAGATTTTACACCCTTTTAACATAGCACAAATATATACTGTCAGAATTATGCTGAACTGCACCCAGCCATACTGAAACAAACTATTATTTCCCTACACACTAAGTCAAAAGTCAGAGTAATGGCTATGTGTATCCCTGTGGAAATATTTGCTGCAGTAAGAACTGTACTCATGCAATCTCCGAGAAAGGTTGCTGTAACAAAGAGGTTAATTTTATTCTATTTTACTGTTAACCGTAATATAGCATTTTGAAAACAAACATATGCAGAATCAAATAATCATATTATCAGATGGCCAGCCAGCCTCTGCTTAAAAACTCCAAATAAGTTGTTGTCATTTTTAATACACACCCTTCTCACTATTCAGTGGCACTTTCTGTTTTCCAAGTTCATGTGGGTGTGACATGTTTGGCTATTGCCATGGAGCTGAAAAATATTGTTTCTTTAATGTTAAAAATTGTTTTCTTTTCTGTGGACGTGGTATGTCTATTGTGCCCTCACTGGTTTGCTGTACAGTCATCTTTATTTTTGCATGTCCTTCTGCTCAATACAACATGTGTGTTTGCAACCATGGATTACAAAATGAGTCGGTTTTCTGAAGTGTGAAATGTATGGTATGCTTCACTGTTTCATGTGCCCTTAATTGGCCAATTACTGAGTAAATGGAAGAAAAGATGTGGAAACCTTTTAAACAAATACCCAGAGATAATACTGCAAGTTTTTGAAATTTCCTAGAGAGCAGTGGTTCCCAACATTTTTTTGACCAAGGACCACTTGACCAGTCGCTCTCATTGCCACATGGTTTTGAGGCAACAGTGTAGTAATGGTGAGGCTGCGAACCATATTCTTGCGGACCACTGCTCTAGAGCAACAACTATGAATTTGTGTCTATATTTTTTACCCTGTCTCATCTCATACAGTGATTTTCTCCTCCTATCAGTATCTGTCTGAGCTTAGGCCAAACAGTCCAAAAATGAAGCATGGAGTACAATCTTGAAAGTCCAGATTAGAGGTTGCATTTCTTTTGCCACCCACTTGCAAAAGGACAGCTTCAATTACTCACCTCATGTTCTGGTGAGAGAGTTTCCATGTCATTTCGTAAACACCTGAGTCCAGGTAAAAAGTGGTTGACCATTAATTCCTCAGAAATAACTAGAAGACAGGTAGTTAAGGTCTAACATGGTAATAATAAGGACTGTCTCTCACTTTCATTTCCAGTCAAAATTAGAAAATAACATGCTAAATTCATGCTATCCTGTAAATACAGAGCCTTCCCTTTGAAGACATCCCCACTATTACCACTATACTTACTTCTTGGGAAAAATTCATACAAAACCTGATGTAATTATTGACAAATGCAGCGTATTTGCAATGTCAAAACAATTTCATCAAGGCTTGACTATGAGGAAGACAAACATAAATAGAAACATGTTCCTAACATAAAGCCTAAAACGAAGCACAAAAATAAAACATTGGTTCTTGATGCTAAATTAAATTGATGCTTAAAGTTGACATTATTTGTCAGATGTTACTTTTCATACATCTAGTTAAATATGCATTAAAACCTTGTAATAAGTGCAAAAGTCCCCTTTACATAATTCAAAATAGCACACCATTATCTGCCACTCTTCATATTGTTCCCTCTGCATTAGTTCTTTAGACCATTGAACACTATTTCTTTTCCCAGCAATGTCTGATACCTAGGCTATTACTTGTGTGTTTTCTTTCCTATGTGGAATGCAGCTCAGGCTTCTTTTAATTGTAGTTCCTCTTTCTTTCTTATGGGCCCCTGTGATCTTTTCTAGGTAAGGATAAAAGAGAATTTGTTTTGTAGTCCTCTCACAGACTACCATCAAGAAAAGCTTCTTTAACTCTACTTTCTAGAACTACAATTTGAGTATATTCAAACATGTTCTCTAAATAATATCACTTCTGTTGTGTTTTTTATATTTTAAAACATAGCATTCAAGCCTACGTATGGGAATTTAAAGGGTTTAAAAATCTGAATTTAGGATGCTATTATTTGAAACAATACAGGTATAAAAAGCTTTAGCTACACTTTGTTGCCAGCCAAAATTTGTGTTTGGAACATCCAGGTAGTGTGTGAATAGGGCCCCTTTTGATATTACGTTAATTCACAAACCAGGGAAACAGGGGCAGATATTGTTTTCTTTTTGTCACCAGCTCTGAACCTTGTTGTAGGAGGTAAAGATTAAGCCTTGCTGAGTTGGGCCTCTATTTTCCTGCTGCCGCAAAGCCTAGGAGCAGCCTGGAGGGAAATGTGGAGAGCTTTGTAATTGGCTGGGAGAAGACAGTGAAGCCAAAGTTGGTCAGTTAGTTAAAGTTTATAGATAGCTATTAGGAAGAATAGCTGGTATAGAGAATGGACAGATCCAAGGAAAAGGACTGTCTGGAGTTTTAGGAATACTAGTCAGAGGGAAGCCTGCTAGTATCCTGAGGGAGTGAGGAATTGTTTTTGGAACTAAGTCATGAACTGTTTTAAAGTAACCATACGCTCCAACTCATTATTGCAACCGTTAAGCTCAAGTGCCTGTATTGTTAAAGTTCTCATAAATAAACAACTTTGTTCTTTGTTAAACAACAACTGTCTCAAGAGTGCCTCTATGTGAAAATAGTTCCATAGCAGTTTAAGGAAATAGAGTTATAGGACTGGTGGCAGCGGATATCTAAAGGAATCTCATTGTTATTTACCTCAGAGGTCAGTGCCCTGTGACGTCCGTGTCAGCTCATCCTCGAGTGAAATGATTTTTGAGAGGAGCCACTTTGTAAGGATCTCAAAACAAGTCACAGATTTCTCTTGTGGGATTTGAATTTAGAGCTGAATGTATGACGAGGACTACTTTTAGACCCCAGAGGCATCTGAGTTCTGATGGACTCATTACTGAAGTAAGATATAACATTTTATACTACGTGTTGCCATATTAAAAATACAGTTCAGAAATAATGAAGGATACAACAACAGGAGAGTGCACTGTAGGCCTCAAAGAGATGAGTGGCAATGTCCAGTCTTTTTGAATCCATAGACTGTTGGTTATTTACCAAGGCAAGTTTATGCAAATGTGGAATGACAACTGGAAAAAAAGATATGTGAAGTAAAAATAATTAACAATGCTTTCAGATCAAAGTTTGAAAAAAATAACAATAATAATTAGGAGAAACAAGAATCACGAAAGGTTTTATGATAACTTACATTCATCTCTAAATCTTGGCTCAGCATTTGGTCCAACTCTACCAAAGGTTTTAATGATTTCTGTATGTAGAGAGTGTTGATCTTGATACTGGGGATCTTCCAAAAATGAGGCCAACTGCATTTTAACTCTTTCCAACAGCTGAAGAGAAAATGTAACAGAAATTATCAATGGTCTAATTTATACAATAAGAAAAAAAATATTCAGGGGAAACAAATTTAAATTATACAACACAGCTGTATATATAATACGAACCCCAAGTAATTCTCAGTTTTTTGTCATTACAAAAACTCTGGCTTTTTAAAATTAAGGTTGTATAATCTTTAAATCTCTTTTATAAACACCTTATTACAAATTTATAAACATTCCAAATCCCATCTGTTCTTGACTGATACCCAGAACGGTCTTTTTTTAAAAAAAGGAAGTGTAGGCTATGAATTCTAATCAATCCTACTATTACTTAATTAAGATCTGAATAAAAGTAAGACTCGTTACCATGTCAAGACTAATACAGAGTAATCCTCACAACTTAAAAATGGAAGTCATGAGGATTCATCTGTATTAGTCTGTATAACCCATGTACATGTTTTTCTTGTGTAGTCATCCAGAGAATTTCACCCTTACAGCCCAAGGTTTTTGCCAGCACAGAAAACAGAATAATAGCCAGAAATTATGACAAAATCTATTCCAAGCGGTTATTTAAAGGGACATAGGGGAATAAAACCCTTCTCCTATAAACCGTGCTTTAGACAGATTATGAATCAGTGGCCTATACAGCAGTCACAGACATTCGACTTACATATGACTTACAGAATGGGGGTGAGACAACAGGAAGTGAGAGAAATCTATGCCTAGAAAGAGAAATTCACTCCCGAAAGAAATGAGTCTCCATTGAAGCTTATGAACAATTCTTGTTTCCACAACAGGCCAACATTTTCAAAATCAGTTGTCTCAGGTGAGGTGAAGTCCTTTGAACAGGGGCACAGATAGCAAAACAAATGTTACAGGGGTGTTAACCCTTCCCTATGCTATCCAAACTAGAAAGAAATGGCTGGAGTTATAATTTTAAATGTCTGTTCTGACTTAAATACAAATGCAATTTAAGAACAAACCTAAAGAACCTAGTTTGGCTGTAACCTGGGGACTGTTTGTATTCAGTGTTTGCCTATATTTGTGGGCAAGCAGGAAGTGGTACACCCCCTTTTAGTATGGAAATATCAGTGAAATGAAAGTGGGAACAGTAACCATTTGATTGCCTGATTTTTAGCACTCAGCTGCAGGCCCTGGCACCTTGGGCCTGCAGGCCACACACACATACACACTCCTTGGAAAGAGAGTGTGTGTGTGGCCTGCAGGGCCTACGCTGCAGCTGAGCACTAAGAGGTGGTCAGCCTGGAAGCACCTTTGGACCCCAGCAAGAGGGCGCTTTGGGACCCAGCAAGCAGCCACTGAACGCAGAAAAAGCTGATTTGGAAAGGCACTGGTTTTTGTGAGAGGCGCTTGAAAACGAAAACGGGGCTTTACGAATGAAACAAACAGAAATGGATAGTGATTCTATACAAATGCATAATACTATTAGATTATATGCAGATATCCTACCTCCCTCTGGGTGACTGTTTCCATGATAGTACCAAAGGCAGGAATTGTGGCTATTCTCACAGAGCTAATGAGAAAAACAAAAAGCAACAACAACAAATAAAATACCTTGAGTCTTTAAAACAAGTTGCAATTAAAAATAATGCAATTTCAAAATTAACATATATATATTAATTTCTAGCAATGACAAGAGAGAGGCCAGGTAGTATGCTCAAAATAATATTTAAAAAGGAGAGAGATAAAGAAAAAGAGGATGAACTCAAGTTTGCTAATAGAAACTCACAATTCAGGATCACTGGACAAGGTAACAAGGGCCGGAGCAACCCGCTTGTCAACTAAGGCTTCACTCATGCCTCGAAGAGTCAGCTGTAAACCAGTCAACATGCAATAAAAATGGGTTTAAACTGAAAGGATAATTTTGTTAGCTGTGACTGAGGCTGGGCAAGCAGAGTCACTGGCCTTTCTTAGTTACCTACACTGAATATTAGCACAGTTAAAGGACTCTATTCATGCTTCAGCATTTACTGGCAATAACATGTTAGTGAGAGTAGCATCCCTCTTCAGCATGGAAGAAACAAGCATCAGTGTGCGGCCTTTGGGACAGGTCTGCAATTATTATTGTAATGACCTTTCAATGCAGAGAAAAAAGAGCAACAGTATTCCAAATGTGACCGTGATTTCACCAGTCAACAGAACATATACCTGTTGTTTATTAAGGATTTGTGACACTGTTGTTTAAAAAACTATTTTTAGGTTTCATTATCAGAATATTTAAACACACACACACACACTTATGGTTTTATTTCTTGGCAGGTTGTAAGAGGGATGCTAGCTTTATAAGACGGTCAGGAAACTTACATTTCAGGGTCACTGGAGAGAGTAATGAGAGCAGGAACCACTCTCTGAGCTACCAGAGTTTCATGGACCCCCTTCACCAACAGCTGAGTGGGCAGAGCAGAGGGGGGCCACAGGTGATGCACGGAAAGAGTGAGCACAGTATCATGGGAAGAACAGCACAACCAAGAGGAAGAGAAACACAAAAAAGCAAACCAAAATTAGAAGCCAGTATCACTACGCTAAAGTGCCCCTTTAATATAAATAGGCAGAAGGCACAATGAAAGCGCACATGGCCCAAGCAGGCAGGACACACTAGACAAACTATGGAGCTGTTAAAAAAAACAAACGAAATAAACAAAAAACTGATGGCATCCCGGGCATTAGTACTACAATTTTAGAAAACCCTAAAATGGATTTCATTTTAAAAAGTCTCTGTTCTGGCCTTGTTATTCTACTTCTAGCAGGGATATTCAAATTTGCTAAAATCAAAAATGGCCGTGTGGTTCCTGGACAAAACCAAACATTATTTATGAGGACTACATTAAAACGCCACTCAAGAAGCACAAACAATTCAGCAGGTTGGAAATTTCAAAACTTTCCCCATCCCTTTCCCCCCCCTTCAACTTCCAGCCTGACAAAGAGTTCAGGAAAAACTACTTTGAGATTATTTAAATATTTTAAATAAGAGTATTACCCAACTCTTTCTTTGTTCAGTTACTGTCAAATGCAGGAGGAAAGAGGAAGGGGAGTATTTTTAAATAATTGATTTCATGTGGCCAATAAATATACCAACTGACAAGTAGTTCATAGTGCAACCATATACTGCACTCTGGGTCTGGCACTGAGTTACAATGGAATTAAAAGGCACAAATGACTAACATACTAAGACATCCATCCATCCATCTATCTATCTATCATCTTGAGCCACCTCTGTTGAAAATCAGTTCTTGCAAGACTATCACTTTTCACAATGGAAATTGATGTATTTTAAACATGACTTTGTAACTTTGACTTGTAATTGTTTTAAAATGCACTTTTATTTTTTTTAAAATCAAACACACGAGCAATAGATTTCTGTCTACATGTTGGATTCCTGGAACTATTGCAAGCTGTCTTTACTGTCCATATCAGGACTGTAGAGGCGGAAGTATCTGCTTCTTAGACATGTTTGGGTACATACATAAAGGGTGTTTGGAAAATCAGCATGCCAGAAAACAAAATACTAGATTGAAATGGTGCATTTTATATGTACAGGCAGTCCCCAAGTTACAAATATCCAACTTACAAACAACTCATAGTTAAGAGTGGTTTTTTTTTCTGTGTCAGGAGTGACTTGAGAAACTGCAAGTCGCTCCTGGTGTGAGGGAATTGGATGTCTGCCCAGAGGATGCCTGGATGTTTTACCATCCTGTGGACGGCTTCTCTCATGTCCCCGCATGAGAAGCTGGAGCTGACAGACAGGAGCTCACCAAACTCCCTGCATAAGAAGCTGGAGCTGACAGGCAGGAGCTCACAAAACTCCTCGGATTTGAACCGCTGACTTTTCAGTCAGCAGCCCTGTCAGGCACAAGGGTTTAACCCATTGCGCCACTAGGGGCTCCAAGAACAGGGGTGAGACAACAGGAAGTGAGAGAAATCTACCCCTCAGAAGGGGAATTCATTCCTGGAAGAATTAGCATGGGGAAAAGGTGCCTCCACTGAAGCTTTCTCATCAATCCTTGTTTCTACAACGCCATTTAAAAAAAAAATCCAGTGATCACAGGGACAGAAAGTGGGGTGAAATATTCTCAACAGCGGAACAGACATCAAAACAAACACCAGAGGGGTGTTAAGCCTTTCCTATACTATCCAAAGCTATCTAACTATCTATGACTGGATTTACACTAAAAATGTACCTGTTCTGACTTACATATAAATTCAACGTAATAACAAACCTACAGAACCTATCTTGTTTGTAACGTGGGGATTGCCTGTATTAGCACTTCATTTTCAGTAATGGTTTCTAAATCTTCATAATAATAATAATAAAAAATAATAATT
Source organism: Anolis sagrei ordinatus (assembly GCF_025583915.1). NCBI lineage: Eukaryota > Metazoa > Chordata > Lepidosauria > Squamata > Anolidae > Anolis > Anolis sagrei. Next base: position 161,485,084 of record NW_026847438.1, on the reverse strand, counting down.
TATTTCTGTTCCGCCCTATATCCCTGATAGGACTCAGGCTTTTTTTTTTTTTAGAGCAACCCAATTTAGAACCAAAGGATCAATCTCTTAGTTTCCGCTGTTTCTTACACAGTGGAAACTGTGTGAGAAATGTGATATGAATTCACTAGTTACTTGAGAACTACTGCAGGAAAATGGCAGAGGTTGACTAGTTCCAAACATAGCTTTTCTTTAAAATATCTGTTAGAAAACGTAGAAATATTTAAGTATTTGCTAGAACCAAAAAAACTTCCAATGATTTATGTTAATTTCCCCCCACAAATCCAAACATATAAGTTATAAAGAACACTAATGTGCTTCCAAAACTAAGTTTCCAGGATGAGACAGCAAATCTGAGGTGACTCCATTTGACATACTAAGGCTATACTTACTGAATTATTACTGGAATTGTTCTAAGGTTAGGGGACAAATATTCTCTTTCATGGGGTATCAAAGTAGCAAAGATGCATTAATTTTTAATGTTTAGGGTTTTTAAAAAACCTATAATGTCTTTACATTTCTTACACATATGTCACTGAAGAAAAAGCTCCAGATACTAATGTTCGCTCATTACTATGTTGGAAGCCGACCTAAGTCCCCATGGGGAGATAAGGCGGGATGCAAATGAAGTTCTATTATTATTATTATTATTATTATTATTATTATTATTTACTATTATTACTATTATTATGTTATTGTTGATATCATATTGTTTTTGTTGACCCTACTTTTCCACTTATAGAGTTAATTTACTGTTTTTATTTGATAAAATTTGTAAAATTGGTTAAAAGTGGTAAAATTAGGTGCCTTGGCTTATATTCGGGTTGGGTTATACTCGAGAATGTACGGTATTCTTTTGGAAAAACCCAAGCAACTAGCAGTGAATGGGATATTCATCACAGGACCTCTATCAAACTTCTGCCCACTCATGGTTTCAACTGAGGGACTACTTCACAGATTAAAGTTCATATTCCTAATACACAAAATTTGTGTTCAAACCAGGATCAACATAGAATATTAAAGATACTTTGCATAGTGCAATATAGCTGACAGGCACATAAAGGCATAAAAGGGGACAGCCAGATTAAAAAACAGCATGATAGTATACAATGGTCCCAGATTGCACTCTATATTTACTTTTCCTCAATATCATAATAATCATTTCTGCATATACATGAATTAGACACTGGAAGATGCTTGTATGTTGCTATTATTCAACTATTCTTTAATAAAAAGCTTACACTTATGGTTGAGAAAGGTATATGGTATATGAAAGAGCAATTACATTACATGGTTTAAGGGTAAATTAAAAACTGAACTAGGAAAACAGTCTGTAGGACACAGGCTAATCTGATAATCATTTTCTTTTACTTGCATTTCACCATAAAAGAAAGCCGAAACCAGAAAATAAACTTACTCATGGAGCAGCTATAGCTACAATGACAATTTGAAGAGGAAAGAAGACTATTGTCTTTTGTGACATCACTCCCAACTAAGCCATCTAAGACAGAGGGCATGCCATAACTAAAATACACTCTTATTTCTAATTTTCTGTGCTATATTGATCAGGTCTTTGAGAAATAATGAGAATCCACACACGATATCATATGCAAGTAGAATCTATTTTTACTGTAGAATTTTCCCCTAACCAGATTATTTTGTGATTCTCATGACACCTTCACGGATTTGAAAGCTACCAGACTGACGTAGTGCTGGTAGTCAATCTGTTAATGCAGAGGTGCAAAATTATAGTCCACCTTCCCATTAGCCTGGTCAAGGTAGCAAACGTAATGAAAACTGTGTGAAGGAATCACATTAAATCAATCCAAAAATATTTTTTTTCATCAACAGAAAATTTAAGGCTGGTCTCTCTATGTTTCTGCTAACTTATGTATAGTTGAGGCAAAGATGGTAAATAGTGAGTAGCTGCAAACACATTCTTTTGAAGCAATTAATGTTATGTGTGCCAGCAGCAGCAATATTAGAAGCATCAAGATAACATGCTGGATTGAAGAGTTTCTTCCCTATTTAATTTTCAAATGGATTTTGTTTTTAAATAATAATATAGGTCATTTTGGATTTTATTCTTGAGCGCAATTTTGCCATTGTCATTTGACAATCTGCGGTTTACAAGATAGCAACAACAGATATCTGGTTTGAACACTGAATTCAGCACCGAAATGATTTCTTATAGCCAATGGAAGATGTTAAGCATGCAGTGCACCAACTTAATTGTCAAGTTAGAAACAGAAGGAAGTATAACTTTGCCAGTTACCATGAAAACATCTTGCAAATGGATACATGAGTGCTGGAAAACTTACAGCTATACTGCAACCAAACTACAGAATGTTGTCGAAGACTTTCATGGTTGCAATCACTGGGTTGCTGTGAGTTTTCTGGGCTGCATGGCCATGTTCCAAAAGCATTCTCTCCTGATGTTTCACCCACATCTATGGCAAGCATCCTCAGAGGTTGTGAGATCCTCAGAACCTCTGAGGATGCCTGTCATAGATGTGGGTGAAACATCAGGAGACAATGCTTCTGGAACATGGTCAACACAGCCCAGAAAACTCATAGTAACCCAAAGTACAGAATGTTACTATCCTGCTCCCTCATCACAGTACATGTCTAAGAAATATTTTAAAATAAAATTGTACATCATTAATTAATATTATTTTTCATTCTCTGGATGTATGAGACAATATAAGGCCCAGGTCATTAAATAATTATCTTCGAACATGTCATCTGGCTGATCAATGCAAAGGGGAACACAGGCTGGAGTCCCACATTCTAGTAGTGCTGTTAAACCATGTTATAAACCATCTTTAAACAGTATCTAGTTTTATATTTGTATTATAATACAATTGAACAAAAAACAAAACTGCCCTTCAAACAGGTTCCAAACTTTGTGGAATGAGCACATACCTCAAACATTCTAGCAGCTGTACACCGAACAAGTGCTGAAGTATGAACGACTCCATACCATAATACGGTTAGCAGCAATTCATGGTATGCTGGGTTTGCACTGAAAAAGAAACAAAAACAAAACAATCCAGGTTGAACAATAAATAGTCATTTGCCCATTTGACTCCATTTACTGTGCATTCTGGCTCTTCGAGTAGCTCTTCAAATGTCACCTTGTCTCTGGAGCTTTTTGTTAATCTTAGTCATCAGTCTAAACCCAAAATGAAATGTAGCTGCACTTTGTTTGCATTTTAGCACTTTCCTTTCCTTTCTGCAGGATGCCCCGCAAAAACAAAGTTGTTGCAGTTTAATCAACTTTTCCCATGTTTTAATGATAGAACCAATTAAGAAATGACATTTATAACCCAGAAACAAAATTCGTGTTACATAGTGTTATCCTATGTGCAAATATTATTATTTGTTTATTATTTACCGCATTTGTACCCCACCCTTCTCACCCCGAAGGGAATTCGGAGCACCCTTACAACTGGCAACAATTTGATGCCATACATATACATATCCATAAAATAAACAAATACATTAAAATCCAAGTAGTTAAAACATCAATTATTAAAACATCAATTAAAATCATGCTAGTGCCAACAAGAACAGATCTATTAAATCAACAGAAATATGGAAAGAAGTCCTTCTGAATCACTGTGTCTATTTAGTTGGAACGAAGAACTGGATTTTGATTATTAAGGTGCTAAATTCTTAAATCAATACTCTGCATGAGAAACATAACCACTTTATCCCAGTTACAAAGATATAGTATACTTTACCCCAATTCCACAAAGGATGCTTTCAGGCTATCAAGGGGAGCATGGGACAATGAAAGCATCGTCATTACATCTTCTAAAAATCCTACCAACAGCTTGCGGTCTTCTTCCTGGGAGGAAGTTTTAAAAAATTAAGGGTTAGTTTCATAATTTACATTAAAGGGTAGCTGAACACCCAGCCCCAAGTCCTTCAGAATTAGGTATATTTATTTATTTATTTATTTTTATTTCATACTTTTACCCCGCCCTTCTCCCACCAAGGGGGGACTCAGGGCGGCCTCACATAAGCATCGTAATAATTAGGTACAGCATCTGTTTGGGATATGTACATGACATCTACTGTTCAGCTCTTTGAGCCCTAAGTCCCAATGAGCTATACTAAATCACCATTTAGGGGTCAGCAATCAGTCTAACATTGAGCTCAGCAGCCAAATTAATGTCCCATATAGTCAACTGACCAAGCACCTCTGAGTATTCCTTGCCTAAGAAAATGCTATTAAATTCATAAAATCATAGGCTGACAGGTGACTTGAAAGCACATATATACGCACATAGTCATGATATTTTTAATACAGTTTATTTAATCATTATACACAAATAATATTGCAGACTATAAATTAAGGCTATGAATGAAGTAAAGCATGCAGCTCCATGCTTGCACAGTCTTTGCCATAAGCCTGATGGCTGCAAATGCTTAATTTCCACTGTAATTGTTATGCAAGAATTCATCATCAAATGCAGTCTAAGTGAAACAGCAATTTTGCTGTTTTCATTTTGCCTTAAAAACTAAAATATTCAAGTAGGTAATACAGGGGGGGAAGCTTACCTGGATATAACATGTAAGTACACCTGTTGCATAGATAGGGACTGTGGCTTTTGTTAGCACTCCATTTCCTGCTGTAGCATCTGAAATGAAAACATAAACAATTGGTCAATAAAAAGCTGTTCTCAACATGCTTGTCCAAGAATTAAGTTTACATTAGCCAAATCCAATAATATTGTAATGAAAAATAAGGCTACCTTCTTCTTTGCCTAATTTCTATTATTAATAAAACATGTGGCTACTATATTTTTGTTGATACAAACTATACAAGTCTGGGGTGTACACATATACACCTCCTTCTGATTTAATCAGCTATTCTATAAAACATCATAAACTGCACAGGCACTTGCTGTTTTTTTAAAGTCTAATACTAAGATTAACAAATGAAATTTTAAAGCATATTAAGCTGTGCCCATATTCCCATCTACAGAAGGCTTTTTTTTTGGTGTCAGGAGCGACTCGAGAAATTGCAAGTAACTTCTGGTGTGAGAAAATTGACTGTCTGCAAGGACGTTGCCCAGGGGACGCCCAAATGTGGGAGGCTTCTCTCATGTTCCCATATGAGAAGCTGGAGCTGACAAATGGGAGCTCACTCTGCTCCCCGGATTTGAACCGCTGACCTTTTAGTCAGCAGTCCTGCCGGCACAAGGGTTTAACCCATTGTGCCACCATTACAGAAGTAATAAACTTGAAGACAATTTCTACTCTGCTTGACATTTGTTTAAGCCTGTAATAAAAAGAAAATAACAAAAAACTCACCTATATTCTCTTCAGAAAGCCTCAAAATTTCCTGGAATTGCGGTTTTACCTAAAAACAAAATATAAACTGAAGACATTCTTTTGTACCTCATATATAATAGAAAGGTGTCAGTAAAACATTTGCATTATATAAAAATACTGTTTTAAAACTTCAGTGTATGTGCACATCACAGTTTACAAGAAATACTGGAAAAGTTGAAATTAAGAATGGAAAATACTGGCTTCTAAATGTACTGTTTTCTAGTCACCATAGTCATAGTTTTGAGGAAAAGGTGGGGTATGAATGAGGTTAACACAATATGTTCTTGGTACCACTGAGGCTTGGTTCTAGGACTTTGTGTGCAGGGCATGTCTCTATATTTTTAAAGTCCAATAGGTTTCTATTTATTTATTTGTGATATTTCTATATCGCCCTTCTCAACCCCGAAGGGGACTCAGGGCGGTTCACAGGGTTGGCAAGAATTCAGTGACATCAATAAAACAGTATAAAACATTAAAATTGATCCTCCCCAGATAAAACATTAAAGGTTATTAAACACATCATGTAAAATAGCATCACCTATCACACAGAGACATAACCATTGCCCGTAAACAGTCCTGGGTCATTGTACTTTCAATTTTCACTTTAACTTTAAATATTTCTATGATGGGCCAAACGCTTGGTTCCACAGCCAGGTCTTTAGTTGTCTCCTAAAGATCAGGAGGGGGCCAACCTGATCTCACTTGGGAGGGAGTTCCATGGCTGTGGGGCCACCACTAAGAAGGCCCTGTCCCTTGTCCCCACCAGCCGCACATGTGAGGCCGGTGGGGCCGACAGCAGGGCCTTCCCGAAAGATCTTAATCTATGAACGGGTTAATTGAGGGAGATACAGTTGGACAGTTAAGTTGGACCAGAGCCGTTTAAGGCTTTATAGGTTTTATAAAGCCAACACTTTGAATTGTGCTCGGTAGCTAATAGGCAGCCAATGGAGTTGCCACAACAGGGGGGTTGTATGCTCCCTGTTCAATGTCCCAGTTAACAATATGGCTGCAGCGTGCTGGACTATTTGCAGCTTCCAAACAGTCTTCGAAGGCAACCCCATGAAGAGTGCGTTGCAGTAGTTTAAATGGGATGTAACAAGAGTGTGGACTACCATGACCAAATCAGACTTCGCAAGGTATGGGCACAGTTGGCGTGCAAGTCTTAGTTGTGTGAATGCCCCCTGGTCACTGCCAACACCTGGGGTTCCAGGCTTAGCGATGAGTCCAGGAGGACTCCCAAACTGCGAATTAGTCTCTAGACTCTATTTCAGAACTCCCAATTTCAGGTCATGGGGAAAAAAATCTGTATCTAATAAAAAAGCTAACAGTTAGTTACATGTGAGATTACGGGACTTTAAGAACTTTTAAAACTTGTGGTTGGCCACAAACCACTCTTGGTCTAGACTTGAAATACGGTTCATTGAAACAATGGGTAAGCACTCCATTTATCAAGCTAGACAGAAAGACCGGGGTTCTTTCCTTTTTGCAGATGAATATGATGGGAGAAATCCCTATTGCCTCTATTCTTATCTATAGGAATGAACCATTCATTATGTGCCTTACTAAACTACGAAGGATAGCACTAGTCAAAACAGTTGATGACTGAGCTTTGATAAAAGTGTATTAGAGTTGGAGCCCCCTAAAATAAGTAAAATAGCCACATAAAGATAAATCAGTTTAAAAATATACAACTATGATAAATTTCAGTTTAGTTGATCTATGCTAGTTTTATTCCTAAAAATACCCACACAAAACTGTTTGTACATTTTGATCCTAGCCTTCCAATGCCTGGAGTGGCAGAGCCACAAAAATATTTGACTATCCTATTTACATACATAAACAGTTTTACCTTTGTATTTGTGAAAATTTTTCCAAATGTTCTGCAAAGTCTCCAGAAAAACCTTGAGAATTCATGTACGCAGGCTGTTGAAGCTACATTGATTTTGCTAACTATTTCTATGAGCTGTGGCAACCTGAAAAATCAAATTTTGAATTAAAGGTAAGTCACTCTTAATTTAGTCATTTTCCTGAATGCTCTAATATTTTATTTTGGGTCATCCGGCACAATACCTTACTTTGGATAACAGGATACATATACAGTGATACCGTGACTTATGAGTTTAATTTGTTCTGTGACTGAGCTCTTAACTCAAATTGCTCTTATGCCAAATGTTTTTTTCAATTGAAATGAATTATAATGCCATTAATCTGTTCAACCCCCCCAAAAAACCATACCACATTTTGTCATGAGTTTTTAAATACGAAAAAATGTACTTTATAAACAACTAATAATGTATAAAAAAGAATAATACATAATAAAAGAGTTACGTAAAGAAATATACTGAATTTATTAAGTGTAGAGTATGTATTTTCCTTCAAGATTTCATTTAATCTTCTTCTTCACTGACATTTGCCTTTTTCACCACACTTTCCTTGCTTTCACTTGCAGAGCATTTTAATAAAAACCTGTCCATGGAGGTTTGTTTCATCCTCCCTTTCAAAATGTTTCTAAAATGAGTGAGGAAATGATAAATTAGACTGACAGATACCTGTATAACCTGCCTATTTTAATAAGGATAGAAGTTTAATTGATGACAGGCCCTTTAGCTTTCTTACAATCTCCCCAAACCCTGGGATTGTATAAATAACAGCAAGGACAAGCGCAAGGAGATTTCCTGGCTGCTCCCTTAAAGCCTTGCTTAAGATGGCGGGAGGCGTATTTTCGCGGCAGCTCATAACTCAAATCTTGGCTTGTGTGTCAAAGCAAAAAGTCAGCTGAGCGATATCTCAAAAAACTCGTAAGTTAGTTCTGTTGTGCCACCACAGCGATCTCCTCTATTTTCTTCCCTAGTTAGGAAGGTTTAACCTGTATTGTAAATAGCTATTGTGGGAGGGATAAAAAGTTAGCCCCTTCCCTTTAAGACATTTATCAAGTGGAAAAACCAAAAAAAGACAACTCACAGTTGATTGACGACCCATAACAGGGTATCCCAGCCTGTGGTCCCCTCATGCTCCAACTGGTAATCATACAGATGCAGCAAGACAGCCAGCTGCTCACGGCTTCCAATTATCGTGGCCACATCTTGAAGAGGTGATACAGGCCTTGGAAATCTCGTCACTAGCAGCACACAGCAACAACCATGATCAAAACCAATAGCCCTCATCTTGGTCTAATCCAATACAGTTTTAAAAGTGAAACCATAAATCTAAGTTCCTGTAAGAACTTTCACCTAAAAAGTAACCAGAAAAGCTAAAAAAGAGATTACTCGAAGTCTGTTTACTGGAAGGCCAAAGATTTATAGATTTACTCTCAAAAACTGCGACAAGACTACAATGGTTTAAGTACTAACGCTGTTTCTAAACCTAAATTCCTACCTAGGTAATGATTTTACAAACACATAAACACTTTCATATTTTACCTTCAAAATGAAATTACCACAACATGTTGTACAGGAATTTGCAAAGGAAGAAGAGTGTTTTGGAGCAAAGAGCCAGTACACAGTTTGAGGCAGTTTCCCTTGAAGTCATCAAATACTCACCTAAAATGTACATCCTGTTAGGCTACCAACTTTCTAAAGCAGTGGTTCTCAACCTGTGGGTCCCCAGATATTTTGGCCTTCAACTTCCAGAAATCCTAACAGCTGGTAAACTGGCTGGGATTTCTGGGAGTTGTAGGCCAAATCACCTGGGGACCCACAGGTTGAGAACCACTGTTCTAAAGCCTTCTGGGCTACTATGAATATTGCATACTACCTTTTGTGGATTATTACAAAAATGAATGCAAGATCATTCATTGTAAGGTCTGAACTTATGTTTTAGTATGTAGAGATACACATTACAACTACTTGCTGTCAAATTAAGGGGACTGATTGATGCGCTTCTGAGTAAATTTTGCAGAAGACAGTAGAGAGAGAACAGAAAACATTGAGGCAGAAAATATAAGCAGCAAACATATATCCCAGCTGGTACAACTCAATTAATAGTAAATACAGCTAAGGTTTAGAGTGGTGGTAATGCTGGGAATAAATTTCAAAAAGAATGCTTACACTAGTAGTCTCCATAAATACACAGAAAGCAAGACAGGTGAATTGACTTTTACTGCACACTGCCTCTATTTAATTTTGAAAAAATATATCTGAATAATATTTACATTTTTAAATAGAGCTTCATAGACAAGAAAGAAGTAGATACCTTCAATGGGTGGGACTTCACCCTGTAGCTTTGCTTTGTTTGTGAATGGTGCATCTTGCAGCACCAGTGCAAAAAGTGAAGGAATCAAGGACTGTAGAGCAGAAAGATACATATGCAGCTTGTGTTCATCTAGTCCATGTTCACCTTCCTGAAAGACAAATACAAAGTCAAGCCAAAATCTTGATCCTTCTTTATCAACATATATGTCTATTCAATATATATGTCTCTTTTTACCAGTGGTTCCTAACCTTTTTTTTTGACCAGGGACCAATCTGACCAGGAACTGCTCTCCAACACTAGTACCAAACCGGTTTCTAGTCAACTTTAGATTTGGTTTGGTTATTGGGGGCGGGGGGAAGGTGATTCAGAAAACTGCATTGGGTAGACCACATCAGCTCTAGTTTCTGATACAGAACATATGCCATCCAGTAGTCGCCATCTGCTCTCCAACAAAAAAACCAATTAATATGAATCACAAGGATTCTGAGGCAGCCACCTTCAAGGCTCAAACGCTTCAGCTTTAGCAAGGTTGCTGCAAGGCTTGTGTCCACTTCCATTAATTTTATAGTACCCCCCCCCCCCCCGGTTCTACAACTAGCTACTAATTTTAAAACAATATAAAGTTTATAAGTTATCAAAGTTTCTTATTTACTACAGAAGGAGGCACTATCTGACTGTTATTTAAATTATAAGAACTTGAAAACAAAAGTTGACTTAGAAATATGCCATGTATGTACATCCTTTCCTGTCCAACAAGTTTCTATATTATGAGAGATAAAAACCTCCTCCCAGTTCTAAAATGCCAGTGGCCTGTACATCCAGGGTAAATTTGTATGATTCCATATTTTCTATACAAGTAACAAAAAACAATGTTGACAGCAACCAAATGATCGTGGTCTAATTTAATTTAGAAGCTTTCAAAATTCTTTTTAAAATATGTACAGTATTTTAGGTTTCTAAGGAACTAGGAACCTAAAACACTTTTATCAGTATGAAGTAACATTGTAGTTAGAGTACAGAAGTGACTGTATGGAAACATAACTACTTAAGATAAATACTATATAGAAGCCGACATGAATATAAACTGAGGCATCTAATTTTACCACATAACACTCAGTAAACATATTGACTCAGGGATAAGCTGAGGGTGGGAAATGCAGTGGCTACTGGTAAATTTCAAAATAAAAATAGATAGCAATAAATTACATTAATTGAGGCATCAGTAAGTTAAATGTTTTTTAATATTGACATAAAATTGTAATTTAAGACTGTCCAGCTCTGATAAACCATTATTCTAACCTTCGTCAACCTAAATGTGTTTACGTATCTTCCAATAATAATAAGAGTAAAACAATAAAAGTAATAATAATAAAATAATGAGTAAAATAATAAGTAACTTTGAGTCGAGAATAAGCCAAAAAAAAAAAAAAGGGGGGCTGAAAAACCCAGCTTATACTCGAGTATATATGGTATATATTATGAGCAATGGCATATACAATTGTTTGCATTATTATTATGGTTATTACTGTCATCATCTACAATTTATATAGCAATATCAGTATACATGGCACTTTACACAGAAGATTTACCACTGTTAACTTGAGAATTCTCTGCCCTCAGGATTACACTCTAATTTATATATGACACAAAAAGAAAAAGGAATGGCAGTTGCCCTAAGTGAGAACTCTGATATTCAGGCCCAAGATATATCGTATGATATGAAATGCAAGTCCAAGATAATTGCTCTGCATGTTAACAATTCTCATGTTACAAAAGAAAATTCAATACAATAACCTCATTTACAAGCAAAGTGTCCTTGTTTATCCCAAATACATTAAAACCTGTGTACTTTGAGATACTCACCCTGAGTAGTTTTTCAATTTTGCTAAGCAATGTAGGTATAAGATGTAATTGCAGATTTCCCAGTTCTGTAGTCCAGGCAGCATAGGCAGGTAAAAACACCTGGTGAGTTGCACTAACAACCCGTTCTGAAGGATCACCCAAAGCTGAAAGTAGTAGCTCAAAACCCTGGTGATACAAAAAGGGACCGTTTCAGAGTGAACTATTTACTTAGGTTAAGTATTCTAGGACCTCCACCCCACTATAAGAAAAATTGGTGTGAATCTGATGAAACAGTATCTGCAATAAAATCTGGCAAAGGGTCACAAAACTACATTAGAAGAAGCGGCTTCATATTTTGCTATAATGTTTTTGTGATAAAGGACAACATGATCTGCAGAGCTGTTTTTGAATTGAGGAAAAGAAGGAATAGGAAAAAAACCCTGTTGTTTAGAAACTCTACATAATTTTCAAGTAATGTGAGTAATTACTTCTTCTATGGTTAGAATTGAACTCCTTGCGATGACATGAAAGAATAAGAGTCACTAGAAATATTTTGGTTTGTACTTTCTCTTGCTTCACAGAAAACAAACTTTTAAATGGTTAATATACAGCCATTTTTTAAGCTTCAAGATGTCAGCAAGAAAAGTAAGTTAACATATTTTTAAAATTTAAGTTAGCATGACCAAAGTTGGCTGAACTAGAAAAACTAGACAATTTGTTACACATTTGGATGGGTACCCATGATATTTATTAAAATAGAAGACAATTATAAGAGAAAAAAGCCAGGCTTTGTTCACTATCTTATGTATTTTCTATTAGTTAAGACACCTAACTTATCTCAAAGAATATTCACTTCCCCAACCCGTCTTCCTACAGCTTTTATTGAAAAGTTGTCAAGCTATCCTTAGTTCATTCAAAGTCACATGACCTAACATTGATCACATGTATGATCACCTACAATACCTGTTGATACTTGTCTGGATCATCAATATATCCCATGATGATACCAAGGCTTTTGATCACAGCTTCTCGTACCAAATCCGCCTTGTCTTCCATAAGCATCTGTTGTAGCATGGAAAGTACCAATGAACTACGAATCTCTTTCTGAAAGAGAAAGAGAAAAATAATATTTGACGTTTTAAAATTATTTAGAACTGGAAGCATTAATGATGCACACATTAATGATGCACACACTGATACGAACCTTAAAGGAATTAATTTGTAAGGCAGGAGTTCCAGCTGACCAAAAAGTTATACGTCAGTTTATTAATGAACAAAAGTAAACTGTTTTAGGCCCAGAGATTAAAAAATATATACAAGTAATTGAAGTGGTGGACCTGTCCAATACTCCATTGATTTAGATTATGGATATTCTGAAAAGTGTTTGTTTGGATGTTTTCTTTCTTTCCTTTTTTTTTTTTTAAAAAAAAATGCAATTCATGTCTTTACTGCTCAAGAAATGGTTCCACCATTATTGATTTTTCCTTTTTTTTTTTTAAAAAAAAATGCAATTCATGTCTTTACTGCTCAAGAAATGGTTCCACCATTATTGATTTTTAAAAAAATACTGGTGATACATGCAGATAAATGTTGCACGATTTCTTCCTAGGGCTGTGGCCTGTCTGCTCCAGTGTGATTCTTTAGATGTTTCTGTTCAACATCTTTATTAATGACTTAGATGAAGGGCTAGAAGGTATGATCATCAAGTTTGCAGACGACACCAAATTGGGAGGGATAGCCAATACTCCAGAGGACAGGAGCAGGATTCAAAATGATCTTGACAGATTAGAGAGATGGGCCAAAACTAACAAAATGAAGTTCAACAGTGACAAATGCAAAATACTCCACTTTGGGCAGAAAAAATGAAATGCAAAGATACAGAATGGGGGACGCCTGGCTCGAGAGCAGTACGTGTGAAAAAGATCTTGTAGTCCTCGTGGACAACAAGTTAAACATGAGCCAACAATGTGATGTGCGGCAAAAAAAGCCAATGGATTTTGGCCTGCATCAATAGGAGCATAGTGTCTAGATCTAGGGAAGTCATGCTACCCTCTATTCTGCCTTGATTAGACCACACCTGGAATATTGTGTCCAATTCTGGGCACCACAATTGAAGAGAGATATTGACAAGCTGGAATGTGTCCAGAGGAGGGCGACTAAAATGATCAAGGGTCTGGAGAACAAGCCCTATGAGGAGCGGCTTAAGGGAACTGGGCATGTTTAGCCTGAAGAAGAGAAGGCTGAGAGGAGATATGATAGCCATGTATAAATATGTGAGAGGAAGCCACAGGGAGGAGGGAGCAAGCTTGTTTTCTGCTTCCTTGGAGACTAGGAGGCGGAACAATGGCTTCAAACTACAAGAGAGGAGATTCCATCTGAACATGAGGAAGAACTTCCTGACTGTGAGAGCCGTTCAGCAGTGGAACTCTCTGCCCCGGAGTGTGGTGGAGGCTCCTTCTTTGGAAGCTTTTAAGCAGAGGCTGGATGCCATCTGTCAGGGGTGATTTGAATGCAATATTCCTGCTTCTTGGCAGGGGGTTGGACTGGATGGCCCATGAGGTCTCTTCCAACTCTTTGATTCTATGATACATAACATTAGCTTTTTAGCTGTTTACAGAGTTCCTTTTCTGTAAGAAGATACTGGTTTTTACAATAAAGTATATGTGAAATTTGTTTCCAAATGGTACCAAATGTTAGGGAAAAATACCCTAAAATATAGCAGAGCCTCCAAAAACAAACAGGATACAAACATTGAGCATCAGCTCATTAGTGAGCAGAGCATGAAATGCCTGTGTGATGTGATGTAAAGAATTAAGCTTAGGCAACAAAGATGCAGGTCCAATCTTAAAAATCACAAAAGGTTTATTTACAATAATAAATAATAACTGCATTTCTTAATAATGAAGAACTGGGTTTGAGCTACTCTAACAGCCATCTCTTCTAAGGTTTCAAGAGAGGGAAAAGACACCAATCACTACATCGCTCCTGACAAACAAGCAGAGAGAGATCTCAAAGGCACATAGCACATACTAAGATGCAAGAAACAGAAGTCAGATTTTAAAAAGGCTTGCCGTAGAAAAGTATCCATTCTACACAACCAATCAGAATGAGAGCAGTTTTTGTAAAATCTATTTGTGTAGTAGTTCGAAGTGTTTTAAGACTTTGTTCTAGAACAATTGTCTCCAATGGCACATCACAAAAATGATCAAGTAAATCTACTGGTACAAAGATGTTTCTGTGGAGCTAACTTATTCTTTGGATCCTGGCCATTTAAAAAGGTCATGGAGAGTAATGACTGCAAACAATGTACACTTACAGGTAAATAAGGTGCTAATGCTCCACAGGATTCTGCTACTAACAGTCGTCTCTCTGGATATTTGTGATTGATCTATGGAAGAAAAATCTTTAAAAAATAGCAGTTACTTCTTTTACTTTTTTGTTAATTTTTTCATGCATTTCTCTGTATTTCCCAATTGATCAATAGTAAATCCTATATTAAGAAAAACAGACCAAGAAGTTACTATTTTGCCACAGTCTTCCACTCACAGTTACATTAAGAAAACAACTGTTTTCAGACAAGGGCTGTGTCAAAGACCTAGCATTGAATGTTAGCCAACACACAATGATGTTAAATATTTTCAGAATATTCTTGCAAGCCTATAATTATTAGTGCTGGCCACTATTTGACTTAATGAGTCCTAGCAGATTTAATATATCCCTAACCATCATAACAAAGAACTATTAAGTAATATGTTTGTGTTGATTGTACTGCTGGTACTTGTAACACATTACTTCGAAGTCAATAATCAGCAAAAAATGAACAAACAAAAACCCCTCAAACCCCACCCCCCAAAAGGCTGGATGCTATTACCTGCTCCCAACATTGCGGTAAGAGTTCTGCTTCTACACGTGTTGGTCCAACATGTCGAGCAAATGCTACACACCCAGTAAGAATCATCTGCCTAAAAACAAAATTGAGAACAAAACAATGCATGTAATATATTAGAAGGGGGCATGCTTATGCAACCAACACCTGATAAGAGACAGAAAATACCATTCTGTAAATGGCATCAGAGAGATACTGCTAAAGTTTACTGCCAATCCAAATATGAAACACGATATTTCAGACATGATAATTTCTTTTATAAAGGATATTTCTTCATACTGAAATGCAGTTATCTACTGTATAACATACATGGCATTAGATTTTGTTTAAAACCTTTAGGCTCACACTGTACACTGACGTCCTTACTCTTTTAAAAAAAACTATATTATTGTGTTGTTGGTAGCTATAAGCTCTACAGCAGAGCTTTCCAAAT
Source organism: Anolis sagrei ordinatus (assembly GCF_025583915.1). Classification (NCBI taxonomy): domain Eukaryota; kingdom Metazoa; phylum Chordata; class Lepidosauria; order Squamata; family Anolidae; genus Anolis; species Anolis sagrei. The sequence goes on along the minus strand of NW_026847438.1, from coordinate 161,469,368 downwards.
ATTTCATGTTGATGGCATACTTTTTAAACATTGACCATTTTGTGACACAGGATTCCATTTTACTGGCAAACCGGGGGTTAAACCAACCTCTTATAAGAGATACGGACACACACACAAATTGTAGTAACAAAATGTAGAGGACACAACATATTTAGAGGTTTCTCATGCTTTACACAACTGCCACTGACATACTAATGTGTCACAACACATACTTTGGAAAGCTCTGCACTAGAGAAAGGCACAAACTTTGGTTTATATTGCTAACTTCTTCAGCTTTGTCAGAAAATTCCTGCATATTTGAACTATTAAATATACGAATGATTTTATTGATTAGCTAGTTGGCCTTATCAAAACAGACAGTGCAAACACAACATACAACATAGATCTAGTCCTCTTAAAAAAGAAATATACAAGTATTTGTCAGCTTGAAACCAATGTTAAATATAACATTTTAGGTCTGAGATCTTTCAGTTTAGATATCACTGTAGAATGAGGAGATAATGGAATATTAATAGCTGAATTCCTGAGGCCAGTTTGCTGGTCCAATGAATGAATGAATGAAACTTTATTTATACCCCACCTTATCTCCCTGAGGGGACTGAGGATGGCTTACAACAAAATACACAATGGCAAACATTCAATGTCAACAGTGTATATCAAAAATCACATCAAAAACAACTCAATAAATAAGTCATGATTAGAACATTCTTTTTTAAAACACATTTTTATAGAGGAATCTAGGTCTTAATTCAAATATACAAGACTGATTGTAGAAGATATGCAAATAGAAGCCTGTTCACACAGGTGGGCTTTCCTGCCCATCTTTTTCACTGAAATCCTTCAAGCAATTGAAAAGCCTCCCTTGATACCACAGTACCCTTAGAAAAGGCCTGGGATGTGCGGGAGAAAATTGGAGATGGGGAAGCACAAATAAATGCACACTAGCTTTCAATTATGAAGAAAACAGGAAGACTGGAAAATGAAAAAATGGCAGTATACTCAGGCGCGGTAAGAACATCCTCCATAATTCAGAAGGATATCTACCACTATTGTTGCTGCCTACTAGCAACAGTCACATGCTCTCTCGACAACAGTTTCATCTCCACCATCGTCATGTATAATTTTAATCTAAAATAGAAAATATGATGCAACCATTGCTAGTTGCTCTCTATGGCTACTCTCTTTTTAGCACCACTCCTACAATATATGGTTAAAGAGAATGAACAAAAAATGGGAATAATTACTGGTGATTTGCAGAGCTATATTGTTCTTACTGGAGTAGACATGGACAAAAAGAAAACAACTGGAAAACAAATATCTCTATGAATTGAAAGGGAGAGAAAGAAAACATAATCTACATCATTTAATAATAATAATAATAATAATAATAATAATAATAATAATAATAATAATAAACTTTATTTATAATCCGTCCTCTCTCCCCAAAGGGATTCAGGGCGGTTTACAAAATAATAAAAATGACAAACATTCAATGCCCTAAAACAGATAACATATAAACAGTAGTCAAAGCAAGGAAAACATGGGATAAAATAAACTCAATATAACATATAAACAACCAAAACAAGGGTTAAACTAAATAAACATAAGTACAAAGAGTCAAACTAATTATTAAAAGCATAATATAATATATAGTTACACACCTTTGCTCATCATCTGGTCTTTTGATCAAGTTGAATAGTATATGTAATAGCTGATCTCTTTCTTTGGGTTCAGGATGGAGGCAAGCTGTACACAATATGAGTGGTATCAATTCCTAAAACGTGTGAGTAGGATGAAAAGGTGAAAAGCTATCAAACAATGGTCAAAATATTGGGAAACATTTAAAACTGTAAAGAAAAATAAAATAGGAAAATTTAGTGAACACAATTTGTGTCTTGATTTTTATTATGAAAACACAAAAGGCTGCGTTTATCTGTAAGTTTCCAGCAGCAAAACAAGGCCATGTTGTAATTGTTTCATTATTTATACGTTTCTTTGCTGAAATTGAAGAAAAGAAATTGGTTTAAGTTTCAACACAAAGTGAAAGCAAAGCAAGGATGGCATATCTTAAGAAATGTTTATTACTGTCACAGTTGTTGTGTGCTTTGAAGTACTCAATGACAATTGTTGAAAAGATTTTCTTAATACTATTATTCCTGCCAGAGAGGTCTGGACTAATTTACAACCTGACTAAATTCAAGTCCTGGATTTTATCTGCTTCCTACCTTCACACTATACACTGTGCCCACAAAAGCAGCAGAAAATTCCAAATAAATGAGTACAGTTCAAGTATGTGTACATTTCAGCAGTTCCTGATCTTTTTCCTACTATACAGCTAATAATCAAAATCTGGGAAAGGCTTAAGTGTCAAAAGTTCTATTTCACTTAACTGTGCTTTAGTTAAGAATAGCACGAAAGATTAGCAAAATACTTTCAAAAGCTGAAGCAATTTTTTTAAGTTCAAATTTTAAGCAAGATGCTACAAATTCCCAAAGGCAACTAGTTTTAAATAATATGGTCAAGCCCCTTTCCTTGAACTTTAAGATCAGTATATAAATTGTACAATCACGCTTGGAAAGTATTATTTTTATACAAGATGATTGGAGATAGGATGCTTCACAGTAAAGAACTGTTTGAATGTCAGCAATGTTGACATTTCAGATTTAATCACATGATAAGAAATGCAAGCAAGGAAAGTTTGAAAAAGCTGACACACAAAAATACCAAAAACACATTTACTGAAAACGCATGGAGTATACACAACATTTTTAAAAATACTAAATTAATAACAGTTCAGTCTCCATTTCAGAATGGAATTGTCTAGGAGACATGAATTCAAAGGTGATTTTAGATTTCAATTGTATTCATTTATTTATGTTAGAGCATGTTGTAGCAGTTATTTGGAAATCTTTGTCAGTTTTTTTTAGTGCTGGCAAAATAATAATATTTTGCTCCCCAAAATTCAGATGGACACAGTGAAGATTAAAGTTGTCATAACTACTGTATTTCTTCAATTGTAAGATGGACTCTAATTTCAGTATTACCGCAATAAAAAATACATAAGCCTATGAAAACTCTATGAAAAACATGGTATCACCGTAAGTTGATAGGCGACTTAAACATACATACACATACTATGTCATGTGGTCTTTTTACCATGTAAAAATTCAAATATGTATGGAAAGGCCTCTGAAATTTGAAAGCCATCTAACTAGATGCGAGACATGACAAAGACATTTACTATCAATGAAAAAGGTAAAATCCAAATTTCCATTTGATGAAACTGAAATGTTATGGCATATTTTCTTTGATTGTAGGTTCTGGGTTTTCCCAGCTTCATTACTAGCTCGATCTCGGTTTCTCTATCTCAACTATATTAATACAAATAATACATAAACTGTGTAAAACCAGAGGAGTTGGGTAATTTTTGTGAAGTTATCCCAGACAATGCAAGTCTTTGCCACCATTGCCTTGTAATGTTACTTTCCCTTTCCCAAGACTATGTATGTTCTGAAAGGAACAACCCTAGATACATCCAACTCGTAGTTAAGAACGG
>NW_026847438.1:161382789-161465712 GCF_025583915.1 Anolis sagrei ordinatus | reverse complement strand
ACATACACACACAGTCATGCTACTATTTAATACAATTTATTTGCTCATTATACACAAATAATATTGCAGACTATACATTAAGGCTATGAATGAAGTAACATGCTTGCACAATCTCTGCCATAAGCCTGATGGCTGCAAATGCTAAATTTTCACTGCAATTGTTATGCAAGAATTCATCATCAAATGCAGTCTAAGTGAAACAGCAATTTTGCTGTTTTCATTTTTCCTTAAAAACTAAAATAGTCAAAAGTAGGTAAAAAAAGAGGGGGGGGGGAAGCTAACCTGGATATAACATGTAAGTACACCTGTTGCATAGATAGGAACTGTGGCTTTTGTTAGCACTCCGTTTCCTGCTGTAGCATCTGAAATGAAAACATAAACAATTGGTCAATAAAAAGCTGTTCTTAACATGCTTGTCCAAGAATTAAGTTTACATTAGCCAAATCCAATAATATTGTAACGAAAAATAAGGCTACCTTCTTTTTTGTCCTATTTCTATTATTAATAAAATGTGGATACTATATTTTTGTTGATACAAAATAAACAAGTCTGGGTTGTACACATACACACCTTCTGATTTAATCAGCTATTCCATGAAACATCATAAAATGCATATGCACTTGCTATTTTTTAGGTAAGTCTAATACTAAGATTAACATATGAAATTTTAAAGCATATTTAAACTGTGCCCATATTCCCATCCATCTACAGAAGTTTGTTTTTGTTTTTTTTCGTGTCAGGGGAGATTTGAGAAACTGCAAGTCACTTCTGGTGTGAGAGAATTGGCAGTCTGCAAGGCATGTTGCCCAGGGGAGCCTGGATGTTTTACCATCCTGTGGGAGGCTTCTCTCATGTCCCCCCACCTCATGAGAAGCTGGAGCTGATAGATGGGAGCTCACCCTGCTCCCTGGATTTGAACCGCAAACCTTTTAGTCAGCAGTCCTGCTGGCACAAGGGTTTAACCCATTATGCCACCATTACAGAAGTAATAAACTTGAAGACAATTTCTACTGTGCTTGACATTTGTTTAAGCCTATAATAAAAAGAAAATAACCAAAAACTCACCTATATTCTCTTCAGAAAGCCTCAAAATTTCCTGGAATTGTGGTTTTACCTAAAAATAAAATATAAACTGAAGATATTATTTTGTACCACCTATATAATAGGAAGGTTTCAATAAAACATTTCACATTATATAAAAGTAGTGTTTTAAAACTTCTTTAGTGCATGTGCACATCACAATTTACAAAAAGTACTGGAAAAGTTGAAATTAGGAATGGAAAATATCATAGAAGCTGGCTTCTAAATGTAGTGTTTTCTAGTCACCATAAGTCATAGTTTTGAGGAAAAGTTGGGGTATGAATGAGGTTAACACAGTATGTTCTTGGTACCACTGAGGCTTGGTTCTAGGACTTTGTGCGCAGGGTATGGCTCTATATCAGTGTAGTGCTTGGCACACATAAAAATCAAGGTTTGCTTTTAGCCCCCCCCCCCCCCCCACACTATTTTTTTTTTTTGCTGTGGTTGATTGAATCCATGGATGCAGAAGCTATGGACAGAGAGGGTCGACTGTAATATTATGTAATTTAAAGATTAAAAAATCAATCAAATAGAACTAGATTGACCTAAGCATTCACTATACTAAGAAATGGGTGGCCATTTAAAAAATAACCTATAACCTCCTCTAATGGTGAATGGAAAAACTCAGAAGTTAACAATTCTTATTAAACCCTGAAAAAAAGCTTTGTTTAAATGAAACCTTTAATTAGTGTATATTGAATGCAATTACTTTCTTCATGGTATTTGATACACTTTTTCTAAAAATTGTATCACTATCCTGTGCTGAATTGTATGGAAATTGCAACACAACTTCTATCCAATTATTTTAAAATAATTTGTGATATTTCTATACCGCCCTTCTCAACCCCGAAGTGGACTCAGGGTGGTTCACAGTGTTGGCAACAATTCAGTGCCATTAATAAAACAGTATAAAACATTAAACGTTATTAAACACATCATGTGAAATAACATCACCTATCACACAGAGACATAACCATTGCCCGTAAAAGTCCTGGGTCATTGCACTTTCAATTTTCACTTTAAATATTTCTATGATGGACCAAACACTTGGTTCCACAGCCAGGTCTTTAGTTGTCTCATAAAGGTAAGGAGGGAGGGGGCCAACCTGATCTCACTTGGGAGGGAGTTCCACAGCCATGGGGCCAACACCCCTCGTCCCCACCAGTCGCACCTGTGAGGCCGGTGGGGCCGAGAGCAGGACCTCCCCGGAAGAACTTAATCTACGAACTGGGTAGTTTAAACAGGATGTAACAAGAGCGTGGACTACCATGGCCAAGTCAGACTTCCCAAAGTACGGGCGCAGTTGGCACATCTGGGGTTCCAGGTTCAGCGATGAGTCCAGGAGGACTCCCACTCCCAAACTGCAAATTAGTCTCTAGTCTCTATTTCAGAACTCCAAATTTCAGGTCATGGGGAAAAAAATCTGTACCTAATAAAAAAGCTAACAGTTAGTTACATGTGAGATTACGGGACTTTGAGAACTTTTAAAACTTGTGGTTGGCCACAAACCACTCTTGGTCTAGACTTGAAATACGGTTCATTGAAACTATGGGTAAGCACTCCATTTATCAAGCTAGACAGAAAGGCCGGGGTTCTTTCCTTTTTGCAGATGAATATGATGGGAGAAATCCCTATTGCCTCTATTCTTATCTAAAGGAATGAACCATTCATTATGTGCCTTACTAAACTATGAAGGACAGCACTAGTCGAAACAGTTGATGACTCAGCTTCAACTAATATGTATTAGAGTTGGAGCCCCCTAAAATAAGTAAAATAGCAGCATAAAGATAAATCAGTTTAAAAACATACAACTATGATACATTTCAGTTTAGTTGATCTATGCTAGTTTTATTCCTAAAAATACCCACACAAAACTGTTTGTACATTTTGATCCTAGCCTTCCAATGCCTGGAGTGGCAGAGCCACAAAAATATTTGACTATCCTATTTACATACATAAACAGTTTTACCTTTGTATTTGTGAAAATTTTTCCAAATGTTCTGCAAAGTCTCCAGAAAAACCTTGAGAATTCATGTACGCAGGCTGTTGAAGCTACATTGATTTTGCTAACTATTTCTATGAGCTGTGGCAACCTGAAAAATCAAATTTTGAATTAAAGGTAAGTCACTCTTAATTTAGTCATTTTCCTGAATGCTCTAATATTTTATTTTGGGTCATCCGGCACAATACCTTACTTTGGATAACAGGATACATATACAGTGATACCGTGACTTATGAGTTTAATTTGTTCTGTGACTGAGCTCTTAACTCAAATTGCTCTTATGCCAAATGTTTTTTTCAATTGAAATGAATTATAATGCCATTAATCTGTTCAACCCCCCCAAAAAACCATACCACATTTTGTCATGAGTTTTTAAATACGAAAAAATGTACTTTATAAACAACTAATAATGTATAAAAAAGAATAATACATAATAAAAGAGTTACGTAAAGAAATATACTGAATTTATTAAGTGTAGAGTATGTATTTTCCTTCAAGATTTCATTTAATCTTCTTCTTCACTGACATTTGCCTTTTTCACCACACTTTCCTTGCTTTCACTTGCAGAGCATTTTAATAAAAACCTGTCCATGGAGGTTTGTTTCATCCTCCCTTTCAAAATGTTTCTAAAATGAGTGAGGAAATGATAAATTAGACTGACAGATACCTGTATAACCTGCCTATTTTAATAAGGATAGAAGTTTAATTGATGACAGGCCCTTTAGCTTTCTTACAATCTCCCCAAACCCTGGGATTGTATAAATAACAGCAAGGACAAGCGCAAGGAGATTTCCTGGCTGCTCCCTTAAAGCCTTGCTTAAGATGGCGGGAGGCGTATTTTCGCGGCAGCTCATAACTCAAATCTTGGCTTGTGTGTCAAAGCAAAAAGTCAGCTGAGCGATATCTCAAAAAACTCGTAAGTTAGTTCTGTTGTGCCACCACAGCGATCTCCTCTATTTTCTTCCCTAGTTAGGAAGGTTTAACCTGTATTGTAAATAGCTATTGTGGGAGGGATAAAAAGTTAGCCCCTTCCCTTTAAGACATTTATCAAGTGGAAAAACCAAAAAAAGACAACTCACAGTTGATTGACGACCCATAACAGGGTATCCCAGCCTGTGGTCCCCTCATGCTCCAACTGGTAATCATACAGATGCAGCAAGACAGCCAGCTGCTCACGGCTTCCAATTATCGTGGCCACATCTTGAAGAGGTGATACAGGCCTTGGAAATCTCGTCACTAGCAGCACACAGCAACAACCATGATCAAAACCAATATCCCTCATCTTGGTCTAATCCAATACAGTTTAAAAAGAGAAACCATCTATCTAAGTTCCTGTAAGAACTTTCACCTAAAAAGTAACCAGAAAAGCTAGTCTGTTTGCTGTATGAGCAGCAAACACATATCTCAGCTGATACAACTCAATTAATAGTAAATACAGCTAAGGTTTAGAATGGTGGTAATGCTGAGAATAAATTTCAAAAAGAATGCTTACACTAGTAGTTGCCATACTACACAGAAAGCAAAAAAGGTGAATTGTCTTTAACTGCACACTGTCTCTATTTAATCTTTTTAAAAATATATCTGAATAATATCTACACTTTTAAATAAAGCTTCATAGACAATAAAGAAGTAGATACCTTCAATTGGTGGGACTTCACCCTGTAGTTTTGCTTTGTTTGTGAATGGTGCATCTTGCAGCACCAGTGCAAAAAGTGAAGGAATCAAGGACTGCAGAGCAGAAAGATACATATGCAGCTTGTGTTCATCTAGTCCATGTTCACCTTCCTGAAAGACAAATACAAAATCAAGCCAAAATTTTGATCCTTCTTTATCAACATATATGTCTATTCAATATATATATGTCTCTCTTTACCAGTGGTTTTCAACCTTTTTTTGACCAGAGACCACTTTGACCAGGGACTGCTCTCCAACACTAGTACCAAAAGACTTATGAACCAGTTTTTGGTCAACTTTAGATTTGGTTTAGTTATTTGGGATGCTGATTCAGAAAACTGCATTGGATAGACCACATCAGCTCTAGTTTCTGATACAGAACATATGCCACCCAGTAGTTGAATATGAATCACAAGGATTCTGAGGCAGCCTCCCATTCAGACACTATCAAGGCTCAAACTCTTCAGCTTTAGCAAGGTTGCTGCAAGGCTTGTGTCCACTGGTACTTCCATTAATTTTATAGTATCACCCCCACCCCCCGGTTCTACAACTAGCTTCTAATTTTAAAACACAATAAAGTTTATAAGTTATCAAAGTTTCTTATTTAATACTGAAGGAGACACTATCCGACTGTTATTTAAATTATAAGAACTTGAAACAAAAGATGACTCAGAAATATGCCATGTATGTACATCCTTTTCTGTCCGACAAGTTCTATATTATGATGGATAAAAACCTCCCCACAGTTGTAAAATGCCAGTGCATTGAGGCTAAATTAGAATGATTCCATATTTTCTATACAAGTAACAAAAAACAATGTTCATTTGACAGCAACCAAATGATCATGGTCTAATTTAATTTAGAAGCTTTCAGAATTCTTTTTTTAATGTTGTACAGTATCTTAGGTTTCTAAAATACTTCCATCAGTATGAAGTAACATTGTAGTTAGGGCGCAGAAGTGACTGTATGGCAACGTAACTACTTAAGATAAATGCTATATATAAGCCGACTTGAATATAAACTAATTATACCACATAGAACTGGGGAAACATATTGACTCAGGTATAAGCTGAGGGTGGGAAATGCAGAGGCTACTGGTAAATTTCAAAATAAAAATAGACACCAATAAATTACATTAATTGAGGCATTAGTAGGTTAAATGTTTTTGAATATTGACATCAAATTGTAATTTAAGACTGTCCATTATTCTAACCTTCTTCAACATAAATGTGTTTACGTATCTTTCCAATAATAATAAAAAGAGTAAAATAATAAATGTAACAATAATAATAAAATAATAAGTAAAATAATAGTAAAATAATAAGTAACACTGAATCAAGTATAAGCTGAGGGGAGCTTTTTCAGCCTAAAAAAAGGCTGAAAAACCCAGCTTATCCTTGAGTATATACAGTATATATTATGAGCAGTGACATATGCAATTGTTTACATTATTGTTATGGTTGTTATTGTCATCATCTACAATTTATATAGCAACATCAGTGTACATGGCACTTACACAGAAGATTTACCACTGTTAACTCGAGAATTCTCTGCCCTCAGGATTATACTCTAATTTATATATGACAGAAAAAGAAAAAGGAATGGCAGTTGCCCTATGTGAGAACTCTGATATGCAGGCCCAAGATATATCGTATGATATGAAACGCAAGTCCAAGATAATTGCTCTGCATGTTAACAATTCTCATGTTACAAAAAAAAAAAAATCAATACAATAACCTCATTTACAAGCAAAGTGTCCTTGTTTATCCCAAATACACTAAAACCTGTATACTTTGAGATACTCACCCTGAGTAGTTTTTCAATTTTACTAAGCAATGTAGGTATAAGATGTAATTGCAGATTTCCCAGTTCTGTAGTCCAGGCAGCATAGGCAGGTAAAAACACCTGATGAGTTGCACTAACAACTCGTTCTGAAGGATCACCCAAAGCTGAAAGTAGTAGCTCAAAACCCTGGTGATACAAAAAGGGACCGTTTCAGAGTGAACTATTTACTTAGGTTAAGTATTCTAGGACCTCCACTCCACTATAAGAAAAATTGGTGTGAATCTAATGAAACAGTATCTGCCATAAAATCTGGTGCTCGGAAAAGCAAAGGGTCAAGAAACTACATTAGAAGAGACTTCATATTTTGCTATAATGTTTTGGCGATAAAGGGCAGTATGATCTGCAGAGCTGTTTTTGAATGGAGGAAAAGAAGGAATAGGAAAAAAAAAACCCTGATGTTTAGAAACTCAAGATAACTTTCAAGTAATGTAAGTTATTACTTTTTCTATGGTAGAAATTGAACTCTTTGTGATGACATGAAAGAATAAGAGTCACTAGGAATATCTTGGTTTGGACTTTCTCTTGCTTTAAAGAAAACAAACTTTTTAATGGTTAATATACAGCCATTCACTAAGCTTCAGGATGTCAGCAAGACAAGCAAGTTAACATATTTTTAAAAATTAAGTCAGCACGACCAAACTTGGCTGAACTATAAAAACTAGACAATTTGTTACACATTTGGATGGGCACCCATGACATTTATTAAAACAGAAGACAACTATAATAGAAAAAACATGCTCTGTTCACTATCTTATGTATTTTCTATTAGTTAAGACACCTAACTTATCTCAGAGAATATTCACTTTCCCAATCCTTCTTCCTACAGCTTTTATTGAAAAGTTGTCAAGCTATCCTTAGTTCATTCAAAGTCACATGGCCTAACATTGATCACATGTATGATCCTCTACAATACCTGTTGATACTTGTCTGGATCATCAATATATCCCATGATGATACCAAGGCTTTTGATCACAGCTTCTCGTACCAAATCTGCCTTGTCTTCCATAAGCATCTGTTGTAGCATGGAAAGTACCAACGAACTACGAATCTCTTTCTGAAAGAGAAAGAGAACATCAATAGTTGACGTTTTTAAATTATTTAGAACTGGAAGCATTAATGATGCACACATTAATGATGCACACATTGATATGAACCTTAAAGGAATATGTAAGGCGGGAGTTCCAGCTGACCAAAAAGTTATACATCAATTTATTAATGAACAAAAGTAAACTGCTTTAGGCCCAGAGATTAAAATATATATACAAGTAACTGAAGTGCTGTCCAACACTATTGATTTAGATTATGGATATTCTGAAAAGTGTTTGTTTGGATGCTTTCTTTCTTTCTTTCTTTCTTTCTTTCTTTCTTTCCTTTTTTTTTGAAATGCAATTCATGTCTTTACTGCTCCAAGAAATGGTTCCACCATTACTGATTTTTTTAAAAATACTGGTGATACATGCAGATAAATGTTGCACGATGTTAGCTTTTTAGCTGTTTACAGAGTTCCTTTTCTGTAAGAAGATACTGGTTTTTACAATAAAGTATATGTTTGTTTCCAAATGGTACCAAATGTTAGGGAAAACTACCCTAAAATATAGCAGAGCCTCCAAAAACAAACAGGACGTAAAAGTTGCACATCAGCTCATTAGCGAGCAGAGTGTGAAATGCTGTGTGATGGATGTGGCTGTAAAGAATTAAGAACTTAGGCAGACAAAGATGCAGAGTCCAATCTTTAAAATCACAAAAGGTTTATTTACAATAATAAACAATAACTGCATTTCTTAATAGTGAAGAACTGGGTTTGAGCTACTCTAACAGCCATCTCTTCTAAGGTTTCAAGAGAGGGAAAAGACACCAATCACTACATCGCTCCTGACAAACAAGCAGAGAGAGATCTCAAAGGCACACAGCACATACTAAGATGCAAGAAACAGAAGTCAGATTTAAAAAAGGCTTGCAGTAGAAAAGTATCCATTCTACACAACAAATCAGAATGAGAGCAGAAACAGAGAAGGAAGAACAAAATAAATACATTCCAACTGCCATACAGGACACATGGGGGAAGGAAACCCTCAGACTATTCTAAGCTAACTAAATTGTTCCTCATTAAGGACTTGAGACTTGGGCAGTGTGGGGGTGAATTCCAACACCAAATCCATTTGGAAGAAATTCTATGGGAATCAAAAAATGTACTGAATATATGCATTCTTTTGCTATGAAATGCAATATTCCAAGTCTTGTATCGAAATGATTTGATGCATTTTGATAGTTTGGATCTGTGCATAATATTCTACTCCCAGCATCCTGCCACCTATAACTCATTTCCCTATTTTTTTTGAATTTGTTACCTTTTGGAAACAAACGTCACATATGTGACGGGAAAATTGAAAAAATCCCCATACTGGATTAGTTATTTACTGAATTCTTTAAACATGGTTATAATATTGTCTTCTATTTCAATATTAAAAAAGAGATATCGATGAATTAATTGGTCAGGATTTGTTTTTGTAAAATCTATTTGTGTAGTAGTTCAAAGTGTTTTAAGACTTTGTTCTAGAATAATTGTCTCCAATGGCACATCACAAAAATGATCAAGTAAATCCACTGGTACAAAGATGTTTCTGTGGAGCTAACTTATTCTTTGGATCCTGGCCATTTAAAAAATCACCTGAAAGTCATAAATAGAGAGTAATGACTGCAAACAATGTACACTTACAGGTAAATAAGGTGCTAATGCTCCACAGGATTCTGCTACTAACAGTCGTCTCTCTGGATATTTGTGATTGATCTATGGAAAAGAAAAATCTTTAAAAAATAGCAGTTACTTCTTTTACTTTTTTGTTAATTTTTTCATGCATTTCTCTGTATTTCCCAATTGATCAATAGTAAATCCTATATTAAGAAAAACAGACCAAGAAGTTACTATTTTGCCACAGTCTTCCACTCACAGTTACATTAAGAAAACAACTGTTTTCAGACAAGGGCTGTGTCAAAGACCTAGCATTGAATGTTAGCCAACACACAATGATGTTAAATATTTTCAGAATATTCTTGCAAGCCTATAATTATTAGTGCTGGCCACTATTTGACTTAATGAGTCCTAGCAGATTTAATATATCCCTAACCATCATAACAAAGAACTATTAAGTAATATGTTTGTGTTGATTGTACTGCTGGTACTTGTAACACATTACTTCGAAGTCAATAATCAGCAAAAAATGAACAAACAAAAACCCCTCAAACCCCACCCCCCAAAAGGCTGGATGCTATTACCTGCTCCCAACATTGCGGTAAGAGTTCTGCTTCTACACGTGTTGGTCCAACATGTCGAGCAAATGCTACACACCCAGTAAGAATCATCTGCCTAAAAACAAAATTGAGAACAAAACAATGCATGTAATATATTAGAAGGGGGCATGCTTATGCAACCAACACCTGATAAGAGACAGAAAATACCATTCTGTAAATGGCATCAGAGAGATACTGCTAAAGTTTACTGCCAATCCAAATATGAAACACGATATTTCAGACATGATAATTTCTTTTATAAAGGATATTTCTTCATACTGAAATGCAGTTATCTACTGTATAACATACATGGCATTAGATTTTGTTTAAAACCTTTAGGCTCACACTGTACACTGACGTCCTTACTCTTTTAAAAAAAACTATATTATTGTGTTGTTGGTAGCTATAAGCTCTACAGCAGAGCTTTCCAAATATTTCATGTTGATGGCATACTTTTTAAACATTGACCATTTTGTGACACAGGATTCCATTTTACTGGCAAACCGGGGGTTAAACCAACCTCTTATAAGAGATACGGACACACACACAAATTGTAGTAACAAAATGTAGAGGACACAACATATTTAGAGGTTTCTCATGCTTTACACAACTGCCACTGACATACTAATGTGTCACAACACATACTTTGGAAAGCTCTGCACTAGAGAAAGGCACAAACTTTGGTTTATATTGCTAACTTCTTCAGCTTTGTCAGAAAATTCCTGCATATTTGAACTATTAAATATACGAATGATTTTATTGATTAGCTAGTTGGCCTTATCAAAACAGACAGTGCAAACACAACATACAACATAGATCTAGTCCTCTTAAAAAAGAAATATACAAGTATTTGTCAGCTTGAAACCAATGTTAAATATAACATTTTAGGTCTGAGATCTTTCAGTTTAGATATCACTGTAGAATGAGGAGATAATGGAATATTAATAGCTGAATTCCTGAGGCCAGTTTGCTGGTCCAATGAATGAATGAATGAAACTTTATTTATACCCCACCTTATCTCCCTGAGGGGACTGAGGATGGCTTACAACAAAATACACAATGGCAAACATTCAATGTCAACAGTGTATATCAAAAATCACATCAAAAACAACTCAATAAATAAGTCATGATTAGAACATTCTTTTTTAAAACACATTTTTATAGAGGAATCTAGGTCTTAATTCAAATATACAAGACTGATTGTAGAAGATATGCAAATAGAAGCCTGTTCACACAGGTGGGCTTTCCTGCCCATCTTTTTCACTGAAATCCTTCAAGCAATTGAAAAGCCTCCCTTGATACCACAGTACCCTTAGAAAAGGCCTGGGATGTGCGGGAGAAAATTGGAGATGGGGAAGCACAAATAAATGCACACTAGCTTTCAATTATGAAGAAAACAGGAAGACTGGAAAATGAAAAAATGGCAGTATACTCAGGCGCGGTAAGAACATCCTCCATAATTCAGAAGGATATCTACCACTATTGTTGCTGCCTACTAGCAACAGTCACATGCTCTCTCGACAACAGTTTCATCTCCACCATCGTCATGTATAATTTTAATCTAAAATAGAAAATATGATGCAACCATTGCTAGTTGCTCTCTATGGCTACTCTCTTTTTAGCACCACTCCTACAATATATGGTTAAAGAGAATGAACAAAAAATGGGAATAATTACTGGTGATTTGCAGAGCTATATTGTTCTTACTGGAGTAGACATGGACAAAAAGAAAACAACTGGAAAACAAATATCTCTATGAATTGAAAGGGAGAGAAAGAAAACATAATCTACATCATTTAATAATAATAATAATAATAATAATAATAATAATAATAATAATAATAATAAACTTTATTTATAATCCGTCCTCTCTCCCCAAAGGGATTCAGGGCGGTTTACAAAATAATAAAAATGACAAACATTCAATGCCCTAAAACAGATAACATATAAACAGTAGTCAAAGCAAGGAAAACATGGGATAAAATAAACTCAATATAACATATAAACAACCAAAACAAGGGTTAAACTAAATAAACATAAGTACAAAGAGTCAAACTAATTATTAAAAGCATAATATAATATATAGTTACACACCTTTGCTCATCATCTGGTCTTTTGATCAAGTTGAATAGTATATGTAATAGCTGATCTCTTTCTTTGGGTTCAGGATGGAGGCAAGCTGTACACAATATGAGTGGTATCAATTCCTAAAACGTGTGAGTAGGATGAAAAGGTGAAAAGCTATCAAACAATGGTCAAAATATTGGGAAACATTTAAAACTGTAAAGAAAAATAAAATAGGAAAATTTAGTGAACACAATTTGTGTCTTGATTTTTATTATGAAAACACAAAAGGCTGCGTTTATCTGTAAGTTTCCAGCAGCAAAACAAGGCCATGTTGTAATTGTTTCATTATTTATACGTTTCTTTGCTGAAATTGAAGAAAAGAAATTGGTTTAAGTTTCAACACAAAGTGAAAGCAAAGCAAGGATGGCATATCTTAAGAAATGTTTATTACTGTCACAGTTGTTGTGTGCTTTGAAGTACTCAATGACAATTGTTGAAAAGATTTTCTTAATACTATTATTCCTGCCAGAGAGGTCTGGACTAATTTACAACCTGACTAAATTCAAGTCCTGGATTTTATCTGCTTCCTACCTTCACACTATACACTGTGCCCACAAAAGCAGCAGAAAATTCCAAATAAATGAGTACAGTTCAAGTATGTGTACATTTCAGCAGTTCCTGATCTTTTTCCTACTATACAGCTAATAATCAAAATCTGGGAAAGGCTTAAGTGTCAAAAGTTCTATTTCACTTAACTGTGCTTTAGTTAAGAATAGCACGAAAGATTAGCAAAATACTTTCAAAAGCTGAAGCAATTTTTTTAAGTTCAAATTTTAAGCAAGATGCTACAAATTCCCAAAGGCAACTAGTTTTAAATAATATGGTCAAGCCCCTTTCCTTGAACTTTAAGATCAGTATATAAATTGTACAATCACGCTTGGAAAGTATTATTTTTATACAAGATGATTGGAGATAGGATGCTTCACAGTAAAGAACTGTTTGAATGTCAGCAATGTTGACATTTCAGATTTAATCACATGACAAGAAATGCAAGCAAGGAAAGTTTGAAAAAGCTGACACACACAAAAATACCAAAAACACATTTACTGAAAACGCATGGAGTATACACAACATTTTTAAAAATACTAAATTAATAACAGTTCAGTCTCCATTTCAGAATGGAATTGTCTAGGAGACATGAATTCAAAGGTGATTTTAGATTTCAATTGTATTCATTTATTTATGTTAGAGCATGTTGTAGCAGTTATTTGGAAATCTTTGTCAGTTTTTTTTAGTGCTGGCAAAATAATAATATTTTGCTTCATGATTTCAGACAGACACAGTGAAGATTAAAGTTTTCACAACTACTGTATTTCTTCAATTGTAAGATGGACTCTAATTTCAGTATTACCGCAATAAAAAATACATAAGCCTATGAAATCTCTATAAAAAACATGGCATCACCGGAAGTTGATGGGCGACTTAAACGTACATACACATACTATGTCATGTTGTCTTTTCACCATGTAAAAATTCAAATAAGTATGGAAAGGCCTCTGAATTTTGAAAGCCATCTATCTAGAAGTGAGACATGACAAAGACATTTACTATCAATGAAAAAGGTAAAATCCAAATTTCCATTGGATGAAACTGAAATGTTATGGCATATTTTCTTTGATTGTAGGTTCTGGGTTTTCCCAGCTTCATTACTAGCTCAATCTCGGTTTCTCTATCTCGATTATATTAATCCAAATAATACATAAACTGTGTAAAACCAGAGGAGTTGGGTAATTTTTATGAAGTTATCCCAGACAATGCAAGTCTTTGCCACCATTGCCTTGCAATATTACTTTCCCTTTCCCAAGACTATGTAGGTTCTGAAAGGAAAAACCCTGGATACATCCAACTCGTAGTTAAGAACGGGGTGAGACAACAGAAAATGAGAGGAAATCCACCCCTATGAAGGAAAATTGATCCCTGGAAGAGTTGTCATGGGAAAAAAAGATGTTTCCACTGAAGCTTTTCACAAATCCTTGTTTGTACAACAAAGCTTCTAAACAGGGGTACAGACAGCAAAGAAATATCACAGGGACGCTAATCCTTCCCTGTGCTTTCCCAAACTAAAAAATATACACCTTTGACTGGAGTTACACTTTAAAAATGTGCCTGTTTCAATTTACATACAGATTCAACTTAAGAACAAACATACAGAACTTTGTCTGTAACCTGGGAACTGCTTGTAAATATTTTACAAATAAATTATTTGAGTATACTTAATAGAAAAGGAAATTGTCTAAGATTGATAGTATAAGCAGTACATGCCTTTTGCACTAAAAATCCTGAAAACAGTTTTTGATTCAGGTTTCATTAATTCCAATACAGACTGTGAGAGATGAGTAAGATATTAGAGTGATTACAATATGAATGAACAAGCTGTGCTAAGTGTGTTTTATCTAGCTATGAGAAAGCTGATAGCATAGTTGGTAGGATAGTTGTATGAAGTTGTACTCTATGTAACTTCAAGGGACAATGGTGCAGAGTCTGTTTTGACTTACATATAATTAAACCAAATCAACTGCTATATAATTAAACCAAACCAACTGCTACTTCATATTAGAATTTGAACATCTATTTAGATAAGGAAACAGAACAGTTCAGCAATTTAAATGTATCTCTTCTTAACTGTTTTATGAAGAAATTGTATACACCTCTCATCAGAACTACCTTCTGCAGATTTCAAGGAGGCATATACCTAGATAAGTGATTAAGTTTGATAAGGAAGACAAGAGAAACCTATGATATGCATCTATCAAAAGCTTAAAGAGAAGAACTTTATAATTTAAGCTCAGTTAGAATTAAAGCAAGTGAAAAAATGTTTGTAAAACATGTAAAAAGAGCACTTCATAAAACATGTTTTATAATATTTATTTTTATTATAATATTGCATTTTGAGAAGAGAAGTAACCCAGACACCAGATCTAAACACACTTAGTAGGGTGTAATTTTTACTGTATACAGTAGACATGTGCAAGACTGTGTTGTGATTGCTATGAATAAATATTTTATGTACTGTGCTGGTTAAAGGTGGGGCAGTCATCATCTGTGGCTGAGGATCCACCCACCTGTTCCACAAGCCCACTCTCTTCTTTCCAGAAAAGGTGACAAACTGCCTCTCTTGGAAATCTTCATGAGATATAAATAGGATTACAAATTTGTGCAGCAGCTTTCTGGAAATCTCGTCAGGTTACATTTAAATTCACTACTAGTGTGTTTATTCCCCAACCCTTTAGAGCAGTGGTTCTCAACCTGTGCACCCCCAGGTGTTTGGCCTACAATTCTCCCAGAAATCCCAGCCAGTTTACCAGCTGTTAGGATTTCTGGGAGTTGAAGGCCAAAACATCTGGGGACCCACAGGCTGAGAACCAGTGCTTTAGAGTCTGTATGGACCTCGACTGTTTACTTTAACCGAGCTAATATGGAAAGAGCAAAGAAAGGGATAATTGGTTCTACAGTTTTACTTGACACAAGATTTCCATGGGTATTTGATGTCCTAAAAATTAAAACAGATTACAAAAATATGATTTATATTAGGGAAAGATGTCAAATCAAAGAAGCTTTTAAGATGTAATAAGGTGATGGTATCTGAAAATGTAGAACACAGGGAAAGAGAAAGGTTGTTGGAGATAATTGGAATTGAAGTGTACTGTTGCTGTTCTTGTGTGCCTTCAGGTTGCTTTGACTTAAGGTTACCCTGTCGATGACAAACTTTCAACAAATCCAGTCAGGTTTTGCAGACACGAGGGCCATCACTTCCTTGACTAAGTTAATTCATTGAAATGTGATTTTTTTCCCCTAGTGATCTTAGAATTAACAAAGTTTGATTTCACTTTAACTGCCATGGCTCAATGCTACGAAATCCTGAGAGTTGTTGTTTTACATTGATGGAGCAAGCACGCTCCCGAGGCAGGCTGTTTTTCTCTTTTCGCCATTTGCTTATCTGATGCTGGAACTCAACAAAAAAGCTCCTGTTTTGTAGCAGATTTCCCATGAAGCAGGTGTGGTGGCAATCCTTTGTGATATACATTTTTTTCAGGAGATGATGATTCACAGTATCATAAGCTGCTGACATATCCATGAAGGCAGCTCCTGTAATCTGCTGTCTTTCAAAACCCTCTTCTATGTGCTGAGTCAGGTTCAGAAGTTGTGATGTACTGTTTTCCCTTTCCTGAAACCATTTTTGATTCCTGCTGTGGGATCATAAATGAGTCTATTTGTTCCATAATTCTGTGCAGGACAAGTTTCTCCAGAACTTTATAAAGATGGCACAACAAGGAGATTGGTCTTTAGCTTTTTGGATCATTATGGTCTTTGTCTGGTTTCAAAATGGCTATGACTCTTGCTTTCCACCAGATTTTAGCCATCTGACAGGATCTACAGCACTGAGTCATGGCAATTAAAGTGGTATCAAACTACATTAATTCTACAGTTAGATGCAGCCTAACTTCTAGTATTACAAACATGAAAGAGAAATGGAACAAACATTTAACCAGATATTATTTTAAATTTTATTTTCTGCTGGAATGTTTGGCACTTTGGGGTACACAAACACAAATTGTATGGTAATTCAATATTCAGAGATTGGAATGCAGTTGTATTAAATAAAATTGCTAAATATTTATAGAGTGCAAATTCAGATGATAGTGAAAATTAATTTTTATTAATGAATATATAATTGACATGCAAGAGAGCAAATATCTCCTATAGGTTTTAAAACTCAAATTACAACATATCACAAATTATGTGGTCTGTTGAAAAGTAATAAATCGAAATGTACTTGATAAATAACAATGCTAAACCTGCAGAATTAAAAAAAATCATAGTTCTCGGCTTAGATTTATCATTATGACTTGCTGATTATGAATTATGTTTCAAATTTTGATAAGCCACTTGTAATTTATGTGACAATCAAGCTCCTTCTGGAAACCTATTTAGTGTTGCTTTTTGGTATCTTTAAGTAGAGATTAAATAATGGGTTTTAATCTTGAGCTTCAAAAATATATTGTCAAAACATTTATACTGATGAATTAGTCAGGAAAATTCTGTGACAGTTAAACAAAAGTGCACTGATTCAAAAATCAGCACAATCCAAGCTAATAAAAGTTAAATGTTTTAGCTCTGAGATTTGAATAGCTAGTTTATAAATATCAATTGGTATCTGTGGGCCTTTGAAAACAGCCCACATTTATTCCTCAAATTGCTTTTGAAATTCCTTCACTTTCAAAAGCTGTTGTTTCATATGGAAGCTGCTGTTCAAAATATACAGGGTGGGGCATAAAGATCTCCCACATTTTGAAAAGGTATAAAAAATAAACTAAGCTATCTAGAAAAAAAGTGTACACATTTCTAAAAAGTATCAGTTTTGTTTTAATGGATTTTCAAAATTGCATCAGACAAATGGCATTGCTGAAGATGCTCCTGGAATTTCTCCATCACTCTTTGGGTCACTTCACATAATATTATGACACAATATACTTGAACAACAAAGCCCCAATGTTCACCGATCCAACTAATGATGGGTACTGAAAATGGCAGAGCCTCACCTACTGAATTAGACCTACCCCACCTCTCTATCCCCACTACAGCCCACAGTGCCCCTTTGAAATATGGGAGATCTGTATGCCTCACCCTGTATATCCAATCCTATTTGGATATTTTAAATGATCAAATTTTAATGTTGACAAAGATATCTGAAAATAGATTAAATTTTCCCCCTCCACCTGAAATTACTGGGGTAATTGGATTACACCAATAACAAATAATTAGGTATTGGCTATTTGCAAGGTTGTTTTATGTAATCCAGATTGGTTGATAAGGGGCAGATACAAGGCTGATGCTTTTACCTTGCAGAAAGCTGGAAATTGTATCGGAATTAGGTGTGTGTCCACGTCCATTGGCCATATTCTTTCATGCATACTATGGGAGTGGAGAGTTCTCTGCATCGCTGCATCAGTGCTTCTAAACTTCCTTCTATCAATTGGAGTGGAGAAAGAATGAGAAACTTTCTTAAGTAGATGTGTCCTAATGTCTGTTCCATGTATAGTTAATGAAAGAGAGAGAGGAGGGAAGACAGAAATAGGAGGACAAGGGTATTTCTTGAATGGGGAAGGTATGTAGAAAAGCTCAAATGCTTATACAGACTTCACCTATGGAAGACCCACTTAAAGGCTTGAGATAATGATAAATTTTCTAATAAGAAGAAGTAGGATATAGGCGACTTAAGTGTGCTTACCTGCAGTTGTTCCTACTGACTTAAGTCTCAGTGAAAATGTTTAAGTGAAAGGAAGTCTTCTAGGAAGGATACTGATCAAATCCTTTTGAATTTTAATTTTACAACTTGGGTTTGATGTTTATCCATAAATCCAGAGTGACATCCACTTCTATCATGTATATGTCTCATTCAGTGCTATATCCACCTGCTTTGCATGGACAAAATTATGGCAGACGGGGCAGGCATACTCACTAATGAGTAAGACAAGGCCAGGAGTGATGTAGTTATTAATTTTGGGTCATGCGCTATTAGTACGTTTCTGCAGGATGTTATTATGTGCAGCTACTTTGTGCTTGGTGTTCATCTGGCATAAATCTCCCACGTGAAGCAGGTGAATATAGCACTGAATGAGACATGTAGAATAATCACAGGATGTCTTAAACCTACACCTGTTGATAGATTCTATAAACTAGCTGACATTGTCCCCTTGATGTGCGACAAGAGGTTGCTGCCAATTGCGAGAGAAATAAGATTGAACACTGTGAAAGCCACCCACTGTATGGCTACTAGCCTTCTCCCAGTAGACTTAAATCAAGGAAAAGTTTCATGAGAACCACCACTCCTCTAAATGTTCCTCCAGCAACAGCGAGAATATCCATGTCGGCAGCAAAATCAGGCAATTCCAACTGGATGGTCCCCCATGAGGGTCTTCCTCCAGGGGCAAACCAAGAATAGGTGACTTGGAAGTCCCTGAACAGATTCAGAAGCAGAGAGGGCAGATCAAAAGACAACCTGGCAAAATGGCACTACCTAGAAGAATCCTCCACCTTGTGTGATTGCAGGGCAGAACAAATAACTTGGCACCTGTATGCTTGCCCACAATGCCCTGCCTCATGCAGAGAGGAAGAACTGATTAAAGCTACAGACAATGCAGCTGCTGTTGCCCGTTTTTGGTCTAAAACTATTTAGCTACTTGTGATCCCTTTATTTTATCACTTTAAACTTATTTATTTATGCAATGCTTTTGACAGAAAATGAATAAATAAAATCATGTATATGTACATTTATTATTTCAACACAAATTCAGTAAAACTAACTTTTATGAAGTGATTTTATGCAGATTTAATTTAGATCCAAAAGGAAAGGGATGACAACACTACATCACTACCAATAACAAAAAAACTATAGATTGTACTCAACCATCAAGGAAAGAGGCTTATGTTTTACTTTTTTGAAAGTTGCACCTGCCTTTATTGGGAAAGAATAACATTATTACTAAAATAATAAAACTTTTGTTAAGCTTCACATTGAGTACCTTGCCTAGTGCCCTCCACAGCCTTTCCCCATGTAAGCCGCCCCGAGTCTCTTCGAGGAGAAGGTGGCGGGATATACAAAAAAAATAGTTACATTATTGGAATATTGCTGCTTGTCGTTGTGTTGTAAACCGCGTTGAGTCGCCGATTTAGGCTGAGAAACGGCGGTATATAAGCACAGTAATAAATAAATAAATAAATTATTATCATTATTATTTCCTACACTTTCATTACCTCTGCCCACAAAACACTACATATAATTTCTTACCAATACCGAATAATGCTAAAATCCAAATATCTTTACATGGTAAGTGTGAACCTACAATGAGGCATAAATGTAATTTTTTTCTAATGTATTATTCATAGGCAAACAACGAAACAGGATTTCTATCATGGTTAACATAAAAATTCAACTAACCCGATAGTGCAACTTGGTAAAGTGCTATATAGAATAATTTAAGTAATTCTATATTACACTTGGGCCAACATCAGAACAACCGCACAGCTACTTTCGCACACTTGAATGGGAAGATCTCCTCCTATGTTGTACAGCAAGTTGCTTTTGAAGCCGAGACGTGAGAAATGGCTATTTAAAGAAAACAGCTAAATCATATTGGGATTTCAGACTTCAGCCTATAGATTAAAGGTAAATACAAACTATATTCTATTGCAAAGCTGGGCAATGTATTGCTCTTGGTTGGAATTCAAGCAAGCACATGCAGGGGAAGAGAGTTTGGAAACAAGGAGGGTGGAAAGAGAAAAGGAGGTACAGCCTAGCAGCTCCCCCTCCCCCCCAGAAGAGTCCAGACTGGTAGCAAGAGTAACGTCCCTTTTCCACAAACTTCTGGACAAGAAAGAATGAAGAAAAGGGGTGAGAGGCCTTTTCTTTCTTGCAGTACCCACTGGCTCTTCCTCCGTCACAGCATGTCATGAAGACCCCAATAGATTACCTGGAGGTATGAAATCCTCTCTGGGGAAAATGGTTCTCTAATCCAGTTTTATGGGAAAAGCTTTTAAGTTTTTGGTTATTGATTCACTTAGCAATGAGGGGTTATGGTGTTAGCCCTGCAGTCCGAGAGGACTAAGGCTTTAGTCTACAATATAGTAAGTGAAAAAAGTAATTAATTATTCAACTACCTGTTTTATAACAGTATTGTATGTGAAAAATTTGACATTCAAGGTGACTAAAACCAAGTATGACCCTGGATTTACAAACTCTTCACTCTAAAATATATGTCAAAGACACATTTCAATAAAATGTTATTAAAGAACCTATTTTTCATCTTTTTAAGCTAGTGGATGAAATTGCCCCTTAAAGGGACAAAGTTATAACTTCTGCTTTTTGAATAACCAGTTGCCAGGAGATATCAATATCTAGTCTCTTATCTTGTACTTAGAAGCAGCCACATCCCTACAAATACTACATTCTTTCAAGTCAATGGTACATCATAAAAAATCGGAAGAAATTAACTGTTCCAGTATGAACACATCCTGGATTCACTGACGTATAACACATTGTTTCTTTGGTTATTTCAGGAATGTAACAATTCTGGGGAAAGTAGAGTTTTTCAACCAGTGTATTTACAGAAATAAAATGTGTGCACGTGCATGTGCACATATGTGTGCAACTAAGAGTGTTTTCATATCCATTAGCATTATGGGATAAATCTACAAGACTGAAACTATGCCAACAGAGATAGCTGTAAGCACACACTTTGTGCTTCTGCATGACTAGAATCCAATGCAAACCACTTGTATTTCTTTTCTTCTAATTTCAGCATTCTGTAAGTACATAATTTTGCCAGAAACTTTTAAAGAAAATATTTTAAATTGATTAGAGAGGGTGAGCATGCAAATTCACGGTTCTAATATATACATACAAAATTTCAAATACATTTACTATCATGATTTTTTTCTCTCTCTATGTAGAGTTATGATTATATATTTCTTCAGCTTTTACAAGGATGAAATAAGCAGGATATAGGACTGCAGAAATATTATACAATGCCCAAATGTATTTAGGAGCTGCATAGAGGATTTAAAGCAGCATCCTGCCAAGCTGAATGGGAACAGCCAGAAACCGATAGCTGATTCTGAAACATGCCACATATTAACTTTGTTCTACCTTAACCAGAAGCTTCTGTTTACACATTTAGTTATGCTATTTATATAATTGAAAATTATATGCCACGGTAAACTAAATTTCAGCATGTATGAACTTTGGTAACTGTAAGTGAAGGATCAATGTACTGTATCTTTTTTTCATAAGGTTTCAAAGAGTTTAAATGCCAAAAGCATTGTTAATTGACGTGATTAACATGTAAAAACCAGGCTGGCTAGAAAAGCAAAACTAGTAAAATAATTTCGTCTTCAGTCAGTCTTTCTACTACTTTTTAAAGTCTTTTGACCTTATATTGTCAAGAAGATCAAAATTCCCTGTTCATTAAAATTAAAATTTTAACTTCTGTTTACTGACAAACAGGGATCATCCTATTGTAAAATTACAATCTAGGCTTCACCTCTGTAAAAGTGATAATGCAGCACAATTAATATCAGATAAGGTCCAGAGATATTTGTCTTTAAAGGCATAAACAGAGCAATCTTTGCAGTATTGTTAGCCTTTCACCCATCTAAAACACATGCGACATTTCTTTGCTCAATATCTGGTTCATTGGGAAGCAGTTTTCTTATCAGAGATGTTTTTCCACCAACAAAACTTGCATTGATCCAGGAAATCAGGGCCAGTAGGACTATCCAATTCTGATGGAAAGGGGCAGAGTGTCCTCCTACTTGTGCTCTCTTCCTATATGTCCAGTCATGAGCCATGAACTACAAGAGATATTGGCAATCTGGGTGAGGAAGCCCTGCCTTGTGACGAAACAGCATGCCAACTGTCTGTGTTATTGGGTTTTAAATATACACAACAAACGACCTCAAGAACACCTGTTGACAAGCAAGGTAAGTATTTTAAATGCATATATAATTACCACAGAAAATCTAACAGGTAAATCCAGCCCAGTTTAATATTTAAAGATCTACAAAGACACACAGAAGCAGTACAAGTAGATTGAGCTGACACAAATAAGCGAACATAAGGGCAAAACAGATGGGACTCACAATGACAGCCCTGCAGAATGCCATCAAGGGTCTGAAGCAAAAGGATAATAAATAGCAGGGTACCATGCTGTTTTGCTAAACTCACCTGACAGAGGTGCACAACCATTCTCTAGGAGCAGAGATGCATGCACAAAAGTAAGAAGATGATTGCAAGTAACAGACTTTAACATAATAAAACACTATGAACTTCTAAATGAATGGAAAATGTTGTATGATATTGAGAAGAAACCGTTCTGGATTTCTTACCTCTCGCTTTGCAAGCAGAACATTAGGAACAATGTGTGGCAAGCAACGCCCAAGCATGAGCATGACACTCTTTTCACTATCTGCAATCCGGGATACCTAGAAGCATAATGAAAAAATTAAAGGGGTATAATAATCATCATCATCCTTATTTATATTCTGCTCTATCTCCCAGGGGAGACTCAGAGTGGATTACAGAATACATATATGGCAAGCATTCAATGCTGTTATACAATTAACAAAGACAAACCTTACATAGACAGAGGCATGGCTTCCTTCTTTTTTCATTTCTGATATCTGGAGGCTGTGCTCGACTCAGGCATGGGGAGGTGCTGTTGTTCCATTTTTCCACACTGGGGAGCCTGTTGTCCATGGATGCCTTCCTGATCTAATTGCCAGCATGTCTTCAGGGGCGCCTTTTACCTCCCTGTCAAAGCGGTACCTATTTATCTACTCACATTGTTGTTTTTGAACTGCTAGGTAAGCAGAAATTAGGGCTGATGGTGGGAGCTCTCTCCAACCCACAGCTTGAACTGACAACCTTCTGGTTGGCAAGATTTTTTGCAGCTGGCGGTTTTACCCACTGTGCTAACTATGGCGCACATGCTATAACCTCTAGGATGAAATAGTTTGATTTTGAAATTGGCATGTAACTTTAACTCTTAAATCCCCATATCTTCAGATATAGGGAGAGATATGTTTTAATAAACAAATCAATAAAATATTAAATTTAATGGAAGACAGCTAATGGTACCTCAATGCAATTGGCTTTGGGGGAAGGAAAGGTTGGCAAAATATTTATAGCTTCCAAATTTCATCTTCTCCTGCATATTCTTGTGCATGTGTGAGATGAGAAATGTATTTACCACTTAAAATCTTCTCAAGCTATTAAACTGTGATTCCATAATCACCTGACCAAAAGTACTTGAAAGGTTAAACACCTCAGAATTGAGATGGCCTCCTCAATCTAATTGTTAGAGTGAATCAGAAAGTAGTATTTTATGAAAAGTACATAGACGTATACCTCTGATCCCAAACGACTTTCTGCTGACATCTGACAGAAAGACAGCAAAGCTTGATGGAATGCAGGTGATAGCTTCCTGAGATGATAAAGATGGGAAGAGGAGAGAATTAAACAGGAAATGGAAAAGCTTCACAATGGAAGAAAAACTGTCCCCCATGTTCCCAAAGGGCAAGTGAGGCTTCTTTTAAAATTTAAAAACAAAAAGGGAGGATGTAGCTCTCTGAGCTCCCATGGAGGGTGTAGCTGCCCACTGACATACTCATTACGTTCCAGGTTAGACAAAACCACTCACAAAACACTCCAGAGCAGTGGTTCTCAACCTGTGAGTCCCTAGTTGTTGTGATCTACAACTCCCAGAAATCCCAGCCAGTTTACCAGCTGTTAAGATTTCTGGGAGTTAAAGACCAAAACATCTGGGGACCCACAGGTTGAGAACCACAGCCTCTAACTCAGAGTCATCAAACTTGCGACCCTCCAGATTTTTGGGCCACCAACTCCCAGAAGCCATAGCCAGATTATGCAATGGCCAAGAATTCTCGGATCTGAAGTCCAAAACACCAGGGGCACAAGTTTGACACTTCTGCTCATGGAGGAACTGTGGAATTCCTCCTTTATCAGATCCTAGTACAACATTTCTCATTTCAAGAGACTTCCGGTGGCTACACTCAGAAATACTCTCAAAGTTTATGACATCACACTCACATTTCTGATCTGAGAAATAGAGTCTCTGCAAGTACTGTCATGCTTTCTCTTTTTTTCAACTTGTATTTTTCAAAATTATTCAAATTATTATTTCTATTGGTTTCCCTTGCTTTCCCCTCCCAAAGACAGCTAAGTACATGCACCCATGGATTAGTGAATTCAATTATATTATCAATTTTTCTACGCAGAGCAACAAGAGGGCTTAAAACCTAGAGAAATTGTCTCCATTGTCATTAAAGGGTAGTTGGCAGGCAGTTTTATTTTGTGTGGAGAAAGTTAGGGTGGGGATTGCAGCCCTCCAAAGGTTCCTAGATGATTAATACGGCCCTCTAAACTTCCACATTTGCTCAGTTTTGAAAGATGCTATAATTATTTTAAAATGTTGAGTTCACTTCTTGTCCATCAATTTGTGATACTGAATCTCTCTCTGTGTGTAGAGAAGTGGTTATGTGTAAGAAGAGAGAAAGGAGCTACACATCAGGGAATCTTTCCTTTAAAAACAAGATCTAAACACATTTTGGGTAACATAGCGTTTCTCAACCTGGGAGTTGGGACCCCTCGGGGGGTTGCGAGGGGGGGTGTCAGAGGGGTCACCAAAGACCATAAGAATTTTTTTTGTTGGTCATGGGGTTTCTGTGTGCCAAGTTTGGTTCAATTCCATCATTGGTGGAGTTCAGAGTTCTCTTTGATTGTATGTTAACTATAAATGCCAGCAATTACAACTCCCAATGTCAAGGTCTATAAATCCCAAATCCCCACCCCCACCCTTAACCCCACCAGTATTCAAATTTGGGTGTATTAGGTATTTATGCCAAATTTGGTCCAGTGAATGAAAATACATCCTGCATATCAGATATTTACATTACAATTCATAACAGTAGCAAAATTACAGTTATGAAGTAGCAATTAAAATAATGTTATGGTTGGGGGTCACCACAACACGAGGAACTGTATTAAGGGATCATGGAATTAGGAAAGTTGAGAACCACTGGCTAACATAATATGCTTTGATCAAAGCAACATTCTTGAACTGTGACACAAAACTACACTTGCATCTACTATGAGGATTAAAGTCCTCATGCATCTATCATTCTGTCATTTCCTTGCTTGGAGAATCACAACTTTTTTCAGTGTAATAGGATCTACCAACTATCAGAGCTAGACAATCCTTAAATGTGATGAGTGCAACAAAGTTGGCACAAACAATGTAGAAATATTAGGGCCTAAGACTAGCAGTACTATTAGTTCACATGCAGTACCTAGCATAAAAATTTGAAAAGTGTAGGAGGATGGAAGATCAGACGGCATTTCTCCCCCATCTGAAATGAGAAAGAATCTTACCAATGGTTCTATAAGTTAAAATTGTTAAAACTACTAGAGAATACATACGTAGTAAAGTGTTACGAACTTTAATGTTTGTATTCCTAGCCTATAATGTAATCAATGTCGCATGACTAACCTATTGGGTTTATCGAAGTGTACAGCAGCTTTGTTTGATGGGGAACAAGATGAAAGTGTCTCTTTACAAGGGAGAGATATTCGAGGATCTTCTTTAAAAGTTCTTGATTCGAATTCTGAGAAATTCCTTTTCTCTTCAGTTTCAGTATGTTTATCCTCGTTAGATGAACTCTTTATATCTAAATACTTCCCATTATCTGGGACTGTGAGAGGCACTTGAGCGACAGAAGACTGGACCGAGTCGTACATCACTGGAATAGGAGTTTTTTCACTTCTTAAGTAATCTATTTCACTAAATGAGAGAAGGGGAGGAAAGATTAGTTTAGAATTAAAGAAAGGATTAGTAAATAATAAACCACTTTTAGTAACCTAAGATGTATATTAACAGAAGGTTTTAAAAACATTATTTCAGTACAGGTACCTTTCCTGTTTCACAACATTAAAATTATATGGAAAATAGAAATGGGGAAAGAGAAAGAGTTATTGATCTAGAGATTTTTCTCTTGCCTTAAGAAATCAATGCAGGAAACAAATTATACAACATATCACATTGTGATAGAATTCAAACACATAGCTGCATTGGCCCATTTGTCACAACTTGTTCTGGTTCCCTATCAGCTTTACACTATATCCCTAGAACACCCACCACTCACTGTGGCTATAAGTAACATCTGTTTCCTCTACTTTGTCCTCCAATGAACATGGTTAAAATCGAACTTGTTAACTCATAAATACACCCACAAGTTATGCATTTTTAAAACTATTCAAACATATGCATGCACACATACTACATCGAAAGTCTATGGCAGCTTATGATGCAAACTTTTTCCTCTCAGTCTCAGAGGTGCGATAATATATTTCTACAAACTTATCACAACATCTGAGTAAAAATTACCTACTAGAATAAAATGACCTCAGGAGTCTGTTTAAAGGCAGGCAAGGAGAAGGGCAGGTAATATGAGAATACTGTGTATATTAGGCTGACTCCCAACTGTACTTCTTCTGTCTGTAAAAGGATGAGTTAGAGCAGGTTTATAGGGGCTGAGCCTCTAAGGCAGGCATGGGCAAACTTCCTAACCATGGGGTCGCATGGTGGGCTGAAGCGGGGTGAGCAGGCCGGGAGGGAAGGGGTTCTCCCCAAGTCCTCTCCCTACCCTTTTCTCTTTTGGAGGCAGAAAGTGAAGACGGGAAACATTTGGTTCCCAAAAGGGTTTGCCTTGGTCAGGATGAAATGGTGGATGGGAGAGAAAAAGTGTATCAATTAGACCCCATATTGCCTATTCCTGATATATAATCCTAAAATCTTAGAGCTGGGAAAAACCCCCAAGGGCCATCTAGTCCAACCCCCTGCCATTCAGGAAGGCACAATCAAAGCACTCCCAATAAACAGCCTCTGCAGAAAAGTCTCCAGAGAAGGAGACTCCACCACACTAAGAGGCAGCCTACGCCGGTTGATTCCCCCCCGCCCCCCCGCCATTTGAAACCATTACTCCCTTGTGCCCTGGTCTTTAGAGCAGAAGAAAGTCAGTTTTCTCCCTCCTCTTCAACGGGACATCCTTTTAAATCTTGAAACATGGTTCTTATGTTCCCTCTCTACATTCTCTTTTTCTAGCTAAACCTCCCCTAGGAGGAAAGGAGGAAGGAAAAAGAGAAGGGAGGAAGGGAGGGAGGAAGAGAAGGATGGAAGAAAAGAAGGGTGGAAGGGAATGAAGGTAGGGAGGGAAGGGAGAAGGAAGGAAAGACAAAAGGGAAGGAAGGAAGGAGGAAGAGAGAGAGGGGAGGAGGGAGGAAAGAGGGGAGGTAGGAAGGATGAAAGGGTGAAAGGGAAGGGAAGGGATGGAGGGAGGGAGGCAGGGAGGGAGAAAGAGGGAGGTAAGGAAGGGAGGGAGGGAGGAAAGAAAGAGAGAAGGAAGGAACGATAGGATGGTGAGAAAGAGGAGGGCCTGAGAAAAGAGCCCAAGGGGCTGCATCCCGCCCCTGGGCCTGGGTTTACCCTTACCTGCTCTAAGGCCAAACCTCCACCTATTAGATTATGTAACACAATTTTTGTTCCTAGTTTATAAATGTTATTTGCTAATTGGTTCCATCATAAAACATGGAAAAGGTTTATTAAACTGCAAAAACTTTGTTTTTGTGGGAAATTCTGCAGCACATTTTGCTATAGTTTTTCAATGAATATTTCAGAGTGTAAACCAATTCATAGCTTGTGGCAGCCACAAAAATGAAGTTTCTGGGATATAACAACTACTTTCAAAGTAAGTACCACACAATTAAACAAGAATAACACTTTCAAGCCAGGAAAAGAATTTTTTTCCAAATTTTGTTACCTAGTGTTATTGTAACAAGAAACAATTCAATTCTATTGGCTTCATATAGCAGGTTCTACTACTCCAAGAGAACTCTGACCAGAGAAATTTGAGCCAATTATGGTTTCTAGTCTATAATGACAGTCCAAGGTAGAGTAATTCAATTCTGAAATGACTATGGCCCGAAAAGCTAGACCAGTTTTTCAAAGGTAAGTCATTACTGCTTAAACAGATAACGCTGACTGCCCCAAGGAATGCCTGCCAGCTGTGAAACCTTCATTTTAGAAGAACCTAGTTTTGACAGTTGTTCAAAGATTATCTTTCTTTCTTGACTGGTGGTTGTCCATTTGGAAACCTCCCCTCCCTGCAACAGAGCTCATCCACTCCAGTGCTCTGCAAGAAGTAGCGGTTCCCAATCCACCTTCCTGCACAGTGCTGTGAAACAATGTTATTTATGTCAGCTGAGAGGGTTTGCTATATAAACTTTTCGGCTCTGTTGTACTGGATACAAGTTGAGCATCCCTTATCGGAATACCAAAATCCAAAATATTGTGTAAGAAAAATTTGTCCACATGGGTGTCTGAAATAGTGACACCTGCTTTCTGTTGATTCAATGTACACAACATTATTTCATGCACAATAATATTGTATGAAATTACATGCCTTTCTCTATAAGGTGTATATAAAACTATATAAAATGAATGTTTACTTCAGATTTTGGTCACATCTTCACATATGTAGGCAAAACAAGTATTCTAAGTATTTAAATCCAAAACACTTCTGGTCTCAAGAATTTTGGATAAGGGATAATCAAACTATTGTCGAAGGCTTTCATGGCCGGAATCACTGGGTTGTTGTAGGTTTTTTTGGGCTACATGGCCATGTTCTAGAGGCATTCTCTCCTGACGTTTTGCCTGCATCTATGGCAAGCATCCTCACAACCTCTGAGGATGCTTGCCATAGATGCAGGCGAAACGTCAGGAGAGAATGCCTCTAGAACATGGTCATATAGCCCGAAAAAACTTACAACAATCCGATAATCAAACTGTACCACAATCTAGCCATATGTAGTAATACATCAATTAGTTTCAACAGTTCATTTCAAGACAGACAAATTTCAACCTCTGAAAAAAATTGACAAATCACAATGTTGCAATCCATACCTTTCAAGTCTCCGTATCTGTTCCAGGAGAGACCATTTCTCAGTGCTTAATGCATTGATTTGATCTTCTAATTTCTGCACCATTACGCATTGCTAAATGAAAGGAATACAAAAGGGAAAGTCAATATGTCATACTGTTTAATTATAGCACACGTCAAACTTGCAAAGGTGAACAGCACTTGGCTACCTCTATTGATTCTGTTGTTCCAAATACAGGAATGTTCTCTAGGATAGGGGTGCTTGCCTCCAGTTCATCCTCCTCTGTGCCAACTGCTACATCCACAACATCCTTTGCTGTTACTTGGTGGTTACCAAAGTCACGGTACAGTTGTAGCAAATCTGGTGGCTTTGGGATGTTCAGTCCTACATCATCCCACAGTTCAAAGTCCTTCGGAAGTGCAAAAGCAAAACAGTCACTGTGCTTTTCCTTTCAACTAGGCAAGTATAATACAACATGAAAAGTTGAGATGGGAAGTAAAAAGGTTGAGTCTAGCAGGTTGAGTCTAGCAGGTGCCACAATTTGGAGTATTTTACTAATACAGGCTTATCAATACAATACATTTTGCTTGGAAATCATGGAAAAATTGAGGGGAAGAGGAAAGGGGACAATTAGAAGAAGGCAATCCAGAAGATGACATGACTATGTTGCAGGAAGGGGTGTTCACGAGAAAGGAAAATAAATCACATTTCCTTTCCTCCCTCTTCTTTTTAAGGATTTCCCTCTCTATATAGCAAATTCAGGGAAGAGCTGTCACCCTCCGTTCATAATATCCAGAACACTGCCACATACTACAAAAAACCCGAAACACTGAGGCACCATGCCAGCAGTCAGTCTAATACCAGTAAATGTAAGCACTTCATAACAAAGAAAAGAAAAAAAACAACAACAAGGTGCCCCAGCCCTACAAATATCACACTCCAAGTTGGCTGGAGAATTGCAGAAGAACTGGTGAAACACAGCAACATTTTTTCTTCACCTATGGTTTTTTATTTCCTCCTATGAACAAAACAACAACTCTACATTGGACTGTTGAGAAAAGTGCAGCCCACTAGGGCTGATGGGAGTTGTCATTCAACAACTGCAAAAGTTGTTGGCACTTGTTCAGTCCTGTCCCTAACATGCTGAAGAAAATAGCTACCATAGTTCTATAGAAATAATGCTAAAATATGACTGAGTGTTACAAAATGCAAGTTTTTTTAAAAAAAGTATGGTGAATAACATATTACTGCTACTTACCTGATCATCATTTTCATCTGAAAAAGTTATTGAAGTAAGCTTGTAACCATTCTTTAATAAAAATTCATTGACTAAGAAGTTTAGGGCTCTTTTTTCAAGAGGTTTAATTGGTTCCTAAGAAGGAAATAAACATAAGAGATTTAAGTGCTTGCTTTATTAGAACTGCTATTTCTATTACGATTAACAAGTATTTCAGGACAATCACACATCTAGGCATGACAAAGTAATTTGAGCAGTGGGATACAGAAAACCACTAGCCTAAAGCATGTCCGAGTTTAGATGCAAAACTGATATACTGGAACAACAAATACAGCGTCTTCAACTACCCACCTGAATTTCAGGACTTGATTTGTAATTTCTCCGTTCCTGCAAAGGAACTTCATTTTCTGCAAATACCAATACATGAAAAAGTATTATTCTCTATTTTGAAACACATTACCTATTATTTCATTTTTAAAAATCAAAATACAAAAACTAAGGAAAAGGTTTATGTACACCACCTGCAGCCTGAGTCAGGTTGGCTCGGAGGGCCTGAATGGTCTCTTTTGCTTTCCGTAGTTCAAACTCCAGGACTGGACAAGGATTTGGATTAAACATACACAGGCATCCAACCAAGAATAGGGAAACAAAAATGAAATATAAAAAAGCAAGGATGGATATGAAAATAAAATACAATTTGTATTAAAGACAAAGCATGCAATCTTTATGGAACTCATGAACGCATGCAGCAGAGTTAGACTGAAGCAAACTGGTGAACATTTTCCATCATTAAACTCTAATCTTAATTAATAATTAAAGCTGTCTGACAAGGAATGCTATAGGGTTTAAGCAGAATGTTGTACCACTTTTAATTTGTTCAGAACATTAGAACAACTCCCACTACAAAGCAGTAATGCACACTAAGACTTTAATGTTAACAAAAAGTAGATGTTAAGGATGTATGTGTGTCTTGTTTTGCGGGATCAGGTGGATATGATTAAGCTACTAGTTACCTAAATTGTATAGAATTGCCAGCAATTACACTTATTAATGAACACGCTGCATATTATATGGCAGCTGCTATCATGTAACATGCTTTTGTGTGAAGCAGCTTATTATGTGGATTTTTAAAATGCCAATGCAAACTTTAGAAATCACAGTGAAATGATCCAATTCACCCATGCTAGCACCAATACTGATAGCAGATCTGGGGTAAGTAACTATGATAGAAATTAGGAGACAATCAAGTTGGCCAAGTCTGTGAGAGCTGCAAATTTTTGTTTTCAAATAAAATTAAAAATATATGACAATTAGCTACAAACAAGTAAAATCGCTTTTAAAATAGTAATTTTTAAATCACTTTAAATTATCCTCATGAATAAATGAAATATTTCACTCATATTTATTACATTTATATTTAAATATATTATTCATGTATACATAATGATTATCTTTATATTTATACAGGGTGAGGCAGCATAACTTCCTTTTTTAAAATGCGCACCATTTAGTCGGTGGAAGACGTGGCGGAGCGCTAGTGGTCTCGTTCGAGAGGCGGGAGTATAAAGTTTTGTCCTGACACAGTTCAGTCGCCATCATGCGTTGGAACAGTGAGGAGCGTGTTTTTGCTGTTGAGGCCTACTTTTTGAGCAGATTTGAAGTGGCTGGCCCTCTCCAGATTTGGCCCCTTGTGAGTTTTTTTCTATGGGTTTTTTTGAAATCTTGTGTTTTTGTGAACCGTCCAAGGACCCTACAAGATTTGAAGACCAACATCCAGGAAGAAATTGCCAACATAACGCCTGCTATGCTGGCAAGAGTCATGACAAATGCCAGGAAATTGTTTACTCAGTGTATGGGGAATGGAGAATGGGGGACATCACCTACCTAATTTAATCTTCAAAACTACGTAAAACAAAACTTTAGGTATGCACCTACATTATAAAATTAAAAAAATCTGATTCATACAATGGATTTTATTAAGTTTTGAAAAAAGGAAGTTATGCTGCCTTACCCTGTATATTAATGAACTACTAAAATGACGCAGAGTACTGATATTGAACTGACCAGTACATATATTATGATATTGAATGTGATACTGACAATTCCATTAAACTGAATTCAAGGTTTGGAATTTACTGCTAAACAATATGAAATAAAACTTTAATACTATCAGTGTGAAATAAAATGAGAAGATTTAGTTACATGGGAGATATCCTTTTCAGGGAGTGACTGAAAATCTTTATATTGGCAAAAGGATGAATTATAGAGTAATGTGCACAAAAATTCTTTAGCTAAATACTTTTCATGGATCATTTAATATTTCTAAAATGCATACCAATAATCTTATATTTAGGATGATTTTCTGCATTATATGAGCCATGAGCATGTATGGAAAAACAATTCACTCAGTTTGCATTTTACTTCTCCAAAAACAGAAGGGGAAGTTAGAGTACATCACATCTACTACATGGAAGTAAATTGTTTGATGCACAGAATTTTACTGCAGAAATACAAAAGCACAACTGAGGATTTGATGAGGAGGTGTGGAAAAAAAATCTGTAGAAGTCAGCAATGCTGATCTGCAAATATTTCTGTGCAACAAAGTCTGAAAACATTACGATATTTTAACTCTTTCTGTAAAAGCAGCCAGCATTAATGTAATTAATTAATGTTGGCTTTTAAAACTATTCAGCTTTAGAATAATTCATCAAGTAATTAATTTAACTATGATGTAGAGGCTTCCTCCTTTAAAATACATAAAA
The DNA here is from genome assembly GCF_025583915.1 of Anolis sagrei ordinatus. Classification (NCBI taxonomy): domain Eukaryota; kingdom Metazoa; phylum Chordata; class Lepidosauria; order Squamata; family Anolidae; genus Anolis; species Anolis sagrei. The sequence goes on along the minus strand of NW_026847438.1, from coordinate 161,432,185 downwards.
ATAAATGGTTACAGAACAATTGCAGATCAGAAATGCCCTGCAACAAGATGATAAAATGTCTAAAAAAATTAGCAGAAACACAAATTGTATAGCAGCTCAGGAATTCCAGTAAGAAAACGGAATTTCAACAGCAAGACATTTCACAAAGGGCACAGAAAGCCAGAAAACCCATATTACATAAACCCATGTCAGACGGCAATGTATTTCCATTTCCTAATTATGACACTAAACAAAACAGTATAATTATATTTGAATTCCCCATTAATACAGTTTACTCTGCTGCATGGTTTCTATTTAGACAGTTCAGTTCAAGATTAGTTCAACAGCATATCACTTAATTCAGCACTAGAGTTTCAAGATACATCTGATAAAGACAGCTCTTATCCAAATTTGTTAGGTTGGACACAGCCAGTCCTTCACATGGGCACTTTATCTAACATAAGTCTCTGCCTGACTGTAATATCCATTTTCTTCTGTAGCACCATCACACAACTATTTTGGAGAATTTCCCTTTCCATTGGAGGGTGCTGCAAGTATTGCAGTGGGAGGCAGATTTCAATTTGTCTTTCTTTTAAAAAGCCATGAAATTATATTGGTAGAGCACTACAGCACACAAAGGTGGCTGTTGTTCTACAATTTATTGCAGAAACCAACCTTTAAAATAACATATCTTCCACACCACGAAAGGCATAATCCATGCTCACAGTACTTCGGAGCAGCCATTCTTATACAACCAATATATAAAGGATCATAACAACCAACATTTGAAGGTCATGAGTTCACTCAACTTGACATGATGCCAGACCCTAGTGTGAACAGATACAATATGGATTCCTTATAATCCAGTTACCACAGTGACCAATACCAATAGGCCATCACTTTGAGAGAACCCACTGGCTGAAACTGAACTATTTGATACTCCTCTTAGGTTGCTCCATTCTTTTTCAATCCTGTAGTCTTTATTGTTTGGAGAGGAAAAACCCTACAAGGCAAATCCTGGTTTTTGTTGCAAACGTATGTAGAAATTAGAGTATAGTGAAAGATCAGTTTTGGTACCAATGTCAGCCTAGAAAAATATGCAGAACTGAAAGATGTGAAACAGCACATAGTTGTTCTCACTTCCTCTTGTTCCATTATGCCCTTTTCCCAAGAAGAAATCACTCAATTTCCAATTCTAAACAAGGAGGAAGATAGTGAGCATTTTGAGTATGTGTGTGTTCATAAAGGATTATGGTCAGTGGAAGAGATCGTATGAGTTTTGACCCATGTTGGAAATGCCTGGAAAGAGCCAGAATGAGCCTCATGCTTGTAACACTCCACTCTATCCTCTACAAGGAAATGATTCAGAAGATTTAGCTTAAGTTTTAATTAACATCTTCCCACATCATCCAGCTTAGAAACCACGATTCATCTTAATTAAGAGTAGTCTAAGTGTGATCAAAGAAAATTACCCTGTCTGGAAGTTAGGACCAGTAGAAGTTCAGATGTTATTAACATCAAGGGGAACACAGACAGACCTTTACTTATAGTTCTTTACTGCAAATAAAGAACTATGTACACTGTGTAAATAGGAGGTCCTGAAGGTAGTTCAGCTGATGGTGAGATGACTCAAATGGAAGAACATATGAATGATGAAGAGGAAACACAGGAAAAAGGGCAGATGTAAAAAGAGGTAGGGGATGTCACAGATGGTATTGAAGGAGGAGCTGTGTTGTTTGAGAACAGGTCCAAAGCGCCATTAGGCAGCAGTGGGTCAGAATGATGATGGATATGGTAAGCTGACAATACTTGTCTTACTGGCTAATTATTTTGAGTCCCCATGGGGAGATAAGGCAGGATAGAAATAAAGTATTATTATTATTATATTAAAATAAATCCTTAGTTGAAGAGATACCTAAGACCTTTAAAACATTTTAAACATGCTAAAACTTCTACAATCAATCTTATTTGTTTTCAAATGACTTACAATTTTCTACCTAATAGCACAAACCAGTATTGTTTCTGCTACTATTTTTGCAGCTAACAGTTACACAGTTATGAAACAGGTCATAAATATTTTTCTTCAGCATGCCAATATTCAGAATCTGATATTGAAGGTATTTGTCTTGTGGCAATACTACTACTGAGCTCTCTGATATTCAGAAATGAATGCTTTGAGGAAAAAAGAGAGTTATAGCAGGGAAATTGATATCTGAAGTATCTCTTCTATGATAGCTTAAGACAGTGGTTCTCATCCTGTGGGTCCCCAGATGCTTTGGCCTTCAACTTCCAGAAATCCCAACAGCAGGTAAACTAGCTGGGATTTCTGGGAGTTGTAGGCCAAAGGATCTGGGGACCCACAGGTTGAGAACCACTGGTTTAAGAAGACTCTAGCCTGGTTTATTCCAGACATTTTGGATGGCTGTGAGACTGCAGCAGTGTGACTGCCGACCAAGAATGTTCGGGGGGGGGGGGGGGGGGGGGGGGGTGTAGTTCAAAATAGGTTGGGCAATCCTGCTCCAAGGAAAGAGTTGAATATGTGAAAAGAGACCGATAGCTGCTACATCTATATAATACTGGTACCAAATAAAAAGTGACTCACCAGCCACCCGTTCATCTGTTTCTCTATTTCCATCATCTGAATATCTGGCAAAATCCAAGGAATCAAGGGTGCTAATGCTTCCAGCTCGATCTAAAAAAGAGAGATTTTTTTAAAGCGATGGTAATTTTTTAAGGGAAGGTAAATAATTCAAAGGTTGCAAGTTCATGAAAGAAACATATATTTTGACATCTGCTTATGATTCTCACTAGACAGATCACATTCTGAGCAAACATGCTGCACAAGGCGGAGTATTAGAAACTTGATCACCAGTTTTAATAGAACTATTAAGAATATGCTGCTCACTTTGACACCACATATTTTATATTGAAAAAATATCATATAACTATTCCCTTCTATTTCCCACAAAGTTTTTTTTTTACATAATCTGAAAAAGATGGTATCTGGAATAAAAGAAAATCAATTTGAATACTAGAAATGAGCTGTCTCAGCACAAAAACTATGTCACAAAAATAGGGTAATGCATTTTTAAAAAAAGCAACCCAAAGTTGAGAGGAAGACAACATGTGGAGACAGAAGAGCTGGAGAGAAAACAAATGTCTCAAACTACAGCATGTTCCCATTTAGGTCAGTGTGCTTCATTTAGAATTAACTATGTAAAAATACTTAAAGAAGTGCCACCTAATATAAGAATCACTTACAAATTCAATGGTTAAAAAGCTTGATGAGTGCAGAATTGCATCACAGCTCTATATTCCATTAAGTGGCAAAATGCAGAATTGTTAATTCCTGCTCGTTGTGGACTGCAAGTAAACTAATTTTGTACCAATCTATGAACATTATCCTAACCAAGGAAACTAATTTGTACCAATATATGAACATTACCCTAACCTTGTCCTAACCAGTCTATGAACCCTAACCAATCATAGATTTGTACCAGTCTATGAACCTTAGCCCTAAACCTCACTATAACCTACTTAATTCCAAAATTAAGTTAGCAGTTTATTATGTTATTCTCTCTAGCTTATTCCTTCAACAATGTATACAACATGATTCATACTCTGTGGCTGACACATTGTCTTTCATAGCAGTATTCTGAACAGATTCTGCTAGTCGTGCATACTGTTCAAACATTCATCACCTTTGTCAACAGGTGGAACAAGTTATGTTGGAAATGTCCACAATATCCCACACCCTTCTTTTCACTGGCTTGCCGATTGTGATTGTTTATGTCCAAGGTAATAAGTTCAATTCTAAGAAATAATGTGCTGGGCAATTAAAACAATAAATGAAAAGCCTTGATCTATGCAACTGCCTAAATACAACAAGAGGAGAGCCACTGAATCAATTGTTGAGTGGTAAATCAACACAGAGGTTTATTGTGAGTGACTTCAAGTCATTTTTGACTCAGGCTTTATATAAAATTCAGACGGTCTGTTTTGAATTGGATTATATGGCAGTGAAGACTCATATACCAGTAATCCACTTCAAAGCAGATAATGTGGATTATCTGCTTTGATAATCTGGATTATACGGCAGTGTAGACACAGCCTCAATGGGTTTGCCACTGCGTTCCTCAGACTGAGGAAGTATGTTTTGCCCAAGTGATTTCTATGGCCGAGTGGGAATTCAGACTCTGGTCAACCAGAGACCAGAGAGCCTCCTAGTCAACTACTCTATCATACTGATTCTGGGCACATATATCACATTTATTCAAGGAATTTAGTTGGAAGTAACCAACAAGTTTTGAACTGCTGACTTTTAATGATGCCATCTATTCAAGAGTTTTCAGAGATGCCAGGAAAACCTGTAGATTAGTTTTCTTTAACCTGGTGCACCCTAAAAGATTTTATTTCCAATTTCCATTACTCCCTGGCACAAATCTGACATGTTTCCAAAATAGCAGTTCAAAAAAGAAAAAAAAAAATCCAAAGCTACCATATATTTCTCCATGGAACCTTTTACACAGCATTTATGTATCTGTGTATAACCTTCTAGCTAGGCTGATATAAAAAAGTTCTAATTTTCTTTTTCATGAGACTATCACTGACAAGCCCTAGTACTCAGAGAACAGAATAAAAAATGGAACACACTGTTAATTTAGTTTCTACTGAATTTCTTAAAATTTCTTGCTTTTCAATCAAACAACTTGAAGGTACACAACAACAATTTATGTATAGCTGCTCAGAAAGACAGCCTTTTTAATAGTGTATTTCCACTCAAGTGTTGCTATAGTACGGATGGAAGTGTTCAGTATGTAAAGTCTTCCAATCAATGAACGGAAACATTTCTGGTGAGAAACACAACATAACTGTCAATAATTGGGTCTAAAGTGTTTTTAAAGTATTTGTAACAAGGGACTATAAAGAGCTTAGAAAGAATGTATCTTTAAAGAGACAGGTTCATTCAGAGTTGTCAAGTAATATTCAATGGCCTGCTGCTCATATCCTGCTCCAACTCATTTCAATTCATCTTTAGAGGTAAAGGAAACACACTGAGGGATTATAGAGAAACAACAGAGGAGCATGAGAGGTCATAGTAGCAATCTGTTACAATTTTTCTACCACATTTGCACATTTCTGAAGAGCACATATATACAGAGGCAGGTGCCACTATGAGTTGCTGTTTCCCTAGCAGAGAACACATAGTTGAATAATGCTCAATATTGCTGGCATTTAAATATCACTTCTCCAATGATTCAGGTAATGTATGTACGGTATGTATAATATTTATATCTTGTCTGCTATCTATAAATCTGAGAGCAGTATACAAGAAAGTCAATCTGACCAATTTAAAAGAACATAAATACATAATTTTAAAAGGCTAACAATCTATGTAATAATTTAACAAGTTAAGAATATTAAAACCGATCCAAAAAGTTTTACAAGATTTATATGTGAGAGTTTACATAAAACCCAAAAGGTCCCAAAGGCTCAATAATCTCTTGGTGTTGGAAAGAAAGAAACATTAGTACCCATCTGGTCTTCAAGGGGATGCTATTCTAGATTTCAGGTGTCATAGCAGAGAAGATCTTTGTGTTGTGTTGGTGGATTGCATGGTGAGGAGCCATGGTATAATGTCACACAACATTTATTATTTTTCCACACAGGTCAAATCAATTAGTAATATATATTTGAAACATGGCTCTTTCTAATGTTGAAAAGAATAATACCTATGTTTTCAAAAATCTATGGGGGAATTCTCAGGACAATGTTTTCATTGTAACATCTTACCAGGTTCACAAACCTAGTCTTAGAAACCAAGTGGATCTGAGATCTTGTAATCTGATTTCATTTATTTTATGTAATGGATATTTGTCTGTGAATAAAGTGAATAAATCTTTTGCCCACTCTCACTATCCTGCATCATGAATTGTTCTATCTGCATGATGAAGTGACTAAGAAGAGGTCATAAAAATAATGGGCAGACATAATCATTGTTATTGTTGTTTTTAATTCCTATCTTTTCCATAGTTTAAAACAGAGTGAAAAATTCAGTTACAAATTCACAGCATCCAAAAGACTGGTCAATTAAACTACCAACAAATTAAAACCAATTCAAGACCATAAAAAAGAAAACATAGAAAAACAAAAAGAAAGTCCAGCGTGTTATACAAGGCATGCTCCTTTTAAGCAATCAATTCTCAAAGGCTTTCTGAAATAATATGGTCTTTACATGTTTGTGGAAAGATACTGGAGTAAGGATTTGCTCATTTACTCTCTCTGGAAAAGGACCGGGTCCTTCTCAGATGATCTTAAAACACAGGCAGTTCCGTATGGGTACTTCTACCAGAGCTTTTCAGATTGGCATTGGTTCCAAAAGAAGGAGATTTTTAATCTATCTGCCTCCTGCCTTGTTCGGGCTTGTAAGAATGGAAACAATCCCAAGAACAATGCTATTGCTAGGTTTGACACATATCCATGGTAAAACATTATCCTCTCTCATTAGCTAAACCAATTGCTCAAGCTGTAAGGAACTGGGGATAACGCAAACTATCTTAGAATAATTGTGAAAGCCTTTGAATGTTGAAAGCATGGAGATGTTAGAAAGGCAAGCAAGCATAATATTTGCCACTTAGCCTGTCACCTAGATCAGTAACTTCTTACGTCAGACTGACAACTGTTACTCATTCCAGGAAAACAAGCTGCTTTACCTGTGGATTCATTCACATGACTGGGGGAAAAGCTTTTGCAGTTTAAATAACGCCTGCGTAAAGATTAGGTTAGAAGAAGGAAAACAACTCTCTTGGTTATCATGCTTCAGGAATAAAGCCTTCTTGCCCACTTTTCTGGAAACTATCTTAATGTGTAGTACATTTTTATGATATGGAAGCCTATCCTTTAACCCCCCGTTTCATTCCATGGTTCAAAACTTATTGCAAAATCATCAACCAAGTAGTTGATTTTCGTTTAGAACAATGCAAATGAATTTACTGGTTTAACACAATTACAAATGTTAAATTCTTAGGGAAATTTTATACTGGACTTTGGCACAGTTGAAAAAACAGATTGTTATACGAGTGAAACCTTGACTACAATAAAGGGAAATTTAGGATAATCACAAAAGTACTCCTTTGTGAATGATGCAATCAAGATGTACATGGATTATGAAATTAAAAACTGGTTCCAGGAGATGATGAACAGGAAATGTTAAAACTCTTGAATTCTATTTGGGTGTGGCAGCTATACAACAATTTAAAGGCGTTAATGAAATAGTGGGCAAGGTTGTATTCAAAGAAAGGCTTATCACTGAAACTTTATACTTAAAAGATATTTTGAGGGAATTTGGTCACAGCTGAAAATGCAGTTTGTGAAAAATGTGTAATATGAGTTTAGCTATGTTCACAAATATTAGTGTTCCTATTTATTTCACTTCTGGGGAGACTCAAGAGGAATGTTGCTCAGTGTTGTATGCCAATAAAGACGTGTGTGTGTGTGTGTGTAATTAAAATGTACTGCTATGATTGCAATTTTGCCTAATTACAATTCCAACTGTAGTCTCTGATGCATCCCCCCCCCCCCCCCCCGTGATAAGGCACTTACTGTAACCAAAACTTATCTACATTCTCATCTCAGGCTGAATAGATGAAGTATTTCTGAAGAATCTGAAATACAGTGCAGTTTGATAAGATTAAAAACTTGTGAAAAAATGGCCCTTAATTATTTTACTTAAATCTGTTTTGTCTTGAAGGATCAGAAATACTGAGCCGCTCCACAGTAATAAAGAATTAACTAGTAACAATATCAAAAGTATCAGAAGGAAAACAGAAAAGAAATCTTCGTCACACTGTGAGTCAGCACTAACACCTAAGAGAAAGAAAGCCACAGAGGCAGTGGGATCTGGTCTATTAGAGCATGGGGCACAGTCTCCACATCAAGCCCCAGGTTATCTCCAGCCAATCCAGTCCAGCTTTCCTCTTTAGTTAGAGCTAATCCATGAAGTGTCATTGGCTGTTTGGCTCGTTAGATGTTCTCAGTTTTTTCTTTGCACAAACTTGAGAGGCATCTCACTCCCTAGGAAAAGTGTAACCACTCCTTAAAAGCAAAGGAGCATCTTCATAAAACTGCAGTGAGATTGCAATCTACCCAGCACACTTGCTCATTATCTGACGCGGAAGCTGATGTTACTGCTGTCCCAAGTCCCTGATTGGTCAATTATTCAAGAAGAATCATCTGGCTGGAGTTGTCAATATTTTTTTTTCACTGGTTCCTGCTTGTTTCTTCCCACAGCCAGAAAGTGAGAGCACTGAAACCAAGTGCAGTTGTGAAAAACAATAGTGTATTTTTGTTAATTTAGAAACACTGCAAGGTTAAAAACAAGTTGAACAGAACCCCGAGAAAAGGAAGGAAAAGGTCAGAAAATTCTGTGAAACTGTGTTTGATTTTGCAATAAATGTGACAGTTCAGATGGCATCTGCCACCTGTTTTGGACCGCATTCACTGGTCTTGATGCGTTACCAGACCTCACATTGTCCATAAGCTGTACCTTGATCAGAATACTTGCTTAGGAAGGCCTCAGCCAAGCTGTTGAGCAGCTTTCAAAAAGGTTGTTTATTTCAGCAGTGTTACTGGGGCATTCACAGTAAAATAACGGTTTCCTTTGAGGTAAGTTTACAAGATTATCCATTCATATTTTATAACCTAAGGCTCCAGAGGATATACCACATATACCTGAGGACAGGCTTTGGGTCCAAAACTATGGATTTTGATTTGACCTGTGGATAAAGGTCATTCTGTGGAGAGGGGAAAGCACCAGCGCAATCTCAGGGGGCCAGCTGGCACTGCCTGCTGCAGCCATTTTCCCACTCAGGTAGTAAAAAATGCCGAAGCAGCACCTTGGTGGAAAGTGTAGAGTGGGTCAATGCTTCTTTTAGGCTCTACTTTCACCACTCTAATTACAGAAGCGAATGGCTTTTAAAAATAAGAGTTAAGGTACAGTACTTACACTGACCTTTGGATAACCCAGGTTTTAGGGGTTGATTTTTTTGAATACAATTTCTAACTATACATGAATATATGCAGTAGTCTAGCAATCTCCCCATCATTTCTTCACTTGAAAATGACTCAAGTGCGAACAAAACTAATTAAAAAAAATCCCATGAATGTGACTTAATTCTTTCTCTGTCCCGCCATTATCTCAAGCTTGCTTGGTGAGGACATGAGAAAGAGTCTTCTCAGTAGCTACTTTTTATTATTTATTATTAGGTTTTTAATTGGTTCTTTCTGTGAGCCCCCTTGGGTCCCATTCTGGGAGAAAGATGGCACACAAATGAAATAAAATAATTAAAACCAAAACCAGCTTACAGAACTTCTCCATAGTCTATTATCCATTCCTTTAAGAGGGGTGTAAGCTTATATGTGTTCTCCCAAGCATCAGTCAAGTAGGCAAATATTGAGAGATGTCTTATATTTCTGATTATGCTTCCTGTGAAAGTGGCCTACATCTAAAGAAAAAAAATGAATAAATGGAAGAACATTTCTACTTTTTGAACACCAGCTGCTGACTTTTTCTAGATTCCAAGGGAAATTAAGAAATATCCACAAGGCATTGTGTAATTTCTAAAAAAAAAGAGAGAGAGAAGCGGCAAGGTCTTAAAACAAAGACAGCAATATGGGCAAAAGGGGAAAATTAGGCTTGCCTACTTTTCTGTCTTGTGACCACTTCACCCTTTGTTCCACCAGACTTGGAAGGCATGAGTTGCCAATGGTGGTAGGAAAAACAGATGTTGCTCAGGCCATGGGGAGAGACTATGAATACAACAGAGACATGCTTTGTTGAGACAATAAGAGAGCTGATTATGTGAAAAGCAAAAGAGAAAAGAGAGAAAGGGACATGACTTTCCGCAGCCCTACTTTGTTTGTTTATTAAGTAAATGTGATTACTGTATAAACTTGTGTAGACACAAAAGTATAAAACTAAGTAGAAAAAATAGACAAAACATCAACCCAAAAAACCTGGGTTGGCTTATTCAGGGGTCAATATAAGGTACAATATCAGCCTGGGCAAGAAGATGTCAGTGGCTCTTTGGTGCTTCCCTGTCATAGTTAAGAGTATCATGGGCCAATGCTTTTAAGTTTTTTTGGAACAGGATAAACGCCTGTCTTTTGCCACTCTAGTCAGCAAAGGGAATGTTTTCTTCTTCTTCTTCTTCTTCTTTAAAGATAAGGTACAGTATTAATTTTCATATAAAACTAGAGCTATCTCCTCCTTCGAGTAGAGTGGAGAAAGGCTGTCACATCACTAGGGTGGGTGTCCGAGTGGGGAGGGATAGTTTACTCATGAGCAAGCAAGGAAAAATGTTTGTCTAACTGTCTCTTCCCTTGACTGTTGCTTCTTCAGTGCCTACCACCCCGTTCTTGGCCAGTGAGGCCCCACACTCACGTGCCTATTCTGGCTCCTCTCCAGCTGCCAGTAATGTCTCCTCTGGCAGTGGCACACTCTTCTCTTCCGGTGCCTGTAATGCTGTAGGGCTGCTCTTGAGCTGCTGCAGCCATTGCTATGGAACACAGTCACCACCACCAGACCTCAGGCCTCCTGTGGTTGTCGTGTTTCTTGGAAGTGGGAAGAAAGGAGTGCAGCGCTGAAAATGGAAGTTGCATTCCTGTTCTAGAGAAGGAACTGGAACAGGAATACAACTTCCACGAGCTAAAAACTGGATGGCTGTAACAGTATGAACATGTGAGATAGGAGATGACCTGGTGAAAGGGGGTGGAGAATAGTAATCTTCCCTTGTTTACTTGTAAGCCACTTTCCTCCCCACTTTGAGCAGCCCAGAAGAGAAGGTGCTTGTGGTACATGGGAGTTTTATGGAGGTGACACTATGTGCCCCACACAGGTTGGGGGATTCTGGAGATTGCAGCAATGGCAGCCTGCAACCTCCTAGTGACACTACTGGCAAAAGGACTTTTTGAATGCCTGGATAGGGAAACGTTGGCTTCAACAGCCCCCAACACAGCGTTGGTTCATTCCCCTTGATTTATCCATTGTCATATTTATCCATTGTCATAGTTTTGGTTACAAAACTTGCTCTCGACTTTTACATGTAATCAATTTATACACAAGTATATACGGTATCCCACTTTTATTTTATTTTATTCTATTTCCATTTAGCTAGTAATACCTGAAAGAATATGCTATAATTAAAACACACCACACTGAAGTTACTTTCAACATGGATCCTTCTCAGATAATTTTTAGAACTGGTCATGCGGATCTGAATTAGAGACCAAGATTGAAAGGGCTGAAAAAACATTTATACTTTAATGCTGAGTTTTCCAAACAATTCATGTTGGTGACACCCTTTTTGGACATGCATCGTTTTGTTACATAGTGATTCGGTTTCACTAGCAAAGCGGAGGTGAAGCCAACCACTTTTGAATTGTAACAACAAAATGTATTGGGGCACAACATATCTCATGAAAATCTTTCATTTATATATTTAAAAAATACATTATTCTTAAGATAACATAGATTTCCAAGACTGCCATTTCTCATTACATTCATGCAACCCACTTACATACTGTAGCCAACACACGAACACGTCACAACACATAGTTTGGAAAGTTCTGCTTTAATATATCATGTTTCAGTCATAGTTAGGTGTCCTGAGACAAATTTGCAGATGATAGCAATGTAGCAAAGAAGCACTGTTTCATATAGGGCAGAAAAAAGACAGTACATGGGTTTTGGTGAAGTCATGGGCCACAAAAGCAGGCTTGAACTCACACATGGCCACAAGACCATATGCAGTCCTAGACCCATCCTTTGCCCACGTCTGGTTTAAAATAAATTAAAAAGGCATCAAAGGCTGTAAGTTTAATAGCAGTAACAGAATACATTTGACCACTGAAGTCTTATCAGTTTTAAATAAGTATTGTAACTAGCTTCAAAGAACTATAAATTAAGCACTAACTGTTGTTGGCTGCATGTCATGTCATGGAAATGAAACAAATACCAGCTTTGAAGACTTTAAAAAAATATCCTTGCATTATGTCTAAAAGATAGAATCTATTTCTAAGAATAATTACCTCTAAAATACATAATCCAGCCCATCTTTGAGGAGACTCAAAGTGGCTTACATTAAAAGTATTACAACACAATTTAAAATATACAAATATGCAAACATTAAAACAGAATTAAACATTACAGTATCTTAAAAAATCAGTTAAAATTCCTAAAAACATATTCAAAGCTAAAAACCACAGAACTCCCTGAGTTGATCTTCTTCTTTAAACACCTATCTAAATAAGGTTTTCGCCTGCTGTTGGTACGACAGCAGGGAGGGGGCCAACAGAGCTTCCCTGGGCAGGGAGTTCCAGAGTCAAGGGGCAGTCACTGAGAAGGCTCTCTCTCTGATTCCCACCAACTGAGCTTGAGATGAAAGTGGGACTGAGAGAAGGGCTTCTCCTGAAGATCTCAGTCCCTGGCAGGTTTGTACAAGGGGGTATGGACAGCCAAATAGTTTGGGCCTGAACCGTCTAGGGTTTTAAAGGTCATAACCAGCACTTTGAATTGTGTCTGCAAACAGACTGGCAGCCGGTGGAGCTGCTGTAATAGAGAGGGGGGGGGGGTATAACAAAAAGAAAAATATTAAACAGTTATATTAAAACATTATATATTTATAACAATTTAAAAATATTTTAAACAATCAAATGATACTCTGCCAGTTAAAAGACCTTTGGCAAATGCCTGTTAATAATCAAAGACCTAGGTAAACAAAAAGGTCTAGTCTCATAAACCTAACCGTGCAATTCAATAGCCTGTGAGAAGCCACCAAGAAAGCTCTTTTTGAGCCCTCATAAACATGCCTATGATGGTGGCAGGAATGGGGAAAAAGGCATTCCTCAAAGACTTTAAAACCTGGGCAGGCTCATATGTGGAGATATGGGCTTTCAGATACTCTGCACCAAGCCATACAGAGTTTTATACTCGTAGGCCACAACCAGCATTCTGAATTGTGCTTTCAAATGAACCAGTAGCCAGTGAAGCTATTTCAACTAAGAAGTTATGTTTTCTGTAACTAGCCCAGCCAGCAATCTGCCCGCAACATTATGGACTCAGGGTATGCTTGTGATTATTTGAATTAGAAGATTCAGGTATTCGTTTGTGGACTCTACATGCTGAGAAGGAAGAATGGTATCCTACTGCTACTGTCATTCTCAATGTCCTAATTGACAGGATGTGTTCACCTCCATCAAAAAATATCTGCATTTTGACATGGATTTGTGCAAGGGGAAGCCTTGAATATGAATAGCATCTTGCATGAAGCCTTCCTTATGATTAGAATACTTCCCTGATCAACTGTTACAACTGGAGAGCTACATGCAAGGAAATGTTCACATGCAATCTTCACATGAAGATATCCAAGATATGTGTATATAGAGTACCATGTGCAGGGTGTCCGTGCCAAGGTTATATGTATGGAGAATATTTGAATAAGCCTGTGAACTTTGGGTTATTCTGAGCCAATGTACTCACAATAAGATACAGCTTTCAGTAATCATGCCAACATTTTAAAAAGTCTATGTTCTCAAATCGCAATTAAAACACAATAGATAAGGGGTTTTTTTCTGCTGCAGAAAGTGCTTACCCAGGCCTTCTTTTCTACTTTGCACATGTGAGGATAAATGTGCAATTTTTCAGACTCAAATCTGAACAAAGCATAACCTAACTGAGGGTTATCTGGAAACATAGTCTCCAATTTTTAAACACTCTACTTTCTCTCACAATTTGAAGAAAAGATGTTTAGAGATTCTCATCCAGATCAGTATTGTTATATATTTAAAAAAACAACAGAAAATTGTGATTTGAACCAGAATCTCTAAATGGCTTTTCTTCAAAGAGGGGAAGAAAGCAAGGTTTAGTGTTTTACCAAGTGCTAAGGGATAATTCAGGGTTGTTGTTTTTTTTTTGCATCCTCACTATTTCCAATGAAGCCTATTTCGTAATTAAACATTTTATAGGTTGGGATGCTCAATAAAATTTTTATTCAACATATATTTAAAAAATTTAAAATATTATAGAAAATGATATAAATATGAAATGGCCATAACACTACAGCAAACAAAATGGTGTTTTATATTAATTAAGCAATTCAAGTACATGCCATTTCACACCACAATCACATAAAATAATGGTTAGATACAACACTTCAATTAGTCAGGCAGTCAGTAGCATGCCCAGTTCCAGAGTCTATTTCCCGAATTCTCAATGCACATAGCATATTCTATGATCCTATTACATATAATGATATTCATCAGGAAAATACTCCAAAACATTTGTGCTAGTACCGTGCTACTGATCAATCCATGGGGCATCATATTTAAATAATTATAGAAGACAGAGAGTCACAAATTACCAATTCAATGTTAAAAAACAGTTTTTAGCATTGCTAACAAAATTTGTACCAAGAACCACTCATTTCCCTTCCCTTATATGAAAATATCTCAGGGTGGCATAACAGATATCAATCATTTTAAACATTTTTAAGGAGCCTAAAAATGTAAGCCATTATTAGATCAACTTGACTAACTCAAATAGTTTCCCTTTCAGACAGAGCACAACAGGATGCTTTTCTTCTGATACATCTGTGGAGATCTGAACAAATTTTAGCCTTATCCATTAAAGAATCACGTGTATCTCAGATGTGTACATGCATAAACATATGTACCAACATTTTCCAGAAGAATGACTAAAAGCATTCTTAATGGACTTTTCCTTTTCAAATCAGAAAATTTAAAGTTGTAGTATTCTATTTTTCTCACTGTTCGATATTATATATACTTCTAGTCATCGTGCATCTGTACTGTGGAATGATGGATGCTGTAGTTCTACAAAGTATTTAGTCTTCTCTGCCAAAGAGTGCTGATGTGTCACAAAACTACAACTCCCATGATTTTATAGCATAAAGCTATGGACAGGTAAAGTCGTGTCAAACTGCATTAATTCTATAGTGTAGATACACCCTTAGAAGTAAACATTTTTATTGATCAACAGTATTTGTACAATGTCTTGCTGACTGAACTAAAATAAATAGCACTGTTGTGATGTCTAAGCTTGCAATCAAAGCATTTTTGTTTCCTATTTCACGTACTTATTGTACTTGATAATCAGGGATTACTGAAAGATTTCCAAAACAATTCAACTCCTACAGTATAGAACAACTCCTACAGGATTAGTAAATACGCTCTGTCACAGGAATGCCCATTTCCCAATAACTGTACTACGTAGAACTGACCACACCACCACAATGAAACAAAATGCTAACACAAGGATGACACGAGCTACTTCTAAAACTACAACACAATAAGGTTAAGGAAACAAAAAAATGGCAATGCCTCTTATTTAGCTACAGAATCACTGTTGCTTTTCCTTTGATGAGGTCTCCCTATGTTTTCAGCTTGGTGTTTCAGTGTCAGAGTGCTTCCACTTCTAAAAGATCAGAGATAATATAGAACAACCTGAACCAAGGTAACACCTAGATTGCAAAGATACTACCAAATTAAAAAGCCCCACAAATCTGAAGTCAATGACTATGTTTTTGCCTGTTGTCCACATATGTGAACAGAGAGAATGCTCATGGGCTATCTGGCTTGTAGAACTGAGAAACTCCATACAACTTACCACTTATCTCTTAAGACAGCACACACTATCATGATCTAGAACACTTTATGTTCCAAACCTATGCATTATAACAAAGCAACACTATTAATGTAATCATATAAATAAGAACATGTTTTTGGTTTATTTCTATGATGGGGACTTCCAATGCAACTTTATATATGCTTACTTTGTGCTCAGTACTGTTAGATAATTGGAAGCCTAAATGCACCAAATCTTATCCTACCTTTGATACCAGGCAGGATTGGCTCTGATTAATATTGGGATGGGGATTTTGTTGTGGTGTGTCTGCCAAAACCACCTAACATAACATAACTCTATGAAATTCATGGGTTGCCATAAACCAATAGGTGACTTGGTGGTACACACACATATAGGAAGAGCCTGAAGACCTGGCTGTTCCAGTGTGCCTTTCCAGAATAGGAAACCCTAGCATCATGTCCCAAATGCACTTTGTTAGAGATTTAGGATTGTCTGCACATTGCACCTACCTCCAAAAACCTCTACATTTCACCTGTCATGTCCAGCACTTTTAAATTTGTCCATTTATTTGGCCCAGCCTTAGGTTTTTAAATGTGTCATGGTGTTATTGTTTTTAGTGTTTTATTGTTTTGCTTGGTGTTTATTATTTGCTTTATGAGTTTTACTGTTTTATATATATGCTGTTGTTTTCTTAGTGACCTTGGCCTTTGTAAGCCGCATCGAGTCCTTCGGGAGGTGTTAGCGGGGTATAAATAAAGATAATAAAGATAATAATAATAATAATAATAATAATAATAATAATAATAATAATAATATATGGAGAGTTGCAGACCAAAAGACCCCTAGAACAATCCTATTAACTAAGATATATGGCCTGTCAATAAGTGTGGCAATTTACTGAACTCGCATAGCATTGAGACATGGTAAGTAAAGTGATGTCAAACTGCATTAATTCTACAGTGCAGATTCACCCTGAGTCTCAGTGATCTCTGCCTACATTTAAGTTTAAGGGTTCATCATCCCTTATCCAAAACTTCAAAATAATCAAAAATTGTCCATGTAAATAGCTGTGACAATGACACCTTTGCTTCCCAATGATTTGATGCACATCAACATTGTTTCATGCGCCAAAGTATTAAAATATTCTCTATAGAATAAGCTTCAGTCCATCTGTATAAGGTGTTTATGAAACATAAATGAATTTCGTGTTTAGCCTTGGGTCCCATCTCCATGATATCTCATGATGTAGATACAAGCACTTCTGGTCCCAAGCATTTTGGATGAGGAATACACTCAGCATGCATCTACACTGTTGAACGAATGCAGTTTGACACCAATTTAACTGTCATGGCTCAACACTATGGAATTGTGGGAGTTGTAGTTCAACAAGGTCCTTAGCCTTCTTTGCCAAAAGGTTCTAGTGCTTCGCCAAACTACAATTTCCAGGATTCTACAGAAATGAGATATGGCAATTAAAGTGATGTCAAGCTGCATTAATTCTGCAGTATAGGTGCACTCTCCTGTTTTCAGCAGAATTTCTCTGTAAACATGCCTATTACAATTGTGCTGTCATTATGAGGAAAGCCGGGGAAAGAGGAGTCAGAAATTAAAATAAACAAACTGCATTAATTACACAGCATAAAGACACCCTGAGTCTCTGATCCCTGCTTCCATTTAAAACCTAACTTTGATTAAGCAGCAGAGGTGTAAAATACAATAAGTACATACAGGCTGAGCATCCCTTATCTGAAACTCCAAAATAGTCCACGTGGGAGGCTGAGATAATGATGCCTTTGCTACAAATTCATTTATGTTTCATATAAACAAATTCATGGGGTAAACCAAGAGATCCTTAAGACAAGAATCAACTTGAAGCCAGAACTGTATTAATAGCACTGTTGGATGACCAAATAAAAAAGGAGCATTTAAGTATATTGTAGTACATGCTAACAGTGGCAGGAGTTTTATATGCTCAAAAATGGAATACGACAGATACTAACAGTAAACTGTAAGAGTAAAGATGTGGGAAATAACAGACAAGTTAACAGTGCTGTTGAGTCACTGAACACATTTTTAGAGGAATGAAAGCGTTTTACTGATATATATCTAAGAGAAAGGGAAAGGTATTGTGTATAGGTTTGAAAATAAAAATGGTTGAGATATTTATTAATGTTAAAATAAGAAGTAAATGATTTGTGCGACATAATGGAGAAGAAAAAAATATTGAACTACAGAGAAACCAATAAAGAGAGAAGAAAACAAAAGAATGAAAGCAAAAAAATCAATTTTTAAAATCCATGTATGTATATACATGTTTATAGGTTAGACCTATGTATACAAATTCATGGGGTAAACCAAGAGATCCTTAAGACAAGAATCAACTTGAAGCCAGAACTGTATACAGGCAGTCCCTGAGTAACAAACATACAACTTACAAACGACTCATAGTTAAGAACACAGATGGGACAACATGAAGTGAGAGAAATCTACCCCTAGAAAGGGAAATCCACTCCTAAAAGTGTGATCTCAGGGAAAGGGAATCTCCACTGAAGTTTTAGAATCAAGTCTTGTTTCTACAACAACCCAAAATTTTCAAAATCACAGAGAGATGAAATCTTCTAAACAGGGCAACAGACAGTAAAACAAACATTTACAGGGGTGTTAATCCTTCCCTATTCTATCCAAAGCTATAATGTGTGATATATGATGTATAATTGTTGTTCAGTATGTTTGTGCCTATGTATGTATAAGTACTGCAGTTCTGTGATATATATTTGGCTGGACTACACTTAAACAATATCCCTCTTCTTGTCTGTAACTTGGGGGCTGCCTATAGTTAGAATAGATATGCATGTTATCTAGTTCAATGTGTAATTGTTGCTAGGTATGTCTGTGTCTATGTATGTATAAGTATTATTGTTGAGTATGTGTGTATGTGTGTGCAGATACATATACATACATATATAGAGAGAAAGGGAGAGAGAGGGGGGAGAGAGAGACTGAGTTACACTTAAAAATGTACCTGTTCCAGCTTACATACAAAGTCAACTTAAGAACAAACCTGCAGAACCGATCTTGTCTACAACGTGGGGACTGTCTGTCATTTAAATAGAGATGTATGTTGTGTAGTTTGATGTATAATTGTTGCTGGATACATTGTGTCTATGTATGTAAAAGTATTATTGTTGTGTGTATGTGTGCATACATAATATATCTATTTATCTGTCTATCTATGGAGCTACACTTAAAAATGTATCTGTTCCAACTTACACACAAATTCAACATAAGAATAAAATGTACAGAACCTATCTTGTCTGTAACGTGTGGGCTTCCTGTCATTAGAATAGAAATGTATGTTGTGTGTTTGATGTGCAATTGTTGCTCGGTCTCTCTGTATCTATGTATGTATAAGTATTACTGATGTGTGTGTATAGCTGGAGCTACACTTCAAAAATATACCTGTTTTGACATACACATAAATTCAACTTAAGAATGAAACCTACAGAATCTATCTTGTCTGTCGCTTGGAGGCTGCCTGTCATTAGAAGTAGAGATGTATCATGTGTAGTTTGATGTGTAATTGTTGCCCAGTATGTCTGTGCCTGTGTATGTAAAAATATTATTATTATTATTATTATTATTATTATTATTATTATTATGTTTCTCTGTGTGTGTATGACCGCAGCTACATTTACTGTAGTAACTTGGGGACTGCCTGTTATTAGAACAGAGATGTAACCTGTGCAGTGTGATGTGTAATTGTTGCTTGATATGTCTGTGCCTATATATGTAAAAGTATTATTATTATTATTATTATTATTATTATTATTATTATTATTTCTGTGTGTATGTGTGTGTGTTTGTATGACTGCAGCTACATTTACTGTAGTAACTTGGGGACTGCCTGTCATTACAGCAGAGATGCATCTTGTGTAGTTTGATGTGTAATTGTTGCTGGGTATGTAAGGGCCCTTCCACAGAGTCATATAACCCAGAATATCAAGGCAGAAAATCCCACAATATCTGCTTTGAATTGAGTTTTCTGCATCCACACTACCATAGCTGGGATTTTATTCAGCGATGTGGAAGGAGCCTCAGTGTCTAAGTATAAGTATTACTGTTGTGTGCATGTATGTGTGTGTGGCTGGTGCTACACTTCAAAAATATATCTGTTCCAACTTACATATACATTCAACTTAAGAACAAACCCACAGAACCTATCTTATCTGTAACCTGGGGGCTGCCTGTCATTAGAACAGAGATGTATCTTGTATACTTTGATGTGTAATTGTTGCTCGGTACGTCTGTGCCTAGGTATGTATAAGTATTACTTTTGTGTGCATGTATGTGTGTGTGTGTACGATAGATAGATAGATATAGAGGGATAGATAGATAGATAGATAGATAGATAGATAGATAGCTGGACCTACACTTCAAAAATGTAAAGATTCCAACTTACATACAAATTCAACTTAAGAACAAACCTCCAGAACCTCTCTTGTTTGAAACTTGGGGGCTGCCTGTCATTAGAATAGAGATGTATCTTTGGTGTGTAATTGTTGCTCGGCATGTCTGTGCCTATGCATGTAAAAGTATTATAATTATTATTATTATTATTATTATTATTATGTGTGTGTGTGTGTATACTACAGCTACACTTACTGTAGTAACTTGGGGGCTGCCTGTCAGTAGAATAGAAATGTATCTTGTGTAGTTCGATGTGTAATTGTTGCTCAGTATGTTTGTGTCTATGAGTGTATAAGTATTATTGCTGTATGGGTACACCTTGCACACATAGCCTATAGGCCTGGGAAGTTGACACATTAATTGCCTGTTTAGACTAGGACATCATCTCCAGGATGTCTCAATAGGGCCCCAAGCATTCTGGGCAAGGGCTCAGATCTATGGGCCGTTCCACACAGCCATATAACCCAGAATATCAAGGCAGAAAATCCCACAATATCTGCTTTGAACTGGGGGCCCTTCCACACAGCCCTATATCTCAGGATATCAAGGCCAAAAATCCCACATTATCTGAGTGTGAACTCAGATAACCCAGTTCAAAGGAGATTGTGGAATTTCCTGCCTTGATATTCTGGGATATAGGGCTGTGTAGAATGGCCCTCAAATAATCCAGTTCAAAGTAGATAATGTGGGGTTTCCTGCCTCGATATCCTGGGATACAGGGCTGTGTGGAAGGGCCCTCAGATAACCCAGTTCAAAGCAGACATTGTGGGATTTCCTGCCTTAATATCCTGGGATATAGAGCTGTGTGGAAGGGCCCTCAAATGACCCAGTTCAAAGCAGACATTGTGGGATTTCCTGCCTTGATATCCTGAGATATAAGGCTGTGTGGAAGGGCCCACAAATAACCCAGTTCAAAGCATACATTGTGGGGTTTTCTGCCTTGATATCCTGGGATACAGAGCTGTGTGGAAGGGCCCTCAAATGACCCAGTTCAAAGCAGACATTGTGGGATTTCCTGCCTCGATACCCTGGGATACAGGGCTGTGTGGAAGGGCCCTCAAATAACCCAGTTCAAAGCAGAAAATGTGGTATTTCTTGCCTCGATATCCTGGGATACAGGGCTGTGTGGGAGGACCCTCAAATAACCCAATTCAGAGCAGATAGTGTGGGTTTTCCTGCCTTGATATCCTGGGATACAGGGCTGCGTGGAAGGGCCCTCTGATAACCCAGTTCAAAGCAGATAATGTGGAATCTCCTCCCTCCATATCCTGGGATACAGGGCTGTGTGGAAGGGCCCTCAAATAACCCAGTTCAAAGCAGGCATTGATTTCCTGCCTTGATATCCTGGGATATAGAGCTGTGTGGAAGGGCCCTCAAAAACCCAGTTCAAAGCAGATATTGAGGGATTTCCTGCCTTGATATCCTGGTATACAGGGCTGTGTGGAAGGGCCCTCAAATAACCCAGTTCAAAGCAGACATTGTGGGATTTCCTGCCTTGATATCCTGGGATACAGGGCTGTGTGGAAGGGCCCTCAAATAACCCAGTTCAAAGCAGACATTGTGGGATTTCCTGCCTGATATCCTGGGATATAGGGCTGTGTGGAAGGGTCCTCAAATAACCGAGTTCAAAGCAGATAATGTGGGTTTTCCTGCCTTGATATCCTAGGATATAGGGCTGTGTGGAAGGGCCCTCAAATAATCCAGTTGAAAGCAGATAATGTGGGTTTTCCTGCCTTGATATCCTGGGATATAGGGCTGTGTGGAAGGGCCCTCAAATAACCCAGTTCAAAGCAGAAAATGTCAGTTTTCCTGCCTTGAAATCCTGGGATAAAGGGCCCTGAGTCCACACTGCCATCTCTTCCAGTTCAAAGCAGATGATGTGGGTTTTAATTCAGCTGTGTGGAAGGGGCCTCAGCTGGCACTGCCTGAAAAAAGCAAGGAAGGCAACCGGGCTCCCCCCAAGGTCAGCCGAGCGAGCTCCACCTGCGGGCGGGCGGGCGTGCACTTACGGAGCTGTCCGGCGTTGGCCTCCTTCCCGGCGGCGAGGCCGAGCAGTGTGGCCCCGGGGGCGGCGGGGGTGGTGGGCGCCGCGGGAGTGCCCGCTCCCGCTCCTCCGGCTCCGCTCTGCCGCTCGAAGTTGCCCGGGTTGGAGAAGTAGTCCCTGAGGCGGGGCAGCTCCCGCCCGCTCTCCAGCAGCTCCGTGTGCAGCTCCAGCGCCGTCAGCACGAACTGGTCGCGCAGCAGCTGGGCCGCCAGGGCGTCCACGGCCACACGAGGAGGCTCCTCGGCCTGCGGAGGGGGAGAAGGAGGCGGCGGAAGCAGCGGGGCCGCGGGGGCAGCAGCAGGAAGAGGCGGGCGAGGCGGGGGAGGAGGCTCGCTGGGGCTGTGGGGGCCCCCGTCGCCCCCGGGCCTGGCTCCCTCGCCCTCCGACTCTTCCGAGTCGCTGAGGAAGGGGTTGACACCTCCACCGCCGCCTCCCGAGGACGCCATTTTGGGAGAAGACGGAACCCCCCCCTCCTGAGCCCGTTGCCACAGCAGCGGCCCTCTCCTCTCCCCGGCCCCGCCCCGGAAGACGCCGCCCAGCTGTCACTCACGTTTCCTGTTCCTGTCAACTGGGCGTCGCGGGGGGTGGCGGCGCGGAGGAGGGAATGCCCTCCGCTGTTCCTCCTACTCTCCCCGCCCCCCTAGTCATGGATTGGTTTCAATATCATTTTCATCGACTGCAGATATTTTCTCTGCTCCTTTGATGCAGCGTGGTGCTTTCTCCTCGGAATGTATATTACATTTTATAATGCTGCTTTGAACTGGGATATATGGCAGTGTGGACTCAGGGCCCTTCCACACAGCCCTATATCTCAGAATATCAGGGCAACAATATCTGCTTTGAACTGGGTTATCTGATTCCACTCTGCCATATATTCCAATTTAAAGCAGAAAATGTGGGATTTTATTCAGCTGGATTATATGGCAGTCTGCACTGCCGTATAATCCAGTTGAAAGCAGATAATGTGGATTTTACACAGCTGTGTAGAAGGGCTCTGAAATATAACCTATCAAACCTGGTATTTTTGGTGGCCTTACCTGGACTGACTCTGCTTAGCTTCCTAGGTCCCTTCCAAACAGCCCTATATCTCAGGATATAGGGTTTGCACTGGGTTAAATTGTGGCAAGTTCTTGGTATGCAGGGCCGTAGCCAGAAAAAAAATTCAGGGAGGGTTGAAAATTTCGGGGGGGGGGGGTGAAATTTGGGAGGGGGGTTGAAACCTGCCTCCTAGCTACGCTGAAGCAAAGAGCACAGCAGGGGGCAGAGCAGCCTTCAATAGCCTGCAGCCTCCCCTGTCAACCACCTCCACCAAGTCTGGCCTCCTTAATGAGAGCATTCAACACCCCCACCCCAACTTGGTTGCTTCGCTACATCGGCTATTGCTGCAAGTAATGACAGTGTGAATAAATTGTCAATATTTGCTTGAGATAGTGCTTGCAGTTCTGGAGGGACTCTTAATTTTTTGCGTCTCATAGACTTAGCATGGGGATTTGGTTAACCAGTTAAAATTCATGAGTAAACCAGTTTTTTTAACCTGAAAAATTTCGGGGGGGTTTTACCTAAACCCCCCCTCCCCTCGCTACAGGCCTGATGGCTACTATCAATGCCTTGATCTTCTCTCCTGAGGATGCTGTATAAGGTCTAAAGTAACTCGTAACAGTAGAATGAAGCTGACGCATGGAACAACAGACTGGTTCAAGATTGGGAAAGGAGTATGGCAGGGCTGTATACTCACACCCTATTTATTCAACTTGTACGTAGAACACATCATGCAACATGCAGAGCTTGATGAATGCAAGGCTGGAAGAAACATTAACAACCTTAGATATGCAGATGACACCACTTTGATGGCCGAAAGCGAGGAGGAGCTGAGGAGCCTTCTAATCAAGGTGAAAGAAGAAAGCGCAAAAGCTGGGTTGCAGCTAAACATATAAAAAAACCCAAGATTATGGCAACAAGAATGATTAACAACTGGCAAATAGAGGGAGAAAACGTGGAGGCAGTGACAGACTTTGTATTTCTAGATACAAAGATTACTGCAGATGCAGACTGTGGCCAGGAAATCAGAAGACGCTTACTTCTTGGGAGGAGAGCAATGACCAATCTTGATAAAATAGTGAAGATTAGAGAGACATCACACTGGCAACAAAGATCCGCCTAGTCAAAGCCATGGTATTTCCCCATAGTCACCTACGGATGTGAGAGCTGGACCATAGGGAAGGCTGAAAGGACGAAGGATTATGAATTATGGTGTTGGAGGAAAATTCTGAGAGTGCGTTGGACCGCGAGAAGATCCAACAGTCCATACTTCAGGAAATAAAGCCCGACTGCTCATTGGAGGGAAGAATAGTAGAGGCCAAGATGAAGTACTTTAGCCACATCATGAGAAGAGAGGAAAGCTTAGAGAAGACAATGATGCTGAGGAAAATGGAAGGAAAAAGGAAGAGGGGCCGACCAAGGGCAAGATGGATGAATGGTATTCTTGAAGTGACTGGATTGACCTTGAAAGAGCTGGGGGTGGTGACAACCGACAGGGAGCTCTGGCATGGCTGTTCCATGAAGTCAGAGAGAGTCTGAAACGACTGAATGAATGAACACAACAACAACTGGATTATCTGAGTCCACACTCAGATATTGTGGGATTTTCTGCCTTGATATTCTGGGATATAGGCCTGTGTGAAAGGGCACTCCGATAACCCAGTTCAAAGCAGATATTGTGGATTATCTGCCTTGATATTCTGGGTTATATGGCTGTGTGGATGGGCCCTGGAATCAGATCCCGGGATAAAGGGCAGTGTGGAAATTATGCATTTTACCTTCTTGAATCGACAAAGTCCATACCACATCTATTCCATAGAAGTGATTCAGTTTCACACCACTTGGAACTGCTCGATGCTGAGGAACCATGGGAGTTGTAGTTTGGTGAGGCCCCAGCACTCTCTGGCAGAGAAGTCCAAAGGCTTTGCCAAACTAGAGCTCCTATGATCCCATACCATTGAGCCATGGCAGTTAAAGTGGTGCCAAACCACATTAATTCTACAGTGTAGGTGCACCCTTGGATGAGAAAGAAATAAAACAGATATATTTGTAAGGGAGAGACTCATGGACAACGGAGTAGTGGAGACAGGCCTTCATACAGGCTGGGGGCAGTGCAATATGAGGACAAACTTTATATTACATATAATATTAGTAATATTGCATGTAATATAAATCTATAATTATAATATATTATTAGTATTATATTGCATTATATTATAATATAAATATTATATGTATATACAATATATTATATTATATTATATAGTACAGGAGACAACGTGGGATTTTATACAGTTGTGGGGAAGGGAAATCCCATCAAACTCTGCTTAATTTATTGTATGAGACGAATAAAGAAAGCGAATCTCTGGATGTCTCTATACTATACACTCTATTATTTTTTATCTCTATGGTGACTCAAACCCTAGAGGTTTTTTGGACTTCAACTCCCAGAAGCCTCAGCTGCTTTGTCCGATGACCGGGGACTCTGGGAGCTGAAGTCCAAAACAATTCGAAGGCCACAACGGGGAGACGCTGCTTCCTAGAGGAGATGGGCGGAGCTTAGCGGAGGGTGGGAGTCCGTATGTCTTTGGCAGTGCTAGAGATGGGACAGAAGAGCATGCCTCTTCTCCTCTCGTGTCCACAGGAGATCTCGCGATAGTTTTTGTACACACCTTGTGCGCGGGGAATGCTGTAGGGCTGGATGAGGAGCGCAGAGGACTTCCTGCGGAAATGTAAGTAGCCAAGAAGTGATGTCTCTGGACAATTTGTTTGAGAGTTGTATAGTTCTTATTCCTTTCCTATTTATGGGTGTATGTTTATGCAGCAAGGCCCCAGAATCTGTCAAGGAAGGCATACATTCCTAAATGGATTGCAATTACTAGAAAACTCAAATAATTCAGATTTTGCCATTGAAATAAATGACTAGAATGACATAGAGCTTTGATGGAGGACCCAGTGGTTGCTAGAAAGGTATACTCTAGCTTTTTACTAGGCTCTCCAGCACATCTCTATGGGAATTTCTGGGAGAAGCAAATCAGACAATTGGGTGCATCTCTACACTGTAGAACTAATGCAGTTTGACACCACTTTAGTTGCCATGGCTCAATGATGTGGAATCATTGGAGTTGTATTTTGGTGAATGAGAAAAATGATCCCCAGACGCAGAAGTTTTCCATCCCAATGTAGCCTCACTTTCTCCATAGGTTCTGCAGCCTGGAGAAGGAATCTAAAGCCCCTTCCACACAGCTGAATAAAATCCCACATTATCTGCTTTGAACTTGAATATATGGGCATGTGGACTCAAATATCTCAGTTCAAAGCAAATATTGTGGGATTTTCTGTCTTGATATTCTGGGTTAGATGGCTGTGTGGAAGGGCCCTGGGTCCCAGACCCATGTAGCATCAGAACTCGCTTCTTATTGGCCCATTGAATGAAACATGTAGTTGTATATGGATTGTTTATTGTACTAGCCATAGGCCATAACATAAAATATACAACCTTTAAAAGTACAATAAGCAAGTATAAGCAAGTATTAAAAGAAGTTCCGCATATGTTGGGGTTCAGCCTGAGTTTGAACTTGAACCTGATTCTCTGTTTGTTCCTCCTGATGCTAATGAAAGTATATTTACTGATGCTAATGGAAATGTACCTTTTGATGCCAATGCTCCTGAAATTAGTGAGGAAGAAACTGCTGTAGGTTTGGAAAATGCCAATGTTCCTGAAATTAGTGAGGAAGGAACTTCTGTAGATTTGGAAAATGAAAGTACCAGTGTTCATGAGAATGTTTCAGAGGGAGACCTTGAACTTTCCCTCCCTTCTGCACCTGTTAACTGTAATGACAACAGAAGGGGCCAAATTTGGGAAGACAGAAGTAAACACTCAGTTTGCGTCGATCCTCCCGAATTCAAGAATTAAAAACATTGGCTTCAAAACAGAAGGGCGGTTCACGGAACCGATTCTTGAGTTTTAATTGCAATACGCCAGGCTGATTGCCTCAGTTCAGGCATCGTTTCAGAATTGATGAAGACCTTGGCAGTTCTCCCGGTTCCCTGGCCATAGTTTGGAAAGATTTCTAGGATATCAAGTACGGTTAGTGGATTGCTAACAGGTTCCAGTATTTTACAGTGTGGCTTTGGGTTTTGTTTTTGTTCATTTAAATTCATGTTTGCTGATTTTGCTGTGGCTTTTGACTTGCATTTTTCCTTTATTTTGTAACCATTTTTCTTCAATAAAAAAGGATTGTTTTTCACAGCCAAGTGTGGTGGATAGTTATCTTAGGCCTCGTTCTCTGCTCTGGATTGCAACAGCATACTAGCTCTTTAAAATTATAGTAGTGACATAATAACAATTACAAATGTCTGGTTTGTATCATCCCCAAAATATCTTAATTTCCATTTCTAGCTTCTGCTGTGGACTTTACTAGTTTGGCTCGGATTTTTTGGGCTGCGACTGCAAATGTGGCAACCTTTAATGTTATATTTTTGGAATAATCTGCTAACAAGTCACAGATAACTGCTGACTGTTGCCATGCTGCCCTTTCTTCCAAAAGGGCTCCCAAAAGATTGTTTCGGGGGTCATTATACAGTGGGCAATGTAGCAGATAGTGTGTTAAATCCGCTCTTTCCCCAGACCCACATATACAAAGACGTTGAGCATGAGGGATCCCTCTGTGTCTTCCCTCTAACCAGCCTGATGGCATTGTTTGAAAGCGCAGGGCTGTAAATGCTTTCCTAAGGGCTACAGATGTTAAATCTTGAAGATATTGTTGGCAATATTGGTCACTCTTTAGTAGAGGATACCAAGTGGAGAAACCCTGCTGTTTACTAGTCCGCAAGTTGTCAATTACGTCCATCTCAAAGATTTTGTCTCTAATTGCCTTCTTGTTCAACTGCATTAGGATTGAATGAAACATGCAGAATAATCACAGGATGTCTTAAACCTACACCTGTTGATAAACTCTACAAGCTAGCTGGCATCCCCCCCCCCCCCCCGATGTGCGGCAGGAAGTTGCTGCTAAATGTGAGCGAAATAAGGTTGAACACTGTGAAATCCATCCACTAAATGGCTACCAGCCTCCTCCCAGTAGACTAAAATCAAGGAAAAGCTTAATGAGAACTACCACTCCTCTTGGCGTGTGTCCCCCCAGCAACAGCAAGATTATCCCTCTGGGCAGCTAAACCAGGAAATCCCAATTGGATGGCTCCCCATGAGGGTCTGCCTCTAGGGGCAAACCAAAAATGGGCAACTTGGAAGTCCCTGAACTGACTCAGAAGTGGAGTTAGCAGATCAAAAGGCAACCTGGCAAAATGGCACTACCTAGAAGAATCCTCCACCTTGTGTGACTGTGGAGCAGAACAGACAGCTCCACATCTGTATGCTTGTCGGCAATGTCCTGTCACATGTACAGAGGAAGAGTTGCTTGAGGCTACAGACAAAGCTGTCGCTGTTGCCTGTTTTTGGTCAAAATATATTTAGCTGCCTGTGCTCCTTCTATTTTTATCAGTTTTATACTAATTTATGCAATGTTTTTGATACGATATAAATACATTGGCCCAGAACATTGATGACAATATATAAATAAACAGCAGCAACAACACTATGTAACACAATTAAAAAAATCTGTTCCTGGTTTGAAAGTGTTATTTCCTGTTTAATTGTGTGGTACTTTGAAAGTAGTTGCTCTATTCCAGAAACTTTGTTTTCATGGCTACCACAAACAATGTTGAATTGGTTGCGACTCAATGACATATTCATTGAAAAACTATAGCAAAATATGCTGCAGCATGGCCTGCAAAAATAACGTTTTTGCAGTTTAATCAACTTTTTCCCATGCTTTTATGATAGAACCAATTAGGAAATTACATTTATAACACAGGAACAAAAATTATGTTACATAATATTGTGTAATTTTCCTCATCTCTTCTCAGGTCCTTTACACATCTGTATAAAATCCACATTGAATTGGATTATATGGCAGTGTGGACTCAGGTAACCCAGTTCAAAACAGATATTGCAGATTATCTGCCTTGATATTCTGGGCTATATAGCTGTGTGGAAGGGCCCTTGCTATCACGACTTACAAGGTATTTGGCTAAGGTGAAGATAATGGTGCCACTTCATTGTAGGCTGCAATGGCCTCTTCTCCATGCTTCTCTCAGGAAAGAAACTCCCCATTTGCTGGGACTAGTTTAATGAAGAAGTTTGTGTTTGTGGGAAATTATTGATGTTGCTTCTATGCTTAGACTGGGCTCAGGTGGGTTCTAAATACAAAAGCTGGAAGTTTAATCTACCCCCACCCAGTTTCACTTTACTTGGGGTGCATCTACACTGTAGAATTAATGCAGTTTGGCACGGCTTCAGTGCTGTGGAATCATGGGATTTCCAGTTTTACAAGGTCTTTTGTTTTCACTGCTAAAGACTGTAGCAGTGTCCCACTCCCACTACAAGTCCCACTGAGCCATGGCAGTTAAAGTAGTGTCAAACTGAATTAATTCTGCTGTGTAGATGCACGTTTGGACTTCTCAAGCTGCTCATTTCCCCCATGTGGTGTACTCCAGAGTGGAGGATATTTGTCCCTACGCATGTTGTTGGACTGCAGTGCCCTTGGCCTTGGTTATATTAGACAGGGTTGATAGGAGTTGTAACATGACAGTAGGAAGACCCCCTACCACCTCCATGATGGGGATTTGTGACCCTTAGCCTTTTCAAATGTTGGTCAGAGTTTTAAGCAACTCCTTACTAATAACAGCTTGTTATTATTTTCCCAATCCCTATAAAGAAAGCATATGTGAGTCGCATAACAATGTCAACTCGTCATACTTTTTTTTTGTAATGGAATTTGTGTCTCACAGGTAATGCCCTTGAAACTTTAAGGGAACTGTCCAGGGTATCTGAATTTGGTTGGAAGGACCTTGGATCAGTCACCACCTTGGACAGATTAACTGTAGCCCTGGATAGATTTGTTGCCCCACTTACATAGAAGCTGCTGTGCAAAGATAATATAAGTTAATGATAACTGTCCTCATTCACTTTTAAAAAACTAATTTTCTAAATAGTACGTGGGCCTACTTATATTCAAAAAATGGTGTCCAGAGAAGGGCGACTAAAATGATCAAAGGTCTGTAGACCATGCCCTGTGAGGAGCATCTTAAAGAGCTGGGTATGTTTAGCCTGCAGAACAGAAAGTTGAGAGGAGGCATGATGGTAGGTAGGTAGTCCCCTGACATTAAGTCCAGCCATGTCTGACTCTGGGGGTTGGTGCCCATCTCCATTTCTAAGCCGAAGAGCCAGCGTTGTCCGTAGACACCTCCAAGGTCATGTGGCCGGCATGACTGCATGGAGCGCCGTTACCTTCCCGACGGAGCGGTACCTATTGATCTACTCACATTTGCATGTTTTCAAACTGCTAGGTTGGCAGAAGCTAGGGCTGACAGCGGAAGCTCACACCACTCCCCGGAATCGAACCTGCGACCTTTCGATCAACAAGCTCAGCAACTCAGTGCTTTAACCCACTGCGCCACCGGGGGCTCCTGGAGGCATGATAGCCATGTATAAATATGTGAAAGGATGTCATAAGGAAGAGGGAGCAGGCTTGTTTTCTTCTATCCTGGAATCTAGGGCAGATCAGTGGGTTCAAATTACAGGAAAGAAGATTCCACCTGAACATTAGAAAGAACTTCCTGACTTCAAGAGCTGTTCAGCAGTGAAACTCTCTGCCTCAGAGTGTGGTTGAAGCTCCTTCCTTGGAAGCTTTTAAACAGAGGCTGGATGACTATCAGGAGCTGAATTGGCCTGCTTATATATTTTGAAAAACTGCCATATAACTTGTATCTCAATACAATATCTATGTATTTTAACTATGTTGTAATCCAACTTGAGCTGAGAGGAGAGGCGGGTAACAAATAAAATCTTTTATAATGATTGTTGTTGTCATTTACTTGCCTTGAGCCTTGGGCGCAACAACATCTGCTCAGTTAATTACAGACAAGATGGATTTAAGAGAAAACGCCTTGGCCTTTCATTAAATATTGTTAGGAAGACTGCAGCAAGACACGTAACCAACTTCTGCAGAAATCAAGAATTCAGTAAAAAGTTTTGCCTCTCACCAAGATTGACTGTTTAGTTAAATAATACAGTAATACACCTTTCTGATGGAGGTAGTTTACCCAGGAAATGAAACCATTCTTTAGCAGCTTAACTGTGTATCTCGAAAGAGTCAATTAGTTTGAAACAGAGGCACAGAAGTGCTTTGAATTGGAGGACCAAATGTTGCATTCTGCCTATTCAGATAGTATGTCAAGATGCTGATTGGCAGGATGCTAATTTATCAGTAACCCTAGGTGGCGCTGTTGAGCTACATCATAATGTAGGTGAATGGCACAACTCCCAGTTTCCATCTCCTTAGAAAAAGAGCATTTCTTGAACAGTAAATTTCAAGTAATGTTCTGCAGCATATGTGTTTCCAGGATTTTCACCTGTATCCACAAGTTTGGGGTCTTCTCTGGAGGGGGAAAGCTGAGTTTCTATTACGGACAAGGCCAGTAGAAGACTCAAAATTCTCCACCCAAATTCCTTTTCTTTGGTCTTTTAATCACATGCTTTTTAGATTGGGAGTTCTAGCTTCTGTGCCTGCTGTGTTTTATTTATTAAAAGTTCAGGTTTTTATAAAAGTGCTTTTTTTGTCTACAGGAAGCCACATTTCCATCTTCCCAGGATAAGAGATGTTTGGCCTGCTGATCTTGCACAGTGTTGATGCCACTTTCTATGATGATTGTGGTGTCTGTTTTCCCTTGTCTATGTGGCCTCCTCTCAATCTCTTCTCTTTTTTTCTCATGGAGAAACCAGGATAAATGTGTCGTGTACAGCAGTCTAGATATTATTTCAAAAGTGTCTTTGATCACACAGAATGATTTTGTTCTTCTTCCACATTTGCAAGTTTGAATTTTGTGGATTTGACTATTCACAGAATCAACATATTCTCTCCAGGAATCTCTTGGTCCTCCTCTAGAAGATGACCACAGAGTCATGCTGGAAGACCAAGAGTTTCCGAGAGAGAACATCACTGTAGGAATTGCTGGATCTTTCAATGTGATTCTGTGCTCAGCTTTTAACGAAAGTTGACCATGACGTCATGCTAGAAGACTTAAACATTTCTAGACAGGTTTTAAAAAATGCATTCTTTCACAGTCACGGGAGTCCTGTGCCCCTGATCCTAGTGAATATGGTGATACCAAGATTCATCATCAGGAACATTGTGACAGAGAAGCTCCAAGGAGTTTGCCCAGGCTGGGCCAATAGAGGTCCCTGATTTTGAGAAGTTGCTTGGCCCAAGGTTTAGAAATTGAATCCTGGTTTATTTTGGGGAGCATTAAAAAGCCATCATTAAGGAAGAATTCTCCAGTGCAGACGTAATAGGGAACTCTAGCTTAATACAACCCAGGACTTTCATGGTGAAGTTGACCCTGTTGTCCTTTGATAGATGAGGCACAAACAGAGGAGATGGGCATTACTTGATCTCACAGATTCATAGAACATGTTTTTGCTTGAATCATTAGTAACTATTTCCCCCCTGAAAGGTCTGAGTTAATTGTGGATGCGGGGAATAAGAAATATCTGAGCCAGAGACCTTACTATTAAACTTTGCAGTCTACAGTAAATGTGAATAGCTTATGGCCTTGAGATATAATTGGACTGTAGTTCTGATCAGCCCTGGTCAACAGAGCCAGAAATGAGAAAAAAGAGAGCTGTAACCCAATACAATATAGAATACTACAATTTGGCTAATTCTGATTTACAGTGTTGTGATTGTGTGCCAGGGTTCAACTGGTATCAAAGGCTGAAGTTTAACATATTGATTTATAAAGAAAACTAAAGCCTTGAGTCTTTCTAAGGTCTAACCAACAAAACAGAATTGCAACACACAGCCGAAGTAAGGATGAATACAAGCCAAGGTCAAAAGTCCAGTTAATGCAGACATACTATACTTAACCTAATACTAATACTGCTTAGCCAGATTGCAGTGATTTAGCTAGTACTGTGGTTAGAGAGTCCATGCCTGGAGAGTGTGCTAAACCAGACAGGCCAGGACAGAGAAACCAACCCAACAGGTTGAAGATAAGTCACAGAGGTTTATTATGATTTGGCCAAAAAGGATGCAAGTACAGCAGTTTGCTTCAAAATGTGCAAACATAAACATACAGAGAAATACAGAACCTCTTGTAAATTCTAACATTTTTTCAGACTTCCCGCTCCCTCCCCTGATTGGCTGAAATAAAAGGCAGGCTAGGATCTGTGCTGGGATTGGCTGGGAGGGAGAATGGCAGCCAGGGTTTGGTCAAGACGAAGGATCAATCATATGCAGAAACAGCCCTTAGGAGGGCACGGTCTGGGGAAAACAAATGGTAAAGCTATGTTAAGAAGATTTTGACTAACTCAGATGTCCAGTTCCATGCAAAACCAAGATACGGAAATAAAGGTGCAAGACTCAAGGGACAAAGGTGCTGATTTGGGGTAATCAAGGGCTTGGCTTTCAATAAAATAGTTAATCAATGCACTCTCTTTCTGTGAAGGAGCAGCAGACTCTCAGCTGTATGTTACTTGTACCAACATTTGGGATTTATCTGACTGGCTAAGGAAGTAGCCTATCTTTGCATACATACAGTGAATCTGATGATTTTCTGGCTTGGGAAATAGCCAGAGGGATTTGATCAATCATTTTCATTCCCAGGAGATTATTTGAACAGGTTTGCAGGTGGCTGCTTCTAAATTACATTTTGATATATTTCTAAGAAGCACTCTATATACATTTCATATATAAGAAATAGATACAGTACAGCCCTGAGGATTACAAGTTACACAAAATCATAAAGCAGATGCAATTTCTTAAAGGATTAGATGTGATGTAGTTTATGGGTATATAGCTGCTGCTGGGTTGATTCTTGACCTTCTGAAACCTTGAATGTGCACAACTCTGGACCTCCGGAAAAGGCTTTTTTAATTTAAAAAAGGGGTGGGAAAATAATTATTTGTGAGCCCTTGATTAACTATAAATCATTTGGTGGTGGTGGTGGTGGTGATGCGGTAGCTGTGGCTTGATAACAAGTTCAGGAGCAAGAATAAAGAATAGCCAAAGTTTTGATCCAATAGTCAGATGCCAGGAGTTCACTTATCAGAGTTCTTTATTATAACATTCAAGAATTCAAGAGTACAAACCAAAGTCAGCATTCTGAAGTCAAACCAAATAGTCAGGGGTCAAACTGAAGTCTCAGCCCTTAAATCAAAGACTACAACAGGACCCAGAACAGGATTATAGGAACAACAGCATTCAGACCAGAATTACAGGAACAAGATCAGAGTCCAGAATTCTAACCCAGGGGAGCAGAGCCAAGATGCAGGACAAGAGTACCGAAACATGATATCTGCTACTAAAGAACTATCTTTTTCCAGACCCTTTTATCACGAGATCTCACCTGCTCAGAAAACCTTTTAAGCTTGCTGCAATACTGAGAAGAGCCCAACCATCACCCAAGTAAAAAAAAAGAAGCACAATTAAAGTCCTGGTAGACGGTGCAAAAAGAATCTGTGAACCCCACCTCCTCCAAGACTAACTGAACCACCTAAACTGGGTTTTACAGGCCAATGCATACTCCACCTCAGACATCAGAAGAGCTGCAAGACTGAGAACAAGCCACGAGAGACAAAGATCCACCCAGAGGAAAAGTATTCTTGCTATATATTAAGGGAACCACTGACCGCATAGGGAAGCTGATGAGGAAACACAACATGCAAACTATCTACAGACCCACTAAGAAAATCCAACAATTTTTACGTTCAGGAAAGGACAAGAGGGATCATCTCACCTTTGCAGGAGTCTACTGTCTACCATGCAGCTGTGGACAAGTCTACATAGGAACCACCAAACGCAGCATTGCCCAAACATGAATCAAGGAACATGAAAGGCACTGCAGACTACTTCAACCAGAGAAGTCAGCTATAGCAGAGCACCTGATGAACCAACCTGGACACAGCATATTATTTGAGAACACAGAAATGCTGGACCACTCTCACAATCACCATGTCAGGCTACACAGAGAAGCCATTGAAATCCACAAGCATGTGAACAATTTCAACAGAAAGTAGGAAACAATGAAAATGAACAAAATCTAGCTTCCAGTACTAAAAAACTCTAAAATTATAACAGTAAATAAAAAAAAAACCCCTCAAACACAGGGAAACTCCAGTCAGGAAACAATGAGGAACGCCTGGTCACCTCTCAACAAGGAAATTTCCCAGGCAGTAACAAGCCACACCTAAAACCTGTCAGGCCATCAAATGCTAATCAAGGTGGCCAATTCAAACATTCACACCTTGCTCCAACAGACAAACGTTCTTTCTCCCACCCTGGACCTTCCACAGATATATAAGCCCTATTTCCAACAAACCTCACAACATCTGAGGATGCCTGCCACAGATGTAGGTGAAACATCAGGAAAGAATGCTTCTAGAACATGACCATACAATCCGAAAAACCTACAACAATGTAGAGTCCTCCTTGTTGGAAATCTGCCCTCAGCAGCAGTCAACCCAGGCCAGACAAACTGCTCGCCCTGACAGTTATAAATCTTTTAGGAGAGAGGTCTTAGATTGTATCTAGAAATAATGCAGTTTGACACCACTTTAACTATTATGTTTAAATAGGATAGAATAGTGAGAGTTGTTGTTTTACAAGGTCTTCATCCATCTCTGCCAAAGTGTTCTGGTTCCCCACTAAACTAGAACTCCTAGGATTTCATAGCACTGAGCCACAGCAGTTCAAGTGCTGTCAAACTGCATTAATTTGGCAGTATAGATGCGCCTTTAGCCATATTCTAATGTACAGCTTCTGAGAGACTTGCAAGACTCCATATGTAAGAAATTCTCTTTCAGGGCTGCCTCAGAGGTTATCTAGTAAATTTACCATGAAGTTCAAATAATGTACCTTAAACATATAGAGGTACTTCATGACCTTCAAGTCAGGATATCAGATAATTCCCCCACCTCTTTGGATATTTTGAATGGGCATCACTGATGCAGAGTTAACGTGATATGTTGAGTAATAGTGGGTAGAATATTTAATCCTTGTGGAGCTGTTTTGCCTCAGGTTTCATTTGTGCTGTTGAAATATAAATGGAATACATACATAAAGATATAACCTTCTGCATTGCTGAATCATTTACAATTTAAAGCAAATGAGATTTATTATTGTAATGTCCAAACATTCAGTGCAAATCTCGACTACAAAGGGTGTTTAAAAATATGTTGAGTTCCAAAACAGGAAGGCATATAAAAATAAGTTACATGATGAATCATGTTCACCACAAAAATGTATTAATGCTCATTCATCTTATCAAAGACCGAG
Source organism: Anolis sagrei ordinatus (assembly GCF_025583915.1). Taxonomy (NCBI): domain Eukaryota; kingdom Metazoa; phylum Chordata; class Lepidosauria; order Squamata; family Anolidae; genus Anolis; species Anolis sagrei. The sequence goes on along the minus strand of NW_026847438.1, from coordinate 161,395,599 downwards.
CAAACAGCATATGATTATTAATTTGAGATTTGTGTAGAATTATAACATGGTAGAAATTGTCTGTATAAAGTTTCGAAAAGGTTGGTCTAGCAGTGGGAATGCAATCTCAAAACTTGGTTAAGCTACAAGAGGGTTTTCAATACTGAATAATAGGGTAGTATCTGTTTAATATTTTATCAGGGGTGACATTCATCTCTGGTTTCTATTTATTTACAGATGAATTGTTTCAGTTCTCTGTGACAGTCCAAATTAAAACCTATATAATATTTTTAAAGGCCTGCCAGCTAGAAGAATAGCTGCTAATCATGCCTCTTTGTAATGTGCCTGCCATGGTATTGCCATTTATTGAAAATGCATTTTCAATAGCTTCTCTTAAATTTTATGCAGCAGACATACATTGCTCACTGGAGCATGGTCCTTCTGAAAGAGATGACTAAAGTATTTTTGGGGACTTGTCTTGACACTTTTAAATATAGCCTCACACCAGCAGAACATATTCATCTGAATAACACTTTGTAGATGTTTCTTCCTATATTGAAAACATAAATAGAAATGGAAAACAAATGGTTGCATAGTTCATAAAGATTTATATTGTTGTCTTTTAAATACAAGGCAAGCTCAGCATTGCCAGTGCTGTGAATCTGAATTTTTCAGCGAGCCGCAGCTTTGGATGTAGTGGCTTTGAGGAAACTAGGTCTGCATTTTGCCTCATTAAGTCGACATTTCCATTAATCTTGAAGGGCCTGATTCAGCAGAAGACTACAGGTTCTGTAGCGGGCAGATATCTTCACCAGCAATAGATTTGCCTGCAGCATTATTGGAAGAAAAAGCCTTCTTGTCATGCAGTAATGGAGCTGCCCATAGAGAAGTGGCTTCTGGAGACAACGTTCTTGGCTGTGTGCCTTCTCACACTTTTCTTATAACTCACAGAAGATGGAAGCTGGATTAAAATAAATTACCAGATGGCATTAGCAGGACTGCAATGGATTGAATCATTCAGTGAGGCCTAAACCTAGGGGTTCAGCTTTGGCCTAAGAAATGATTTGCTTTTTTGGTTGGTGACATATACAAGTTGATATATTCCTTGTCTGAAATGCTTTGGACCAGACATGTTCTGCATTTCAAATTATTTTTGAACATTTGCATATAGATACCGAGATATTTTGGAGATGGGATCCAAATCTAAATATGAAATTTATCTATAATCCATATGTACCTTATATGCACAGCATGAATGTATTTTATTTACAATAATTGAAGTAATATTGTGTAGGGAAACATTGAATCATTAGAAAGCAAAGGTGTCACTCTCTTCGCTGCCCACGTGAACAATTTTGGGTTTTAGAATATTTCAGGATGATGGACTAAGGGATGCTCAACTTGGAGCGGAAGCCTATCTGAATATACTTCCAACATGACTATGTATATATGGTCCGCAGAGCTTGGAGAAGTTATTTATGTTCTTTTTAAACTCTTGCATATACATACTGAGATATCTTGGAGATGGGATGCAAATCTAAATATGAAATTCATCTGCAATCCATATGTACCTTATATGCATAGCATAAATGTATTTTATTTACAATATTTGAAGTCATTTTGTGTAGGGAAACACTGCATTATTAGAAAGCAAAGGTGTCACTCTCTTCGTTGCCCATGTGAACAATTTTGGGTTTTAGAATATTTCAGGATAATGGAATAAGGGATGCTCAACTTGGACCGGTAACCTATCTGAGTATACTTCCAACATGACTATGTATTTATGGTCTGCAGAGCTTGTAGAAGTTATTTATGTGGACTATAAACCTGAGAGTACCAGAGATTCTGAATTGTAGTCCAAAAAAGTAACAAACTCTTCAATGGCTGTGTTTTCGAAGGCTTTCATAGCTGGAATCACTGGGCTATATAGCCATGTTCTCAACTGACATTGCACCCACATCTATGGCAGGCACCTTCAGAGGTTGTGAGGTCCACAAGTATGTGGACAATTTCAACAGAAAGGAGGAAACCATGACAATGAACAAAATCTGGTTACCAGTATTAAAAAAAAACTCTAAAATCAGGACAGTAAATAAAAAGGAACACTCAAAAAACAGGAGAATTTCTAACATGAAACAATCAGGGCTAGCTTACACCTCCCAACAAAGAATTCCCCAAGGCAGGAAGCAGTCAGGCTTTGAAGCTGCAAGGCCATTAAATGCTAATCAAGGTGGCCAATTGCAACATTCACACTTGCCTCAAGTAGACACATTCTTTCTCCCATCCTGGACATTCCACTTGCCTCGTTTCCAACAGACCACACAATCTCTGAAGATGCCTGCCATAGATGTGGGTGAAACGTCAGGAGACAAGGCTTCTGGAACATGGTCATACAGCCTGGAAAACTCACTGCACCCACTCTTATTGCTATTGGATAATGTCTAGATCAGAAAGGAAAATCGCAACCCCTGTAGACTATTCCACCATTGAATTATGAGGCAGGTGCCAAGGCTCTTGTCTATAGCTTATATAAATTTCCAACATCCCATTTTTAAATGGATGAGTGTGTCTCTGTGTTTATCAGTTCTAATAATGGCAACCTTCTTCCTGATACTGTGAAGATAAAACTCAGGCTTGATTTTCTTTTGAAAGTTTTCTGGCAATAGCTGCTATAGTGATTTTATAGCACTAGGCAGAATACTGCCACCCATCCTGGTAACTCCAAGATTACCTATTTTGGTGATGGAAGCAGAAAGGAAGAGAATGTCTTGTCCCTGGGCTTTTTAGAGTAGAAAGCAATAAGCTTTAAGGCTGTACAATAAGCCTTTAAGTAGAATCCTAGGTATAATCAATCCTCCATGGAATCAACAGCCAATCACCAAGAAATAGGTAGATGTCGGACTAGATTTCTCTCTCCCTCTCTCATTAGAATGCTATAGGCTCCAATATCTTTGAGTATTTTAGCTTATACCATCTACTCATGTATCAGTCTAGAGCAGTGTTTCTCAGCCTTGCTAATGCCATGACCCCTTAATACAGTTCCTCATGTTGTGGTAACCCCCAACCATAACATTATTTTTGTTGCTACTTCATAACTGTAATTTTGATACAATTATGAATTGTAATGCAAATATCTGATATGCAGGATGTATTTAAATTCACCAAATTTGGCACAAATACCCGATATGGTATTGGTGGGGTTGGGGGCATTGATTTTGTCACTCGGGAGTTGTAGTTGCTGGGATTTATAGTTCACCTGCAATCAAAGAGTATTCTGAACTCCACCAATGATGGAATTGAACCAAACTTGGCATACAGAACTTCGATGACCAACAGAAAATCCTGGAAGGGTTTGGTGGGCATTGATCTTGAGTTTTGGAGTTGTAGTTCACCTACATCCAGAGAGCAATGTGGACTAAAACTGTAGTGGATCTAGACCAAATATCCAATATGCCCAAATGTGAATACTGGTGGAGTTTGGGGAAAATAGACCTTGACATTTGGGAGTTGTAGTTACTGGGATTTCTAGTTCACCTACAATCAAAGAGCATTCTGAACCTCACCAATGATAGAATTGGGCCAAATTTGGCACACACAACCCCCATGCCTTGAAGGGACTCACTGCCGCGAGCCTCCCTCCAGCCTCACATGCTCTCCCTCACCCGCACATGCGCACCATGCTACCATGTGCTGAGCATGTCTGCTTTCCCCTCACTACTTGGAATCTCAGAAACAGCCCTCCCCTTAGCTGAGCGTCTGGCCAATCATAGGGGAGGAGGGTTTTTGGTGGAAGGATTCACCATCTGTTTCCAAAAAGGAAGAGAAGGACAAGCAGGGAGATCTTCAGCCTTCTCTGCCAAGGGAGTTTCTAAAACCATCAGAAATATATTTTCTGATGGTCTTTGGAGACCCCTCTGTAAACCTCTCATGGGCCCTCCGGGGGTCCTGACCCCCAGGTTGAGAAGTGCTGGTGTAGACATTTTAGTAAAAAAAATATCTCAGTAACCTGGGTCAACTTATCCTTGGGTCAATGTAAGAAATGTACCTTAACTCTTATCAAGAAGATTAGAATGGCAAAAGATAAGAGCTTAGTCCAACCCAGGAGAACCTAAAAGAAGCACTGACCTCTTCTATTCTTTTTGCTATTACCATGCTTCTCAGCCTTTTTTAAATGCCGTTGCAGTAATGGTGTTGGCAATCAGGGCATCTGGCCTCCTGAGGCAACATTTGTGCTTTACCCCATTCATGTAACGATCCTTGACTTATCCATGCTTCATGTAAAATCCATAATTTTGGCCCCAAAAACTTCCCTTGATTTATACGTCAACTTACACATGAGTATATACAGTATTTGCTCTAATTATACTTCATTGTTCACCTGGTTTTCTGCAGCAACCCAATGGCATTCTTCACCGTGGCTTTTCTTTTTATGAAAATAATTAAAAGTGTGCTGTAATCCTCTAGATTTTTCTCTTAGTGGAATTATGTACTCTGATAAGTTTGATGCAAATAGTGATTGCCACGTAAGATTGACCACCTGTCTGACCTGGAATTATTTTGCTTTTTTAGCTTTGGGCTCTTCTCTGACAAGCTGCCACCATGGATATGCGAGTCTTCATAGTTGCGGGTCTGCTGGTACATTGTGTGTTCCTGATCTCTATCTTTGACATTTATTTCACATCTCCTTTGGTTCATGGCATGACTCCACATCAGACTCCTCTGCCACCCCCAGCACAACGCTTGGTCCTGTTAGTTGCAGATGGTCTGCGTGCAGATTCCCTTTATGAACTGGATGACAATGGCACTTCCAATGCCCCTTATCTCAGGTAAATATTTTTAGGGCTATATGAATGCTTGCAACAAAAGCAATAAAGAATCACAAGGCATCTTGTGTAAGATTAATACGTTTATGATGGCATGATCTGTTGCAGACTGCAGCATACGTAGACAAGCAAATTTTAGTGCCAGAATATCTCCCAACTCTGTTTTTCCAGAGGACTGCAGAAGAGGAAGCCTTCTACCATTTGTAAGACACTTTGGAGAAGGATATAAACACCAAGAGAAATTCTATCTGATAAAATGTTCAACAAGTTTCTACTACCTGTCTTACAATGACTTTTACAAGTTGACATTGTTTGTAACACACTATTGATCTGTCTCATTATGGTACTTGTTTTATATTGTAGTCATGCATTTTTATTATAACAGTTTGATTACAATACAGATTTTTCCTTTCATTTTGTACATTTTAAATCTCAATTCCGTTTTTGATAGCATCTATCCTTTTTATCATGTTTGTATGCCTTTTATCCCATCATTGTGAGGCCCCTCGTTCCTCTCCATATATTGTTAAATTACAACTGCCATCATGCTTAACCAATGCTCATGCTGGAAGTTGTAATGCAGGAGCATCTGGAGTTTTATAAGTATTCTAGATTTAATTATAATAGCAATAGAATATAATCAACAGCCAAGACAACTGACAATTTGGGATCTTATTAAATATTTGCATCAGCAAGTTGGAAATATAATTTAGCACGGATTATTTGTTTGTGATAGGGTACCTGCTCTTTCAAGAAAGTAAAACATGGATCTAATAGTGTAAGCAGTCAATTTGATCTTAGAAATAGCTGCCTTCTTTCTTTCAGGAATATCATAGAAAACAAAGGAAGCTGGGGAGTATCTCATACTCGCGTCCCAACAGAATCTAGACCTGGACATGTAGCACTCATAGCTGGATTTTATGAGGATGTCAGTGCTGTTGCTAGAGGTATGCTGATAGGCAAATAAAATCTTTGTTGGTAGATTGTCATAACATTTGCTTGCTAATAATAAACTGATTATAGCTTTGATCTTAAAATACATTAACTTAAGAAAGATCCTGGAAACACAGATTTCTGCAACCATCTTCTGCTCCAGCTTCTTAGACGTAATCAGTTGAGCACAGCTGAATCCTGTAGGATGGGGTTTAGAAGGTTCCTGGGAGAGTGTAAAATTGTCCCCTACATCTAGTCCAATATTATTTGGGAGGAACCCTAATTCTTGGGGCAGTGGATAGGAAACTCTCTTCCAGTGAATTCGACTATAGCTTACTTAAATGTCTAACACAGGGGTCCTCCATTTTTTTAAGCAGAGGGCCAGATCACAGTCCCCCAGACATTTGGGGGGCTAGACTATAATTTGAAATCCATATGAACAAATTCCTATGCACACTGCACATACCGTATTTGTAGTGCAAAAAACATGAAATAAGAATACAATATTTATAATGAAGAACAATTTTAACCAGCATAAACTTACCAGTATTTCAGTGGGAAATGTGGGTCTGCTTTTGACTGATGAAATAGTCATGTTAGTTAGGATTGTTTCTGTTGTTGTGTACCTTCAAGTTGCTTCAGGCGTGGGGCGACCCTAAGTCTAAAGTTTAGGATGGGGGGTGGGTAAATGACCCATCGCTCAGCTGCACTGAAGGGCCGCATTCGACCCATGGATCTTAGTTTGGGGACCCCTGGTCTAACATCTCTTAATTGAATAGTTTAAAAAAGGGAAATGAGTTGTATAGGTCAATATTATTCCTTTAAGTTATTATTCCTATTATTCCTATATTATTTAAGTTAAGCTCATTCTTTTTTGTTGTTGTTTTTATTTCTGCATTGTAGAAAACTTGTCAAATACCTATTATTATTTTCTTTTCCAAAACAGTATCAAAAAGCTATGGATGCTTTTGAACATATTCATTTTGCAGAAATTACATTATTACAATGTGTGCTTGCTATTGGAAATAGTGAATTGAACAGCATATTTACAGCAGAGTTCCTTTCTCAGCTACTGAAAAGATAGCTCTCCCTGAGTTATACTTGGGAGTTGTATATATTGCCAGTTTTGTATGGAAGTTTGGGGAAAACCAAACCATGGAATAAGGACCTGCTTGCTGTATTGAAAGTATATGTACTTGGATGCTACATCTAACTGTATTTTACAATTGTATGCATATGTAAGTAAAACTGATGTGCGTGAGTCACTTTTCCGATATGTCTGTGCTGCTTTGGTACCTCTGTCACAGTATTGTGAGATCATTACTATCATTTATTTATATAGCTCTATTGTGGTACATGTTGTTGTTCATTCGTTCAGTCGTTTCCGACTCTTTGTGATCTCATGGACCAGCCCACGCCAGAGCTCCCTTTCGGCCGTCACCACCCCCAGCTCCTTCATGGTCAATCCAGTCACTTCAAGGATCCCATCAATCCATTATTGCTGTACATAGTATTCAACAAAACAGATCTCTCCCAGACTCACAAAGTAATGTAAGACTTTACACAAAAGAAAAAGGAATTGCAATGTGGGAAGGCATCAATTCCAGTAGATGCTTCCTCCTCCAAGGCCACAGAAGGGGCAGTTGGGATAGATGGGTTTTTGTCTGTTTTATCCTGGGAATGATAGTACTCCATCTGCCTCTTTTTCTCTCCCTTTGAGGCTTGGGCAGTGGCATTTGGGATGGAAGGAGTGCCTTTGTTTTCTTTTGGGCCTCAGCAGATCTGGTATTATTTCCATTAGACAAGCATAATAGTAAGAAGACTGTTTCTCTTGACTAACAGGATGGAAAGAAAATCCAGTGGAATTTGATTCACTTTTCAATGAAAGTAAATACACATGGAGCTGGGGAAGTCCAGATATTCTTCCTATGTTTGCAAAAGGTGAGCATATTTTAATTTTATTAGTTCTTTCTTTACAAAGTTATACTCTAACGGGAAATTGGAGGAAGTGATTTAAATTTGCATGTCCCATAAAAAGGCTATCCGAAACATGGCATTGCTCAAAATGTATTTCTTTTATTTTGGCAAATCTGCATTACATCACATACTTCTGTATCATGCTGTGCTGCATAATCAGCCATGCTGTCAAGGATTTTGCGTGTGTGTGTTTTAATAATGCATAGTAACTACAAAATGTCAATTGCTATATTGTTCTTATGTATGTGGTATAGCTTGATTTAATTAACCTGAAAATTGCCAACAGTGAATGCGCTACATTAAGGATTTTTTTTGCCATACCCATTGTAGGCAATATCATATTTTCTCTGTCTTTCTTTGTTAAGGATAAAATCTGAGGAAGAATTCTTTGAAATTGATAAGCTAGTTCACTGTTAAGTGAGTTTTAAAAATGTATTTTAATTGATATATGTCACTATTATGGTTAGAATATAAAATGTACATTCTTGAAATGTGATTTTGCCAGAGATACCAGATATTTCTTTGCTTATTAATATATATCCTATCTCTCTCTCTCCAGAGATCTTCGGAGAGTATGAAATAAAACAGATGTAGCACATTTAAAACAGGATGAATAATGAAAACTATTTTAAAAGGCTAAAAGCATATTGAACAAAAGAAAGATTAATAGAGTTTAAATAGTTTAAACATAATAAAATGATGTATAGCCATAGGTTTTTGGAAAACCAATTCGGTTGCCAGAGCTTTAGTGAACAACTATGTTTCAGTTGGTGCCTGCACAATGACAATGTTGGCACCAGTTGGGTCTCCATATAACTGAGGTCCTCCTATGGCATGTTGCCCTGATTGATGGAACGCAGAGGAGGACCCCTCTAGCTGACCTTCAGATGTAGGCAAGTGCCTACATGGTTAGGTGATGCTTTAAGTATCAAGGTCCAAAGCTGTTTAGGGCAGTGGTTCTCAACCTGTGGGACCCCAGATGGGAATTTCTGGATTTCTGGGAGTTGGAGGCCAAATCACCCAGGGACCCACAGGTTGAGAACCACTGGTTTAGGACGTTGGGTGTAATTAAACATATAAGCTTATTATAGATGTCTCTGAGAAGTATTTCATCTGATTAGTTTCCAAAATGACGTTGTTGTTGTTGTTGTTGTTGTTGTTGTGTGCTTTCAAGTCATTTCTGACTCACGATGACTCCAAGATAAGCCTATCACAGGGTTTCCTGGAATTTGTCCAGTGCATTTTCAAGTCTGAGCAGGAATTTGAACCTAGGGGGCATTCCACACAGCCATATAACCCAGAATATCAAGGCAGAAAATCCCACAGTATCTGCTTTGAACAGGATTATCTGAGTCCATACTGCCATATATTCCAGTTCAAAGCCAATAATGTGGGATTTTGTTCAGTTGTGTGGAAGGGGCCCTGGTCTGCAGAGTTATAGCCCAACACTCAAATCTAGTGTATGAAGGCTTTTCTCAAGAGGGACTGCAATTGTGATTTGAAAACCTAAGTCTACACAGAGTGAAAAGTTGATAGAAGAGAGTAGTGACAAATGGGGAATCTTTGGACTGTGCAAATGATGCAGAAGACCCTTGGGGAGAAGGAAACACATAGCTAAAATTTATACTGTTCAAGCTACATTTGCAACTTATGAACCTGAATAATGTGATAGACTTCAATGCATCTTATCTGCTAAATCAATTTATAGCTGACTGATTGGGTTTAAAACATGACAGTAGCTCTACTTTCATTGAATCTTGTCATTTCAAGTAGATGAAAATTTCCCCTTTTCTTAATATAATCCATTATAATATACCGCGCTGCAGAATATTCCATCATTTCTTTCTGCAGGACCTTAGTTATAAACTGAGAAGGATAAAACAGATTAGATGAATGTAACCCCTACCTCTTTTCAGAATACTTTCTTCTTGTAGAATATTGCTTTCTTAAGTGGGCAATACTGAAGCCATCAAGCCTGTTTTTTTGTGGTCTCCTCTGTGTTTTTGTGCTATTGCTGAATAAGGGTCACAACCTTCTCTTCCTCTTGTAAATAGCACTATGATGAAGGGGAATGCTTTGGTGGCAGTTTTAGCAATGTTGAAAGGGGGCATGAGATGGGGAGGTGGATGTGACTTCTCCAAGAGTAGCCAATATGGCATTAAAACCAATAAGTTGCTTATACCTGGCTTCTGCCATGAGTGTCTTGAGAAAAGATAGATCTTTAGAACTGCAGTGTTATTTAATTTTATAGGTTTTCCTATTTCATTGCTTTGGGAATGTGAATTGTATCATAGTATTGAATCATCATGTTCTTTATAATTTTTTCCTTGAAGAGATTATCCCAGGATGTCATCTTCTAGCTCAATCCATAGCTCATCTGCGTATTAAAAACTCAATTGGTGTGGTTGTTTTCCTATTGGACTTCCAATTGGTATTTACTTCTAATTTATTCTTGACATGAAGAATCTGAACAGGATGACCCTTCAGACTGAAGTTCTAGTGTGAGTTGAGCTATTTCCTCACATGTATCCCAAATTTTGAATAGAAAAGACAGGTAACATTCATTGTGTTAAATCACAAGAATATTGTCAGGTTATCGCTGGTTGAAGATAAAAGCAGGAGAAGTTTGTGGATCAAATGAAGAGCCCTAGTAGGCCATGTTTGACTGATGAGTCAGAGGATCTTGTCTCTATTGCTGACAGGAAATTAGAAATTATGTCAAGCTACATGTAGACACTTTCTTCAGGCAGTTTTCTCTCCTTAGTAATTAAAAATGTTTTGGTAGCATTCTTTAGTATTATCCAGTCAAGTTAGCATTGATTTAGGGCCCATCCAGACAGGCCCAAAAACTGGAACCTGTCTTGGTTTTTGCTGGAGGTGTCCAAACGATGCCTCCAGTAAAAACACATTAATTTGGAGCAAGCCAAGGGTTCCTTGGTTTTTTCTAAATTAATTTGATGCCCTATTAGATCTGGACCTTCCTGAAAAGCCCAGATCTAATGGGATATTGGGCCTGTGGGGGCTCATTTCCGGGTAGTCTCGGGATTACCGGGGGGGGGGGGGGGGGGGGTCCCATTGCCATCCCAAACCTTTTGGGCTCCTGGAGCTCAAAGGTGCAGGATGGTGCCCGCTGCCTTCTCCCAAGCTTCCCAATTTACCCTAAAAGTAAAGTAAAAGGTCCCTGGTGGCCATTAGTTCCTTCCTCGTTTCTTCCTGGCATGAGGAAACGGAGAAGGGGGTGAGGAGCCATTTTTATCTTCACCCCTCCCATCTCAGGTGTCATTTCCTCACGAATGCGAGGAGTTAACTTGTGGCGGCCAGGTACCTTTTACTTAACTTTTAGGATAAATTGGGGGACTTTGAAGTAGCTACATGCCATCTTGATTTTAATCAGGATGTAGCTACCCTCCCTCTTGGAAAGCCTGAGGTTTTGGGCGGTTGTGGGGACTCCACCCCATGCCGAAGCAGGTTTTTAAAACTCGCTTTGGCTTGGGTATTGGCACTGTCTGGAAGCGCCCTTAGGGTGAGTCTGTGAATGAGAGGCTTCTAAGGCCCCTTCTACACTACCATATTATGGCAGTATGGACTCATGAAATCCAGTTCAAAGCAGATAATGTGGGTTATCTGCTTTTAGAATTTGAATTATATATCAGTGTAGATCTAGCCTAAGAAGCCTGGACATCAACAGCCCTGTCCAGGTCCTACAAACTCTTCTTGTATTGAATCAGTTTACCTGTAGTGAATATTTTCCTCTATTTTCACTGCCTTCAATGTTTCTCATCATTATAATCTGTTCCAATGAGTTCTATATTCTTATGTTAGACTTGGACTAACCACCTAGGCTTCTAGAGACAATTTGGGTCTAAACTGCTCCACAACTAATTCACCATAAAGGTAACCATAAAACATTTCTGGTATCATGCTTCAAATTATTTTTGTCAGCTTTCTTTGGTGTTCATTATATACATCAGAACTATTTGACGAGGACGATTCTGACTTTGATAGTCATTTATGTATCTTCACATTTGGGGATTTTATCTAGTTCCTTCATGGCTACCCTTCCAATGCTTAAGCCAAGTTTTAGTGATTTTTTGGGGTATAGCTCCCATTTTGATTTATTAATACATTTTTTCTTTTAGTTATGCATTTAACTTACCATGTACTATATTTTATCTTCTTCAGGGAGCTCCTCACTATATGCATAGGAATATTTGATTTTATCCTCACAACTGTTTCACTTCTCCTTTTGGTGTGTGTGTGAAATTATATATCGTGTTACTAATAAATAAATAAACAGGATAAGCTAAGTGGTGGTTTGAATGCTGGACATTGTAAATTCAACACTCATCTATCACAATACACTGACTCACAGGACTGGAGCACAGAAAGAATGAGCACTGTCTCCTTTTACTCCATTACCCACTCCCATGTTAGATGCTTTCTCAAGATATGTATAATTTAATTTACCTATTTAAAAAAATGTGGAGCATTCTCAAGCTTAGAATTAGAATTACTTTGTTGATACTTGGTTTCTTTTTCTTGAGACACCTGGTTTTCATTAGAATTATGGTCTTTCCCCTTACTTCTGAATGAAGTACATTTTCAGTGAGATGCTTATCTAGTGATAATAACTCATTGTATGTTTGTGCAAATTCAATTGCTAGGCTAACAATGGTGGAGTATTATGGGAAAACATTTTTGCAATACTAGAAACAATTCAGATATAACCCTGATGCATTAATATATCTTCACAAATTATTACTATTACCATATACATTCTTATAGTTATGCTTATTAACTTTGTCTGTGTGTATGTATGTATGTATGTATGTATGTGTGTGTGTGTGTAACAGTATTTTTATTTCTTTAACTTTCAAAACTAGTGTCTTCATTTCCACTGCTTCCTTGCAGGTGCCACCGGGGATCACGTTTATATCAATTGTTACAAAGCTGAAAGAGAAGATTTTGCAGTGGAAGATGCAACTGTGCTAGACACTTGGGTTTTTGACAATGTTAAGGTGAATAAAGATATTTTTGTTATGTGTCCATAGAATAGGGACATAAAATGAGCCCTGCTAGATCACACCAAATATTTATT
>NW_026847438.1:161226992-161366989 GCF_025583915.1 Anolis sagrei ordinatus | reverse complement strand
GTGGGTGTTGTTTTTTTGTTTGTGTTTTTTGTATGTTTGTGTATTGGTTTTGTTTTAATCTGTCTGAATAAAAAAATTAATTGGGAAAAAAGGAAGAAGTGATACTAGATAATTCATTTATTAATGGCAGGGGTTGTCAACTAGCAGAACCTAATTCTCTCCCCAACCCCACCTCCTTCAGCAGGGCACTGCCAAAAATATAACCCTAAGGTAATTTGGAAGTCTACTTTTGGTTTACATACTCAGTTTTTTTGGCTGTAGAAGTGTATGTTTGGTTGGTTGTGAAAGCAGAAAAAACACAGGTTTTGGATGGGGAAATTGCAGCATTTGGGACCTAGGAGATTTGGGGTAGGGTTGAACCTTGGGGTCCACATAATGGGTTTCAGACAGCATGCAGGCCATACTTTCCTCACTCCAGTTTATGCATCATAATTCATGTTTTGCAATTCAGTAGGAAAATATGATGCTTTCGTGTTTTATTATTTCAGTCTTTTCACGCTCCTTTAAAATGTGCAAAAAATTTTATTTTGAATACTTTTGATATTTTTCTGATTTATTTTATGAAACTAAAGTGTGTGAATACTTAGTTTTTCAGTAGGAAAAAGAAGGTAATGTAGCTTAAAAGAGTGACAGCTCATTAAGTACCAGATGCCTTATTTACCCCTCCTCTCCTCTGAATTTTTTACATCAATTAACACTGTATCAAAAACTCTTGTATTCTTTGTTATCTTTTTACAGATTGGAAGTTAGAGACCCTGAAGCGCCAAGATGTCAACCAGGTACCTCTTTGTATCTAGTTCACAGCTTATTAATGTTTCATTTCAGTTTAGGCTATCATGAAGACATACAAGTGTCAGAATAATTTATAATGCTAGCTAAATACAATAATTAAACATTTCCCCTTGAGTTTTATATCCAAATATTCTATTGACTCATTCAGCATTCACGGTATCTTAGACATGATAAAGAAATGGGAGTGTGCTGGGGGATAATTAGCCCTTCCATTTTGTAAGTAATTTCCCCCTCTGTCTTTCTTTGTGATATAGTGTCAGTGTTGCTGTTAATCAGAATATCACTTTACACCCCTAATTTGCAAGCAGAGTCTCAAATGGGTTTCCTTTTAATATGGCAATGCTCAGTAAGCTTAGGAACATTATGGCTGTAATCCTGTTGGGATTTTGCATTACTTCTGCATATACAAATGATTGCACAAGGAGGTATCCAGTGCCTTCTTATTCATTCATTCTCCCATTCATTTGCAATGCAAGAGCACCTGTGCACATTTTTGCCCCTCCCTCCCCAAGAATTCACCAGTTGAGCTAGCAAGCTACCAGTTGTATTATACCACCTTATTGTGTTTTTGTAGCATGCACCTCTCATTCTGCCTCCATAGTGTCTCCCTCCCTTTGCCAAAATTGGGAAGTTTATCTTTTTTTCCGCAATTTTACAAAGATTTTTCCCCACTGCTGTGCTTCCATGCACTTTTAATTTTGTTAAAAAGTGCAATACATAAGAATTTATAACCCCTCAAACACAAAAACCGCTGATTTGAACTAGCTGTATCACCTTTATGTTATAATATCCCTAAAGTCTTATTTTCATCATTATCATGAGAACATTGTTGTTTGTTTGCAGGCTGATATAGCACCATTGATGACTTCTCTTATTGGAGTCCCTTTCCCCCTGAATTCTGTGGTAAGACACATACTTTTTTGCTATTACTGAATAGGTGAGATTTGGAATTCTACCTAGGTATGCTATTTATACGTATACTGGCATAGATTCTACACAAATCAAAGACCTAGCAAATCAGCTGAGGAGCGAGCTGAAGAATTCTAGCTTCCTTCTTGAATTAGGCATTTCTCGTCCTTCCTTGAAACCCACGGATTTTTTAAATCGAGTCGTTGAGCTGAGGATTATTTTTGCTCTTCAGGCATGTCTAGTGATGGCCAGCTAAGTAATGCCAAATGCAGAAGCTGCTGTCACTGTCTTTTTATTCTCAAAAGTCATGCTTAGCTCTGGGGTTTTGGAATCAGGACAGTAAGTGGGCTGTGCTCTAGCTACTGTTTGTTTTACAGGCATTGTGAAAAGCAAGTCATTCTGTCAAGGAATTTTGAACATCATTTGGACCCCCTTCCCCAGGTCTCATTACATCTCTCACAGAAATCACAGGCTAACAATTATACACATTTACAAACAGTTTCTGGAGGCTTGGAAGGTTGCTATTTCTAACACTGTCTATTTCTAGGTTCCTCTAAAGAGGGTATTAGGTCTCCTGGAACAGGTTTACCTATCATCAAAATCTAGAACTATTTGAGAATCAATATTGTGGTTCCATGTGTATTGTCCAATTCAGAATTTTCTTTCTCAGTCTTGTTAGATTTTGTCATAATGAGAGGATCTGGGAACATCATCATGGAATCTCAATTTTTCATATCTAAGAAGGCATGTATGAGAGAAAGAGGGGAAAAAAGGAGCAGATGGAAATGAATAATTTGCAGAAAGGAGCCATTTGGTTACTGGCCTTCTTCTGCAAATCTCTGACTGTTTCTTGCCTCAGAGTTGAAGAAGCAGAAACTGGGAAGTGTTCCATGAAATCCACAGATGGAACTGGAGACATAGCTTAATATTTTCCCCTAAAATTGGTAGCTTATAACCCCAACAAATAATATTAGTTGCTGGGCAAACAACAATTTGTTTCTGAGCAAAGTACAAAGTGTTGGTTTTGACATTTAAAGCCCTAGATGATTTGGATCCCAGTTACCTATATGATTGTCTTCTCCTGTACAATCTGCTCCAAACACTGAGGTCTTCTGGGAGATGTCTATCCAACCAGCCAGAACCCAACTAGCATCCGTCACCCAGAGGACCTTGGCTGCCCCAAGACTTTGGAAGAGCTCCAATAGCCAGATTAGCTGTCAAAAATTAAAAACACATCTGAAGACCTATCTCTTCCAGGAGGCCTACCCAGCCAGTATGAATAATGAATTTTAAACTCATATTCTGTGTTTTAATCTTTGCTCTATGTATTTTAAGATGTATTTTATAAAAATATGTTTTAATACTTGTATCTTATAGAATGTTTAAGATAATTATGTTGTAATCTGACTTGAGGAGAGGCAGGTAAGAAATAAAGTTATTATTATTGTTAGTAATAATAATAATAATAATAATAATAATAATAATAATAATAATAAAATAAAAAAACATCTGAGCATCTTGAGATGTGTCTCCAGTTCTCTATGGATAAGATCAGAACTGCAAATATACATAGAATTGCAACTCCCTTTCTCATGATCTGCAGCAAACGCAACCTCGAATTTTACAGTTCATGTGGGGTGCTTCTATGTTAATCCCTCCATGGGAAAATAGCTTAGGAGGAGGAGGAGGAGGAGGAGACGTGCTTTTATGAAGATTAAGTGGCAAGTGTGGTCAAGAAAGCAAGTTTTATATGGAAAGAACACACATATATGTATGTGTGCATGTAACTGAAAGGGGTTTCGCCAAAAAACTATGAAATCTATCACTTGTTCTTCAGCATGCAACAAGCCTTCCATTCATTTGCTTCTGGCTATATAGTCAGTGGCTTTGAAAAGGATATATACAAGCATTATTTTATTGTATAGAACAATCTTGGCTCCCTAGTGAAAACTACAGTCTGATTTTCTAGTCTTGTATCATGTGAATAAACTGTGTTGCCTTTTTACAGGGTGTTTTGCCGCTGGAGTACCTCAATACCAGTGATCATTTTAAAGCAGAGAGTATGTTTACAAATGCTGTTCAGCATCTTGAACAATTTAAGGTAAATAAGCTCTTACTGAAATGAAAGCATTTTGCATTAAGATTAAGTAAATTAGATGAAACTAAATTAATGGCCTGATCAGATCAAAACAGTTTAAATGTTTTAAATGTAGCAGTCAGTTACTATCCTACAAGGCTATAGTTAATGAAAGATGCAATTTTGTTTTATTAAGACACTTTATCATGATTTTATAAGGTCCAGGGTTCAGTTCTTTTGTTATATCTGGTTTACGTCTTGACATGAATTTTTAGTTCTAGAATAAAACTAGTCAAACTTGAAAAAAAACAGTTTAAATGTTAAAACTGCAACTGAACACTTATATATATATTATCATTGTAATTTAAAGTGATAGAATGTAAGAGTAATTCAGCAATAGAAACAATTGCCAAGACAGGTGGTGAGATCTTACTCTCTAGACCAGGGGTCCTCAAACATTTTAAACAGAGGGCCAGGTCACAGTCCCTCAAACTGTTGGAGGGCCAGATTATAATTTGAAAAAAGCATGAATGAATTCCTATGCACACAGCACATATCTCATTTGTAGTGCAAAACACTTAAAAGCAATATAATAATTATAATGAGGAACAATTTTAACAAATATAAACTTATTAGTATTTCAATGGGAAGTGTGGGCCTGCTTTTGGCTGATGAGATAAGGTTGTTGATGTTATTGTTGTTGTGTGCTTTTAAGTCATTTCAGACTTACAGTAGGTTGACTCTGAGCGAGGGCTGGGCAAATGACCTTGGGGGGCCGGATCTGGCCCTCGGGCCTTGGTTTGAGGACCCCTGCTCTAGATCATCAGTTTTTAAAGTGTGTGGCGAGGCCTTGGGGGGGGGGGGGCTTGTTCATGACAGCACTAGAAAGGAGGGCACTGCACCGTGATGCTACAGGCGCCGAGGGGCACATGCTGGGGCCCCAGACCCCGCCTTCCATCCTTCCTTCTTTCCTTAGCCTTCCTTCCTTCTCCCTCTCTTGCCTGCTTCTTCCCTCCACTCTCTTGTCCAACCAGACTCCACTGTCAAGGAGGAGGAAAAAGCCAAGACATGATTGAACCTGGCTGCTGCTGGGAATGCCTCGTAAAGCCTGCCCTGGATTACAAAGCCCTGCTCCTTCTCCTCCTCTTCCTCCTCCTCATTCTATTACTGGGAGCAGAAACGCCTTCCTTGCTTTTCCTACCTAGCAAAAGGAGGTTGGACTGGACGGCCCCTGGGATTGCTCTTTTTATTATTATTATTATTATTATTATTATTATTATTATTATTATTACTACTACTACTACTACTACTACTACTACTACTACTACTACAAAGGCTGGATGGCCATCTGTTGGGCATGCTTTTACTGTGCCTTTTCTGCATGGCAGAATGGGATTGGACTGGATGGCCCTTGGGGTTGCTCTTTTTGTTGTTGTTGTTGTTACAGAGGCTGGATGGCCATCTTTTGGTGGTGCTTTGATTGTGCTCTTCTTGCATAGCAGAAGGGTGGTGGAATGGATGGCCCCTGGGGTCTTCAACTGAAATATTGTTAAGTTTATGTTGGTTAAAATTGTTCTTGATTTTAAATATTGTATCTTTCTTTCTTTCTTTCTTTCTTTCTTTCTTTCTTTCTTTCTTTCTTTCTTTCTTTCTTTCTTTTTCGTACTACAAACGAGATATGTGCAGTGTGCATAGGAATTTGTTCATGGTTTTTTTTCAGTTAGTTCACACAACTACTCTCCATCTGCCACTGGCCCAGCCCATCTGTCAAATTTTAAAGCACAAAGTGTCCACCGTATACAAACATTTACCTATGCCTGATATATGCACTTTATATATAATATATAAACATTTCTTGGGACACCACAATAAACTTTTGCTTCAAAACGTGCTCCGCAGTTGAAAAAGTTTGAGAACCCCAACTCTAGACCGTAGCTTTTCAGACATTTCATGTTAGGGACACGCTTTTTAGACATGCAACATTTTGCGACACAATAATTCTATTTTACTACTGAACTGGTGGTTAAAACAACCCATTATAAAGATACAGATACATACTTAAATTGTAATAAGGAAATGTGTGTAATAAGGAAATGTATACCTCATGAAAGGTCCCCTGGTGACACCCCATGCCGTCATGCTGGCCACATGACCTTGAGGAGTCTACGGACAATGCCGGCTCTTTGGCTTAGAAATGGAGATGAGCACCACCCCCCAGAATCGGACACGACTAAACTTAATATCGGGGAAACCTTTACCTTTACTTTTTATAGCTCATGAAAACTGTTCATTTATATTTTTAAAAATATAAACAAGCAATATGATTTATTGCTTGTTTCACGGACATTGTTCATTATGTTCATGCAGCTCACCTACACACTGCAACCAACACACTAATGTGTCATGACACACAGTTTGGAAGGCTCTGCTCTAGATATTTGTTGCTATAGCTGGAATTGATGAATTGAGCAGGAGCCGTTTGAATTCAGTGGCTTTGAGTTCTCGTTTAATTCTGTGATATTTAAGGATTACGTGCTTACTCTTAGAACACTGTATTCAGAAATAAGAATCAGTAGCATTAAGAAAAATAGCTTAAATCTTTTCACATCGCTTTGCAAATAATAACTTCAACATATATTCGAGGAAATTGCATTGCAATGGGGAATTTAATTTCTAAGGGTCATGTTCTCAATAGTCGGTTTGAACCGATGCTACTGAAAGCAGTGCCTTCTAGCAGAATGGTAGAATCCATCCTGGAATTTAATTCTATTCTTGTTAATGGCTGTTTCTGGCAATTCTCAAAGTGCTCTGCTGGCATGCATCCTATTCAGGCAACTGGGACTTGAATCAGAAGCACTGGCTGAGCTAGGCTTTAGATTTCCTCTATATCTGCGATTGAACTGTTCTCATTACAATCTGTGCTTGCAGGTTCTGATACGTGCCAAATAAAACTACAAATGAATGTATTGGACTTTGAACCTCCAATCTGTTTGAGACTGGGATACTTCAAGGGCTTTTTTGTTCTTGTGTGTGCTTGTCCATCAGTTAAGTATAGCGAGAAGGGCCTTCACCCACTGATATCTGAAGCAAAGTTTGGAAAGTGTACATTCTGGAACTACTGCTTCCATAAACCCACCAGCCAACTTGGCGATACTCTTTTTCTGATTTCATCTTGTTCTGCATCAGAGGCATTAGTTTCACTCAGTACTGTTTTTATGGAGCTAGAAAAAACCCCAGGGATAGTAAAAACATTGTTGAGTGTGCCCAATATGTGGTGGAGGGCCTTAGTTCATCTCTTTCATGTCTAAAACATCTCCCCATAACGTCCATTGTCTTTTATCATGTTCACTGGGGCTGATAGAAGAAACATGTGGAGGGACAAATGTGCCCCAGCCCATTTAAGATGTTGGGATGGGGCCATAGGAGAATGTTGCAATATGTCTCCAGTATTCCTTCCAAAGTTTTTGTCTGTCTTAAGTTTGAAAACCTACACCCTCCCACTATTTATTTATTTAGAACATTTATACCCTGTCCTTCTCAACCTCCAAAGAGGGACTCAGGACAGCGTCCAACAGGCAACTATTCGATGCCGACACAATATAATAACGGAACATAAAATACAATGAGCACACATTAAAAACAGTTAAAAATATAAATTAAAACAGTTTGCCAGTTCAAATCATCATCCAAATCAGTCCATTGCGGTCCACTAAAAACTTATCTTCACCAGTAAATCAGTCTATTCTGCAAACGCTTGATCCCACAGCCAGGATTTGAGTTTCTTCTGGACGATTAGGAGGGATGGGGCAGATCTAAACTCATAAGGGAGGGAGATCCACAGCCAAGGGGCCACCACAGAGAAGGCGTTATCTCACTTCCCCACCAAATGCCACTGTGATGATGTTGATGATGATGATAATGATAATAATAATAATAATAATAATAATACTTCATTTATATTCTGCCCTTCTCACCCTGAAGGGGACTCAGGGCGGATCACGGTAAACATACATGGCAAACATTCAATGCCGTTTTCTATAGACAATACACAGACAGACAGAACAGAAGGAGGTGGTTTGTTTCGACTCAGTGTCCAGCTGTTTTTGGTGCCATGGAAGGTTGGGCTCAAATCCAGGGAGTGCTGTTGCTCTATCCTCTATGACACAAAGCCATCAGGACTTCCTCCTTTCTTTTGATCACCCAGCATTTTTCTGATCTTTTTTCTTTATGGCATCGTAAAACACCTCCCCCGCTTTTAGCGGTACCTAATTTCTCTAATCACAGCTAAAGTTGTTTTTGCATTGCTTAGGTAAACAATGAGCTAGGCTGACAGTTGGCAGCTCATGCCAACCCGGGGCTTCGAATTTTCAGCCTTTCGGTTGATAGATCCACAGCCCGATGACAGTGGGACCGAGAGCAGGGCCTCGCCGAACGATCTTAAGGTCCTTGGTGGTTTGTAGAGGGATATACGTTTGGACATGTAAACTGGACTGGAACTGTTTGGGCTTTATAGGTTAAGACCAGCACTTTGAATTGTGCCCAGAAGGTAATAGGCAACCAGTGGGCCTGGCATAACAGGGAAGTTGTATGCTCCCTGTACCTGCTCCCATGAGCAACCTGGCCGCCGAGTGTTGGACTACCTGAAGCTTCTGAGCAGTCTTCAGAGGCAACCCCACGTAGAGTGCATTGCAGTAATCTGTTCAAGATGTAACCAGACTGTGGACCACTGTGGCCACTACTTACCAGCTTACTAGTCATAGGGTTTCAATCTTATGCGGGTTATCTGGAAGCAAGCTCCGTTGTGGCTTACATCTGTGTTAATGTGGCCACGCTATAAATTCCTGAAAGAGATGTCAAATGTAACAAATGTAAAAGACAAAAAATATTTTATATTTTTCCTGCTCCATTTCTTCCATTGCATACACTGTTATTTATTTAAGATAGTAATTTCACAAAAAGTCATTTTTGTTACCACCTTTGGTTATCTAATTGTTCATCTTTAGGTTAAGATGGCTCAGAAGAAAAAAACTACACTACCATTTCTGTTTTCGCCATTCAAGTAAGTATATTTTTCATATCTACATGCTGCTGTGTTTACTTACAAGGTATCTCTCTCCCTGCCTTCTGTTCCATCATGTACCAGTAAGAAACAAGCAATAAATAAAGTGACAGCATTTGCTGAACACTGCTCTGAGACTAGTCCATATCAATACAAGAATCTTGTGCAGAAATAGTGCTTGGTGGGTTGAGGAAATACAACTCAAAGACTTATAGCTGGAGAAAGACACATCTATCCTGGATATCTTAGTAATATTTTATAAGGTGGAAGTCATTATTACTTACAACTAGAGGGCAGAATGTTTTTCAGACAGTGATGATGAAAAGCAAAGATAGCTGTGTTGGGTGTAATAAAAACAGCTCTCAAATCTATATTAATGTTACACCTTTATTAAAGACAACCAAAAGTTGTGAAAGCTTTTGATATCTTTTCCTCCAGAAAGTAGGTTTGGATTTTGGTGAAGTAAAAGAGAAGGAAGGAAAAAGTAGAAGAAAGCTGACTTGCGGTTGACTAGTGTCTGCATCATCACAATCTTGATGTTCTATTGTTCCTCTTCTGCAGCACCTTATTTCTGACACGGTTGTTAATTTACTACATGTTGGACAGTCCTCCCTAAACTGGTACCCATCCATGCATATCTCCAGATAGTATGCTAGCTGAGAGTGATGGAAATGGTAGTCTATAACATTTAGAAAGGACTAAGTTGGGGGAGTTAGGAGAACGAAGTAGGAGACATAGCATATTGGTACAGTAGAATGCTTTTGGGGGAAAATAGACCTTGACATATGCGAGTTGTAGTTACTGGGATGTATAGTTCACCTATAATCAAAGAGCATTCTGAACTCCACCAATGATGGAATTGAACCAAATATGGCACACAGAACTCCCACGACGAACAGAAAATATATATCAGTGATTGGTTTGCGCGGAGGGGGGATGCTGTTTGCTTTACTGTTGAAAATTACCTAGGGTTGCCTCTGTTTGTAATGCAGAGCAACATATATACAGTCATGTTAACAGTTGCATTGACTCACACAATGTCCTTTTTGAGAGTGATTCAAATGGTCTTTTGGTGTCCATGTGGAAGATCTTCTTCCAACTGCTCATGAAACAAGAACTGTCTCTCTCTGTAACCTCCTGCACAGCCAAAGCCTAAATATGTAACTGTTGCCAAAACTCCCAGGCTCAGCTAGCTTCTTGAGAATGGTCCAACCAATCAGCTTTGTGCTTTGCATTTTAAGTTAACACATTCACCAATTGATTTTTTTACATGCTCTAGCAAAGTTGACTCCAAATTTCAGAGGGTATTCTTGGCAAGATTTGTTCAGAGGAGAACTTACCATTGAAAATTGTCTGCTTTGGTATTGATATTGATGGTGAAAACGTTATTGTCTGTCTACCTTCATATTTAGATAGAGGGCTAAAGCCTTTAAAACAAGTCCCATGTGTAACCATTTTTGACTGGAAAAGCTAGTATCCTGATTCTTTCATTATGCATACTTAGCCTTTGCAACATGAGCAGGAGAGTGTTTGTCTTAAACTGCATTTGTGCTACTTTTCCGCAGCTTCCCCATTAAGCCTCTTTTACTCCCAAGTGTCTTGCATCACGTTTTCCAGGCCCTCCGGCTAAAACATCTATTTCGAGTTCCTGCTGAAGTCTTCTGACTCCACTGCAGTGTTGGTTTAGAGAAAGAGCTATACTTCCCATCCCACCGGCCTTTAATTGACCCTGATCCTAATTTACATGCAAAATACTGAAATATGCAAGTGTTCCTTCTCTGTTTTTTTGCTTGCAGGCATTTTTAAAAATCCGCTTTATCAACAGGGGTGCATGCAATTTACTAGGGTGGGTGTTTATGGAAATTGAGGGATGTAATTTCACATCAACAGATGTCCATCTTGAACAGAGAGTGCTTGTATTTAACAGAAGGCTTGTTGGTGTACTGAAGATGTAGCTAAACATATGCTAAGAAAACCCTGTTGTGTATATCTGAGGCTCTTTTAAAGAGTGTGTGTGTTGTGTTAAGGAAGGAAAAACACTGCAAGAAACACATATGTACAGCAGATTGCATCTAATACAAGCACAGATCTTCCTCTTCAAATTTTTCTTTCCTTTTACTGGTCCTGCGGGGGCTGCGCTAGCACTCCTGGAGAAATGGCATCTTTAGATAGTAATGATAGGAATCATTGGCCATACTGATGTCTCTTGAGACTATTATATTGGCTTTTTTTTTATTATAGACTTAGTGTCTCAGCTGTCAGGTGCTGTTTCTTTAGCTGGAAGACACGAGCGATGTGGTGGAAATATTAAACTTGTCAGGTATACTCCCAAGGAGAGTAAGTAACGCATCTTAAGGGACAATTTATAAATCTTTACGCAATTAGTACTGATGTTTTGTTACATAATTAATTGCCCTTACACATGAGTGACGTTGTTATTTATATTCTTCAGACTAAGTAGCATTTGTCTCAACGATGATGATAAGCCATTGTCATTTCAGAGGCTATAATCCCATGCCTCTTGGGCCTTCTCACTACTCCACGAATGCAGTCATCCATAAGATCTGTTTAGCATTAGTTCATATTTTTCAGATTGCGTGCAGGCAGATTCCCTCTATATATTGAGTAAGGGTACACTTTACCAGAGCCTGGTGTAGTTATGAGGGAGGGGGTAAAGTGGGACCATGCCCCTAAATTATAATTCCCCCGCACCCGAAATGTTCATCCAGTCCACAAATTTGTAGCATTATAGAGAACGAGACATTGAAATCATTCACACCTAGTACTCTTATATACAAAGACCTCCATGGAAACCCACTGGGTGATCATAGGCAAGTTGCGCACTCCCAGCTTCAGAGGAAGAAAAAACAAAGCCGGGCTTAGCACAGCAGGCTAAACCACTGTGCTGCAGAAAAATCCTGTTGATTGGAAGATCAGCAGTTTGAGCCCAAGGCAGGGTGAGCACCCGCTATTAGCCCCAGCTCACCTGCATACCTAGCATGTCAAAAGCAGAAATGCAAGCAGATAAAATAGGTACAGCTTTTAGTGAGGAGGTAATAAAAGAGTCCTTAAGGACATAGATCGGAGAAAGGTCCTCGGCATGGAAGATGGAGCAACAGGCCGGAGAACAAGCACAGCCTCCAAGATGCTGGAAATAAGATGGAAAAACTGCCTTACCTCTGTTTGTGTTGTCCATTGTCACATTGCCAGGGCTCTGCCTTTACAGAGCCAGAGATGAACCCAAACAAAAACCCAGTTTGTATAAACCAATTTAATTAAAACAGCACTTACTTTCTGGCTGTTTTAATAGTCCTAAATGTAAAACATAAAGATTGCACTCAGCCACAGAATACAAAACAAAAACAGCGAACACTGTTGCAGGTTCAAGATAACTCCGTAGTCAAAAGGTCCAGTCTAGTGGTCAAATGCCAAGAGTTCAATAAACAAAGTTCAGGGATCAAAAGTCTATACCATAGTCAAAAGCCAGTCCAAGATTCAAGGTTCCAGGATTCCAAAGGTTCAGGATACAGGTCAAGACACCAAAAATCCACAAACCTGGGGGAAAACCATCATCATCTACCACCAAAATAAGACAAATACTTTTCTCCCAAAGATCAGTCCCAAGGCTAGCTCCTTATATCCAGAAACACCCAGCTGCAACCCATCTCTTGCATACCTCCACCCTTAATTGATTTAACCCATGAACTCTTACTTACAGATTATTCAACCCTTTAGAACTAAGACTTACATTAACCCTTCCATCATCAACTGCTAGGCCTATCACCACCAACCACCATCAACTGCAGAACATGATACATGACATCCATCCCTGTTAATTGTATAATCGGCATTGAATGTTTGCCGTAGGTGTGTTCTGTAAGCCGCTCTGAATCCCCTTCGGTG
Organism: Anolis sagrei ordinatus; assembly: GCF_025583915.1. Classification (NCBI taxonomy): domain Eukaryota; kingdom Metazoa; phylum Chordata; class Lepidosauria; order Squamata; family Anolidae; genus Anolis; species Anolis sagrei. Next base: position 161,354,249 of record NW_026847438.1, on the reverse strand, counting down.
TGAGAAGGGTGGGGGTATAAATACTGTAAATAAATAAATAAATAATGTAATAAAGCCCTTCTGGACAAACATTGCCAAGAAAATCCTGTAATAAGTACACTTTAGGTTGACGCAAGTTGCTCTTTCTGAGAGTTTTAGATCTTTCTGAGAGTTTTGTTTGACCATGAAATGTGCATTTGAAATATCTCTGCTTCTAGAAGAGAATAGAAACTACTCCCACTTGGGCTGTTAGATGAGACTGACAAGGAACAACTGGAATGAATGCTCCGTGAAGTGTGCATGCTCCTGTGGGGTTTTCTGTACAATGCTCAGAGCCATAGCTAGTCTCTTTATCAAAATGTTACAAAATAGTTTTCAAACCTGTGAGATTCTCAGGCTGATGTTATTATGAAGAAAAACATTTCAAAAGTAGGTCTTTTTAAAAAATAAAAATAAAAATTGTAACGGAATAATTTACATTGTTTTGATGGCACATGGGATCGTATGTCAGGGCARGAAAGTTGGGAGAGCAATACTTGAGGCCTGAGCTTTCCCTTGGTTTTCATTAGATAAGGAGCTGCATTGCGGTGAGAAGCAAAGGTCTGGGTTGATGCCTGGGGGTCCATAAGCAAGTAGCAGTGGCCTTGGACACCCCCCCCCCCATTTGTTCCATATCCTTCTCTCAGAGCCAAAGTTAGGGGATGGCTGGTCTGCTGGAGAAGCATCCTCCTTTCCAAGAATACCAGGGAATTAGCTTCTATAGAAAGAGATTGAGAAGGCGGCCTCCAAAGGGAGTTGGGAGGAAAGTGTTGCTGAAGAGTGAACAATTTTCGGAGTGGTTGCAAAGGTGCAAGGAGCTTACACGTTCTACGAGACTGGGAGGGTTATGGCTGGGCAATATAGGAAGGTCCATTTGACACATGGCCCAGGGACACTATCCCACCCATCTCAGTCATTTGGGAAGAGTGCCCATTATTCAAGGTTATACCAGATCCTTAAAATAGGGTATAGTGATTACTAATGCCATAAGACAGGTACTGGAGATTTCTATGCCTCGCAAATACTTAGATGTCACCAGTGTAACCTCAAAACTACTATTCTTGTTTCTCTTCTAAACGGTCCAGCATTTCTATGTTCTCAAATTATATACTGTGTCCAGGTTGGTTCATCAGGGCCAGCTAACACCTCCCAACAAAGGATCCCCAGGTAGCAATCAGCCAGGCTTTGAAATTGCAAGGCCATTGAATGCTAACCAAGGTGGCCAATTGCAACGTTCACACTTGCCTCAAGCAAACAAAAGTAATTTCTCCCACCTTGGACATTCCATAGAAAAATAAACCTTACTTTCCTAGTTTCCGACAGACCTCACAACCTCTGAGGATGCCTGCCATAGATGTGGGTGAAATGTCAGGAGAGAATGCTTCTGGATCATGGCCATACAGCCCAGAAAGCTCACAGCAACCCAGTGATTCTGGCCATGGAAGCCTTTGACAACACAGAAACACAGTTTATGAACATGTTGTGGGTTTTTTTTTTTTGCAAGACAACAGCTTGCTATTGCATTATAAAAAATATTAATTGAAGCAGCCAATATATAAAATGTGTGTTTCCGCTATTATTACTTCTTTTACCAACATTTTGATTTTTTTTCTTTCACATAGGTCTCTTTCTGATTCTGAGCAGATTAATATTCTCAGAAAAGCAAGAGCATCTATTCAGAATGAGAAATATGAAGAAGCAGTAAGTGAATTATCAAAATCCCTCTTCTTCCTGTTGTTCTAATTATTATTTTAACTAGTTATTTGTGAATTTTATAGTTTAACCTATCTTCCTTTCTTACTTTATGCTGTCTGGTGGCAGAATTTTAAAAAAATAAAACTAATATTTTACCATTGGTAGAAGGGTTTGATAAAGCCTCTTCCTATGCCTCCAGACTTTGAAGACTTTGAGCTCAGTTCCAAGTCAATATTAAAAACAACAGAAGTTGGACTGGACATCTTCCGAGTTTGTCCTAGTAAGCGTATTTTATTTGAGAAACGTGCAGTTTGGTTGATATGAACCACTACAAACATACACAAAATATGAACATAGAAAACTTCCTTATACTACCTCAGACCATTGGTCCGTCTAACTCAATATTGTCTATGCCAGGGAATGGTGGGACATGTGGCCATTCAGATGTTATTGGAGAGTATAATAATAATCATTAATTTGTAGCCTGCCCTATCTCCCCTAGGGGACTCAGGGCAGCTTCCAATATAATAAAGGCAAACATTCAATGCCTGTATAAAACAATACAATGCATTACACAAATTAAAACAAATAATTGAAATAATTATCATAGAATCATAGAATCAAAGAGTTGGAAGAGACCTCATGGGCCATCCAGTCCAACCCCCTGCCAAGAAGCAGGAATATTGCATTCAGTTAAATAGTTAACATGTAAGCCATTAAAAACCAGCTAAGGTGGAACATCAAATCCATTTCCTTTCCGTTACATTTTTCAATGTTGTAAACTCTATTCCTCCTTCTTGTCATATGCTTGTGAGCGTAATAATGTTTTATGTTGTTTTAAAAAATTGATTGAGGGGGCAATTTTGATCTCCTTGGGGAAGGCATGTCATTGCCCACATATGCAAGCTTTCATTTATATGCAAAGAGCTTTGAATACCATAAATTGTTCTCTCTAGGCCTCCAGTCCAATTCTGTGATCAACGTCTTCCAGAGCTTATTTTGGAAGATGACCATAAAATTGCACTCAAGGTCTAAAGAGAAAACTTATCTAGGTATTTTCTAGGCCAGGTCTCAACTGTGGGTCCCCAGATGTTTTGGCCTTCAACTCCCAGAAATCCTAACAGCTAGTAAACTGGCTGGGATTTCTGGCAGTTGTAGGCCAAAACACCTGGGGATCCACAGGTTGAGAACCACTGTTCTAGGTCCTCCAGAGCAATTCTGTGGATTTGGGCAGAAGCCCAAGTTCATTTTAGGTAAGAAAAATAGGGTTCAAGATTACATGGAAACTGTATTTTATGAAGCTTCCTGGAATGGTTCCCATGCATAATACATGGATGCACTGTACTTCCCAACAGCTACAGCCAACAGGTTTAGCTGCAGTGATGAAGACCTGGAGTGTTCTCTATAGTTTATACTGAGTTGCAGAAATATCTCGAGTTTTTGGACTGGGTTTTTTCTAGAGGTGTGCAAAATCTGTTCTGTTTTTTGTTTGGAATTTGCCCCCCCCCCCCCCCCCCCCCCCCCCGGTCCCCCATTCTGTTTTTGGAAAGATTCTTCCTGAAATGGAAACAGAAACCCGGACCCTGAATTACAAATTTGAATTTCCCCTCTCCTAATATCCTGGAATCTTCCCAAAAACAGAACCCAGGGGGGACGGGAGATCGGGAAACAGAACGAAAATATAACAGATTTCTGTCGTTTCACACATCCCTAATTCCTAGCTATATATACAAATGCCACGAACATGGATTTTTTTGCAGTCAAAAAGTGTGCTGTTCCATTTCCTCAGGGACCAGTTAACTCTTTGATTTATAACAGGGTCTAAGATCCTCAGGATGATAACTCCAGGGTGCTTTTAACCCTAGATTCTGAATGCCCAATGAGTTGCTATCTTGTGATCAAATGTTGTGTGCGTGTGAAATTTCTCATCCTGATATCAAGAATCTGAGTCTGTAGTGGGTCTTGATCAACATGTTTGAGAGAAGGACTGTCAGCCAGTGACCCAAGAGAAAAATAATGAGATGTAGGACTGGATCATCAAAGGAGGTGCCTCTCCTTTTCATCTCGGCACCCACAGAAGTTTGCCGTCTAATCTGAAACGAAAAGACACATCTTAGTTTGTTTTGTGGGAAGTTTTCCTTTACTGTCAGAGATTCCCTTTTTCTGACAAATTTGTAGGATCTGAATTTGATTGTGGGCCAAAGATAAAAAAATACACAAGAATGAGGGAAACAATGCTTTCTTATATCTGTGTCTTTTTTTCATGAAGGCCCAAACTACAAATGATACATGTGTTGTCAAAGGCTTTGATGACCAGAATCACTGGGTTGCTGTAGGTTTTCAGGCTGTATGGCCATGTTCTAGAAGTATTCTCTCCCAACGTTTCACCTGCATCTATGGCAGGCATCCTCAGAGGTAGTGAGGTCTGTTGGAAACTAGGAAAAACTAGGAAGATATATAAACCTAATTTTCCTAGTTTCCAACATCTGAGGATGCCTGCCATAGATGCAGGTGAAAAGTCAGGAGAGAATATTTCTAGAACATGGCCATACACCCTGAAAAACCCACAACAACCCTACAAATGATACAGATTTATATTGTGTCTCTAATTGTCTTAAAACATTGTCAGAAAAAAAAGGAATCAAGCAACTCAGCATCTATTCCAGTAGACAAAGGATCTAGGTTTATAAGATGTCTGACATTCTTTTTTCCCTTTCCATAGGTATCTCTTTGCAAAAATCTGATTAGCCTTTCTTTGGAAGGGCTGTCTTATTATCATACATATGACAGGCTCTTTCTAGGTGTGAGCGTTGCCATGGGTTTTATAGGCTGGACATTTTATGTGATCTTGGTGATCATAAAAGCACATACTTCTCTGACCAGAAATGTCACAATAAATAAGGTAAGTTGAAGTTTGCCACTCTTATAATCTATGTTTGCTCACTATATGACTATTGCAAAACTTATATTTGCACAAAACTGACTTCATGCTTGATGGATTTATCTATCTTCGTAAAACAGCTGAGAAAGTCAGTGAGATTTCCATTGTTTGCCTTCAAACTATACACAGATTTCCTTTCCTTTTTTACTGACTTTACACAAGTTTCACCGCCAAACTCGGTAGCATATGTAACCGACGACTTTTTCTGACTGGTACAGTTTGAGTCACAAAACCAGTTCAAACAGTATGCTAGGGCTTTAACAAACATTTATCAATTCACCTCAAGTGTTGTACAAGGTGGAGAGAAGAATATCTCTTTGCTTCTCATTCATCTCATGCTAAAATTTTATAGATGAATAACATCAAATAAATGTAAATATCTCAGTCTCACCTCATGTTCTCATTGCTGTACATATTTTATGAGGATACAAACTAGATTCAAATACTTTGTCAGCAAGTAAAGATACTTGTATTCCCACAGACTTTTAGAATTGAAAGGCTTTTTTTTTTAAAGGAAAGGCCTTTAAATGGGTGTAATACGATCAGCCGTCCACATTTGCTGGAGTTAGGAAGTGAAATCAGCAAATGTAGAGTGCTGATTGCATTGCTTTAACTTCTTTTATGTTTTTAAAGTGTGTGCTTTAATTTAAAATATTTTAAATAGTTTAATTCTATATTAATGACTTTCTCCAAGTTTTTAACTATTTTGTAATTAATTTAATTCGTAAACAACCTTGAGCCTTAATCTTGCTGAAAAGGCAGGTATTAATGATGATGATGCCTTTTAAACATTCATGTCTGTTTTTATTATCATTCTTCATTTTATCTGAAGCACTTCTTGAGCATTTTCATTTACTAATACGTATTTACAAGTACTGATGTATTTTTCAGGTGGCTGGCAGTCTATTCCAGAGTACATTTCTTGCTGTTGGAATATTCATAATCATTTTCCTGGCCATTCAGAGCTTGCCTTGGACTTATTACATCTATTGTCTGTTACCAGTCCCAATATGGTATGCAGTTTTGAAAGAGTAAGTTGTAAAAAAGTTGGGGGGAGAGATGGGTTGGAGCTACACTGCTGTTTTCTAATATGATTTTAAATAACTGCTTCGCTGGGCAGCTGTGTTTCCCCTTCCCAGGGCGATTGTGCCCCGCTTTGTGCTGGTCAGTGACCATAATAAAGTTTTGTATTGTATTGATAGCACAGGAGATGAATGAATGCAGTCTTTTCTGCTTGAATTTCCTGGTTTTGGAAATGTTTCAGGTGTAGTGGCTTCCAAAAAGAAACTAGAAGTCCTTCCAGGCCCTATATCCCAGGATCTGATCCCAGATTTTCTGTTTATCCCACGTTATCTGGCAGTGTGGACACATATAATCCAGTTTAAAGTAGAAAATCTGGATCCTGGGATATAGTGCCTGTCTCAAAGGACCTTAGGTTTATGAATTGGTGAATGATCCTAGGCTGGTATTTTCAAGTTAAAACAGGAGTGGCCAAAAGGGAGCTCTAGATCTGAAACCTGTTAGATTTCTTGCTGATTTATAGACGATCAATCTGATTTTTTGATGGAGAGAAATAGATTTTCCCCACTTAAATCTGACTGAAAAGAAGGAAGTTTGGTTACTGGTGGCCTTTTGTTCATTCAATAAGATGACAATTTTGTTCCCCTCTTGCAAACAAATCGCTAGGTTTTAAATACTTCAAGAGAGATCCTATCCTTTTATTAAGGTCCCTTCTATACTGCCATATAAAATCCAGATTATCTGATTTGAACTATATTATATGGCAATGTAGACTCATATAATCCAGTTCAACCAGATAATCCAGTTCAAAGCAGATAATGTGGATTATATGTATTATATGGCAGCGTAGAAGGTGTCTAAGAGCATGTCTTTTTCCTCTCATTCTGGTTTACTCTAATAAGTAGGAGCCCCAGGTGGCGCAGTGGGTTAAACCCCTGTATCGGCAGGACTGATGACCGACAGGTCGCAGGTTCGAATCCGGGGAGAGCACAGATGAGCTCCCTCTGTCAGCTCCAGCTCCTCATGAGGGGACATGAGAGAAGCCTCCCACAAGGATGGTAAAACATCAAAACATCCGGGCATCCCCTGGGCAACGTCCTTGCAGACGGCCAATTCTCTCACACCAGAAGCGACTTGCAGTTTCTCAAGTCACTCCTGACATGCCAAAAAACCCCCCAAAAAACAAAAACAAAAACTCTAATAAGTAAAATTTTGAGAGTGTAGTAAATAAATGAAGCATTCATGCCCAGTTTTATATGATTCTGTTAGTGAGGAACAGTGTAGAAACAGAATGATTTTAACTTCTGGAGCAAGTACATAATACAGAGGAAAGGTAATTGGATAACAACATTGCTTACATTGCTAGCATGTACAAGATCCTATCCTATCTTCTATATAGATAGAAGCTGCAGATATTGTCATTACTTGTTACGATATTTTGGCTTCTAGCATTCAGTTACAAGTCAAGTGTCCCTTATCCAAAATGCCTTAGAACACAAGTGTTTTGGATTTCGGATTTTAGAATACCTATATTTGCACAGACATACTTCATGATATATCTTGGAGATAGGAACCATTAAATTAATTGAGATTTCATATACAACTTATACAGATAGACTGAAGTTAATTTTGTACACAATCTTTTTCATAATGTTGTGCATGAAGCAACATTTCTGTACATTGAACCATCAGAAACCACTGTCTCAGCCAATCAGTATGGAAACTTTTGAATTTTTGAATAATCCAGATTTTGGAATTCTGGTTAAAAGGATGCTCAATCTGGAATAAAATTCAGAAGGCCAGTATACTATAAATGAATAGTTCCACAGCAGACTTTTTAAAAATGTAAAATGTTTTTACATCATAACAGTATGACAGTAAATAATTTAAAATATTGCTTTGATCTCATCCCCTCTCCCAGTCATAGACGTGTACAAAATATTTCTCTGTTAGTCCTCTTACTAACAAGTTTTCCTCTACTTAATTTACTGTTATTTTTAATATAGTTATATCTTTACCTAGTTATTTATCCAAAATCTGATCTAATGGTGGTTAAAATCTGCTATCGCTACGACATACCTATTTATTTATTTATTTACTTCATTTCTACCCCTCCTTTCTCAACCCTGGAGGGGACTCAAGGCGGCTTACATACCTGACAAAAATTCAATGCTGCACAGGTAAACAATAAGACACATCTCATTAAATTATTATAAAATCTCAGCATATAAGCAATTAAAACACATATCAATCAATAAAACAGACTAAAAACCATATAAAATGCTAAGTCATGATCTTATATCCATATCCTGTCTAATAAACATCAAATCATCTGGGCGTCCCCTGGACAACGTCCTTGTAGATGGCCAATTCTCTCACACCAGAAGTGACTTGCAGTTTCTCAAGTCGCTCCTGACAAGACAAAAAAAATATCTAATAAATGATTCAGATAGTCTCACACGGATGCTCTTTTATTTCTCTTCTCTGTAATCTTACTCTTTATGATTTTTTTTGATACAGGTATGGCCCATATTCTGTTTAACCAACTTCGCATCGATAAATGTTCTAATGTATTCCATACTTTGACTATCTTTGCAGAGAATATAAGAAATGATATAAGGTCTTTATTTAGTAGATTCTCATTTTCGTTTTTCAATAAGGAGATAAGAAGTAATGCCCTTCCAAAATGATTGCTCTTCAGTGGAAGTGTGTACATAGAGACTGTTCGCTGCAATGGAAAAAAGGGCAGAATATCAATATTCATTAGTTAAAGGAAGGATAAATATAAAATTTGAGAAGTTATGAATAATATGAGAAGATAATAAAGAAGGTAGGCTTTCTGAGTTGCTCTATGGCTCCTTCTACACTACCATATAAAATCCAGATTATCTACTTTGAACTGGATTATATGGCAGTGTAGACTCATATAATCCAGTTCAAAGCAGATACTATGGATTATCTACTTTGATGATTTGTATTGTATAGGAGTGTAGGAAGGTACCTATGTAATTCAATTTTGCTTTCTAGCTACTGAAGGCAACACTGTGATCCAATCCAGTGGATAATGTTTGGGTCCTTTAAACACTTTTCTAGAAGATGTGTGTTTACTGATTTGTCTCTCTAATTCAGGATTTTTTTTTCTCTGTGAACACTGATTTATTTTAATCCCTGTTTTTCTCCCAAGTGTACAACCCAATTTATGTAGCAAATACTTCTGCCAGTTGGTTTGAACTTTCCAAAGTAAATAAATAATCTTAAGTCGTATTCTCTAGATTCATGCTAGAGATACTTGTTTGCTTCCTGCTCATTAAAAGTCTCTGTCATACACCACTGTATTTATGTGTTTACTAATAAGCATTTAATCTAGTAAGAAGTGATTGTCTAATGAAATCTTTTCTAACAGATACCCTGTTATTCAAGGACTGATCACATTTCTCTTGAACTTTCAACGGACCCAGTTTGTTGGATTTTTGCTAGTTTACACCTTGGGAATTGAAATATTGGTAAGTAACATACTTAATTACTTGCTTTGGAAAATGGCTTGTTAAGAAGCCTCTTCAATATAAAGTCTAACAAAATAAAGCAGCATAAATCAGGAGTGAGCAACTGCATGGGGAGAAGGAGTCTATTTCCCTTCTTTTGATACATCCATTGCATGCCTTCCTCAAGTAAAAAAAAATCCAAATATCTCCAATTTACTCTGTCAAAATGGGGCATCATTTTGAGAGGAACAGCACAAGAAAATGATGGACATTTGGTGATAGTGGGGGACTTGCCTATCTCCACGACCGTTTCCTCCCTTACGAGCCCTCGCGGTCCTTAAGATCTTCCGGGGATGCTCTTCTCTCGCTCCCGCTCCAGTCTCAGGCACGGTTGGTGAGGACGAGAGAGAGAGGGCATTCTCGGTGGTGGCCCCCCATCTCTGGAACTCCCTCCCCAGTGAGATTAGGCTGGCACCCTCCCTAGCCACATTCCGTAAGGAATTAAAGACATGGCTGTTTCGTCGTGCTTTCAATTGACGACTTCTATGACAAACGGCCTGTATCATGACCTGAATCATTATTTAATCTGATGTCCTATACTATATTAACTGAATTGTTTCTGATCCTGTTAATTGGCTGTTTCCATGATATTTCCTATGCCATTATATATTGTTATCCACCTTACTAAACCGCCTTATCCTTTAACCAGCTCACATAATGGCCTTCTTCCCTCGCTCCAAAATTAGTCTGCTGTTATTGTTGTTGCTAGCTATTATTGTTATGTTGTTTTACACTGTTTTATGCTGTCTTAATTGTTATTGCTTTGTTTTTAATTGTATTCTGTCTTGGGCTTGGGCCCCATGTAAGCCGCCCCGAGTCCCTTCGGGGAGATGGAGACGGAGTAGAAAAATAAAGTTCTCCTCCTCCTCCTCCTCCTCCTCCTCCTCCTCCTCCTCCTTCTTCTCCTCTTCCTCCTCCTCCTCCTCCTCCTCCTCTCCTCCTCCTCCTCCTCCTCCTCCTCCTCCTTCTTCTCCCCTCCTCCTCTCCTCCTCCTCCTCCTTCTTCTCCTCCTCCTCCTTCCTTCCTCCTTCTTCCTCCTCCTCCTCCTCCTCCTCCTCCTCCTCTTCTTCTGAATGGGTTTTAGGCCAAATGTACTTGAAAATCACATTCATCAACTGGGCAGGTTTTGGGGACTGGTGGAGGGCTTGAAGAACTGTATACTGCACTCTGCCTACCCTGTTGTAAATAAACTATTAAAGAAGGAGTGAACATAGTGTTAGTGAAAACTACCCAAAAATACAGCAGAGCATCAAAAAATAAACAGGATACTAAAGGTTGAGCATTCAGCTCACAGCTAGAAATACGTAGAGTGCTGTGTGATGCGGATGTAAAGCATTCAGAGAATGGGCAGGCAAAGATGCAGAATCCAATCTTTTAAAAAAATCACAAAAGGTTTACAATAATAAAGAACTAATTACATTTTTTCATGATAAAGAACTGGGTCTGAGCTACTCTAATACCCATCTCTTCTAAGGTTTCAAAGAGAGGGGAAAAAACACCAATCACGACATCTCCCTGACACACATGCAGAGAGATCTCTCAAAGCACACAGCACATACTAAGATGTAAGAGAATATAAGTCCAAGTAAAGGCTTGCAGTAGAAAAGTATCTATTCTACACAACCAGTCAGAATGAGAGCAGAAACAGAGAGAGAAGAAATAAATACATTCTCAACTGTCATGCATGAAACATGGGGAAAGGGAAACCCTTAGTCTAACTAACTGCTCCTCGTTGGGGACTTGAGACTTGGGCAGTGAGGGGTTGAACTCCAACACATAGAACATTTTCTAAGGAGTGCTGGGTAAGAGGATTTATTTTAAATCTGAGGAGAATATCAGATTTCCTAACTTGTCTATATGTATTTTTCTGTTTACTTGAACTAGGTTTTCTCCTTTTTCTATCGTGCAGCTCTCAGCTTTGGCCTGATTGCCTTTGCTGCATGGCCCTTGGTCACCCAGCTCTGGACCAAAGCAAAGGTATTTATTGTGCAAGGACTTTTGGATTGTTTTGGTGGGTCACCTTCACATCTTTCTTGGAAAATGTGAGGACATCATTGGAATTTTCCCTTAGAGTTTGGAGATATGCGGGACTTCTGTAAGAAATATGGCCCACCTCACTTTATAAGTTGGCTGGTCACAGCCAGCACTTGATTCTTAAATTGAAATGTATTGACTTAGAGTGCATTTCTACTACCTTGGAAATTCTCCCCCCTAATTTGTTCAGAAGTGGTTAGAATGTGGAAGGGTGGGTGTTTTTGTAATCTATATAAATAAAAATGTAATGTTCGTTTGTGGGATTAGCATAACTCAAAAACCACTGGGCGAATTGACATCAAATTTGGACACAATACACCTATCAGGCTAACGAGTGACCATCAATCATAAAAACACTGGAAAAAACAGCAGAAGAGGCTTAAGAAGCCAAAAAACAAAAAATACATTACAACGTATGCACAAAACCACATATATATACACAAACACACATATACACAAATATACACACACACACACATATATACACACAAAACACATATACACAGACTGGGCCATAGCAACATGTGGCAAGGGACGGCTAATTATACATATATAGTGTGGATTGGGAATGGCACTTAATGTCGTTGTACAATGTACAGTGGCAATAAAGTTATTCTATTATTTTATTCTAAAGTTATTCTATATTAGTACTGAACTGTGTTGGTGCTGAAACACATTCTTCCTGAAGGCATTTTCTCCATAATGATTCTGGAGCACAACATTTTAAACAGGCTCTAGCTCTGGAGTGAGCAATATGTGGCTTCCATATCCCATGTTGCCCAACCCAAGATCCATTTTAGAGGGCTCCCAAGCTCTCTCTGCTGCCACAGTTATTTTGAATACCTCACTATCCTAGAGAGACTTTACTGTAAACATGGAATTTTTGGTTTCATATGCATCTTATAAATACGGCTTTAATGTAATTTTATGTACAGTATATTTAATGAACAAAGTGTATAAACACTGAACCTGAGAAAGCAAAGATGTCACTATCTCAGCCACCAATGTGTACAATTTTGGAGTATTTCAGAATTCTGGATAAGGGATGCTTACTGTGTTCTGTGTATCTTTTCTGTAACATACACCACTTTTTATAGCTGATTTATGGAGATGTTTTGTGTATAAGCTAAATAGAAAATGTTATCTCCTTTGTTCAGTTTCCAAGATGAAGTTGCTAACAATGAGTAGCCAAAATGATGCATATCGTGCTTTTGATATGCTTGTACTTGAATCTATTTCAATCCATTACTTCAATTTCCATAATTAATTTATAAGTCTATGTAATGTATGTGTTTGTATGTTTATTGTAGACAACCGTACTAAGCTGGATTCTTTCATGCTTGTTGCTGGCGGTTTTCCCTTTGATGCCTGTTGTGGGAAGAGAAGCAAATCTGTCTCTAGTGTAAGAACATGAATTTAATTTTCTTCAATGTCCACACTTTCCCTTACCATTCATGTATTTCACCAGAATCTTGTTGCTGGGTGGGAATGATGTTGTTTGACAACATTGATGTGGGAATTCAGAATTTAAATGAGATACTTCTGGGGCAATGTATATCATCTAGAAGGGTGATCCCCATCACTTAAAACACTACTGCAATTGCTCTGTAAATATAACTCTTTTGGGGAGGACTTTCATCTAGGGCCCTTCCACACAGGCCCAAATCTCGAGAGGAACTTGTATTTTATATCCTAGTTCTTCTCGGGATTGAGGCCCCATGCCAGCCCTAACCATCGGGATTTTGCTAGGTGAGGGCGACATTTTGACACATCAGAAGCTTTCTCCAAGGGGCCTGAAGATGCAGTCAGCTCCTCCTGTAAATTGGGGTGGGGGAGATCATTCTTCTTCGGGCTCTTGGAGCCCAAAGAATCAGAATGGCAATGGAGATTGACCCCCGGGATCGCGGAAGGCAATCCCATGAGTCAATCCCCCAGGCCCAGCACCTGAAAAGATCCAGATCTTGCAATAAGGTCTGTATCTTTCCATGTGTTTTATTAATCCATAGTAAACTGGAAATCACTTGGACACCTCAGTTTAACTCACAACCCATCATGGGTTTGGGGCCTATGTAGAAGGGCCTCTAATTTCACTTCTGTCTAGAAGGGACCCTAGTTTCACCCTGGATAGGACACATGTTTGTGTGTGTTTGTGTGTACGTGTCCTGAGTTGTTCCTGCCCAGAATGAAGTCAAAGCTCTTGGAGAATCCTGATCTTCCTGAAGTGAATTCTTCTCACTCAGGGCGAGGAGGCAACTTAGCGATGTCTCTGTCTCCTGTTCTGAAGGGAGCTCTACTGGAAAAACAGTGGAAAGGGCTCTCAGAGGAGGCAAACAGAACAAAAAGGTGTTCAGTCACAGTGTTGGATGTGTTATGGTTAGAAACGGGATCTCCTAACACCAATCTGTTCACACCAGCCCTAAAATGTGGGGCTGCTCTAGAGTTTCATGGAAGCCCCAGAACATTGCTCAACTTCTGTTATCACAAGGTAAAATTGGATTAATTTTACCCTGTATTAAGTGTTGGAAGTCCTTGAATGTCATGTGGATATTCAACTTCTGGCCCAATTTGGGGTATTAGGCTGTGTAGACATGTCCAGATCTCCATTCCAAGCTCTTCTGTCTGGCAAAAAGAACCAAAGAAACTTCAATATAGTCTTAGCAGTTAGATAATATGCAGGTCCAGATAAGTGAATCTTTTGTATTGTCGAAGACTTTCATGGCTGGAATCACTGCGTTATTGTAGGTTTTTCGGGCTGTATGGCCATGTTCTAGAAGCATTCTCTCCTGACGTTTCGCCTGCATCTATATGACAGGCATCCTCAGAGGTCCTCACAACCTTTGAGGATGCCTGTCATAGATGCAGGTTAAACGTCAGGAGAGAATGCTTCTAGAACATGGCCATACAGCCCGAAAAACCTACAACAACCCAGTGAACCTTTTGTTTAAAACTTCCTTGCCTGCTCAATTAAAAGCCCAAGCAAATGGCTGTTCAGCAGTAAGGAATGATAAAGATGGATTTATGCAGCCATGTGAAAGAAAACTTAGTCTTGACTGCTGCCTTCTTCATCTCCCCCCCCCCCCCCTCCAATTTCCTGTCTAAAGTTCAAATTCATGTCTTATGCATGTGGTGGAGTTGCCCTTTACTGACTCAGTGATTTAATCTTCGTGAATATTATTTCTAAAACTGTGCCCTCGTAAAGCACTCACAAAGAGCTTGTATTTTACAGAACAGCAGCAGGGTTGCTGACACTGTTGGTGGCTTCATCCTACCTGGTGTCCTACTTTTGGAAAAGCAACAAGAATTACCTGCATCATAAAGACCTCAAAATATATCTTTTTCAGGTCAGTAAGTCTTGTAAACATGAATTATTGAGAGGTGTAACTTTCATCTGTGCAGTTGCTAACTAAAAATTGGGTTGATTTCATCTTCTGGGTCAATCTACTATTTACCAAGAGAACCTTTCCCAAACACCAATTGGCTGTTTTTTCAAAGCACTTTTACTTGTTGGCTACGATTCAGCACCTGCACAGTGCAAGTGGAGAAGCCATATGGGCTACTCTGTGTTCTTTTGTGAATATAGCAATGTTTCACATTATCGTCAAGAATCCCTCTGTGCCTATAGAGTGCTTTCCCATCACAAAAGGAAACAAGAGTCTTGTAATTCACCATGTATCTGCTATAGGTTGAGCATCCCTTATCTGAAATGCTTTGGATCAGAAGTGTTTAGGATTTCAGATTTTTTACCTAGTTACATATATGTAATGAGATATCTTGAAGATGGGACCTAAGTCTAAATATGGAATTCATTTATGTTTCATATACATGCTGTACACTTAACCTGAAAATAACTTCATACACCATATCTATATAAATAAAAATGTAATGTTCGTTTGTGGGATTAACATAACTCAAAAACCACATGACAAATTGACACCAAATTTGGACAGCATACACCTAACAACCCAATGTATGTCCTTCACTCAAAATAAAAATTGGATTTTGTCATTTGGAAGTTGTAGTTGCTGGGATTTATAGTTCACCTACAATCAAAGAGCATTCTGAACCGCACCAACAATGGAATTGAACCAAACTTGACACACAGTTCTCCCATGACCAACAGAAAATACTGAAAGGGTTTGGTGGGCAATGTCCTTTGGTTTTGGAGTTGTAGTTCACGTACATCCAGCGATCACTGTGGACTCAAACGATGGATCTGGACCAAACTCTACACGAATACTCAATATGTCCAAATGTGAACACTGGTGGAGTTTGGGGAAAATAGAATCTTGACATTCGGGAGTTGTAGTTGCTGGGAGTTATAGTTCACCTAAATCAAAGAGCACTCTGAACCCCACCAACAATAGAATTGGGGCAAACCTCCCACACAGAACCCCGATGTGGGCCACAGCAACGCGTGGCAGGGGATGGCTAGTCTATATAAATAAAAATGTAATGTTCGTTTGTGAGATTAACAGAACTCAAAAACCATTGGATGAATTGACACCAAATTTGGACATAAGACACCTAACTACCCAATGTGTGTCCTTCACTCAAAAAATTGATTTTCTCATTTGGGAGTTGTAGTTGCTAGGATTTATAGTACACCTACATTGAAGAGCATTCTGAACACAAATGATGGAATTGAACCAAACGTGGCACACAGGACTCCCATGACCAACAGAAAATACTAGAAAGGTTTGGTGGGCATTAACCTTGAGTTTGGGAGTTGTAGTTCACCTACATCCAGAGAGCCCTGTGGACTCAAGCAATGATGGATCTGGACCAAACTTGACACAAATCCTCAATTTGCCCAAATGTGAATACTAGTGGAGTTTGGGAAAATAGACCCTGACATTTGGCAGTTGTAGTTGCTGGGATTTATAGTTCACCTACAATCAAAGAGCATGCTGAACCCCACCAAAGACAGAATTGGGGCAAACTTCCCACATAGAACCCCCACACTTAAGTCCATCCAGTCCAACTCCCTTCACCAGGGCAAGAAAACGTAATCAAAGCCCTCCTGATGAAGAGCCATCCGGCTATATATATATATATATATATATATATAATTCACACACAAAGAGATATAGTATCATCAATTTGAAAGGGACCCCTAAAGAAGGACAGTTATATGTTGTATGTTCCAGAGTAGGCAAATCAGACAATCTCCACATCAACACTGACTTAGAAACAACAAGGAATACTGTTTACCCACAAGCATAAAGAAATTACATATATTAGAAACCATTACTTAATTTTCCAGATCACCAGACTGGGCCACAGCAACGCGTGGCAAGGCACGGCTAGTTTTAAATATTTTTGTGCTTGAAACAATGTTGCCATATACCGAACCATTAGAAAGCAAAGGAGGTGGTTCTTTGCGACTTTATCAGATATTCATTGAAAAACTTTAGCAAAATGTYCTGCAGGATGTCCTGCAAAAACAAAGATTTTGCAGTTTCATAAACTTTGTCCATGTTTTTATGTTAAACCAATTAGGAAATGYCATTAATAACCTAGGGATAAAAATTGTGTTAACATAGTGTTTTTTTCCCAATGAAGCCATCAATGACTATCTGTTAGGATGGGTATATATCACTTATAGTATCAAAGGCAGCATGACAATGTACATCACTTGCTGGGAAACACATGACAGAAAGTGCAGTTAGTTGTGCACACATCTGGCTAGGCAATATATGTACAGACTAGTATAACTTTTGCTCTGATCTAACATGGCTTTCCTTATTTATTTGTTTGTTTGTTTACAGTATTTATATACCGCGTTTCTCACCCCTGGGGGGACTCAAAGCGGTTTAGACATAAATAATGGCAAGACTCAATGCCTTACATTGGGGATAGATACAATGCCAATACAGTGTTCTGATATTCTAATGTTCTGATGGCTAAATATTGACAGTATTGGACATCATTATCAGGCATCATTCTTACAACATAGCAAAGCTATAGAAAGTGTTTAAAGTAAATAGCAACTTCTGGTTCATTGTAGCAACTGTCATTTGATGAACCTGAACAATCGGAACTTCATACCGTACCTTTTTCAGTGGGAAAATCCAGCTACTCTTATTTAACAGAAAATGTTGATGTAGTCAAGGATGGTATCATTTGCAGAAATGGTAACCTATCACTGCAAATCATGAATATATTTCCCCTGTGTGAGAAGCTGTTGGGTAGTTTGTTTTTGGAACCTAAATTATAGAAACCCCAGAATTTCATAGTGGTCTTAAATCTAGAAATGAAAACGTCTAACCTATTATAAATATTTAATTTAGTGAAATCTTGGTTCATCTGCCAGAATAGTGGGGTAGAAATGTATAATGAAACCAAAGAAAAAAAGACTAAATCACACAGAGGCAAGGAGGGCTATGAGTTCATTGAAAAACATTGAAGGCTGGGTTGCTGTGAGTTTTCCGGACTGTATGGCCATGGTTCAGAAGCATTCTCTCCTGACGTTTCACCCACATCTATGGCAGGCATCCTCAGATCTGTTGGGAACTAGGCAAGTGGGGTTTATATATCTGTGGAATGTCCAGGGTGGGAGAAAGAACCCTTTTCTGCTTGAGGCAAGTGTGAATGTTGCAAATAGCCACCTTGATTAGCATTGAATGGCCTTGTAGCTTCAATGCTTGGCTGATTGCTGCCTGGGGGAATCCTTTGTTGGAACCCTGACTTATTCTTGTCTGGAATTCCTCTGGTGTTGAGTGTCCCTCTTTATCTACCTTGATGATTTTAGAGGTTTTTTTCATACTGGTGGCCAGGTTTTGTTCGTTTTCGTGATTTTCTCCTTTCTGTTGAAATTGCCCACGTGCTTGTGGATTTCAGAGGCTTATCTGTGTAGTCTGACATGGAAGTTGCTAGAGTGGTCCAGCATTTCTGTGTTCTCAAATAATATGCTGTATCCAGATTGGTTCATCAGGGGCTCGGGTATGGCTGACATCTGGTTG
The DNA here is from genome assembly GCF_025583915.1 of Anolis sagrei ordinatus. Classification (NCBI taxonomy): domain Eukaryota; kingdom Metazoa; phylum Chordata; class Lepidosauria; order Squamata; family Anolidae; genus Anolis; species Anolis sagrei. Next base: position 161,336,037 of record NW_026847438.1, on the reverse strand, counting down.
AATCAGTCTGCAGTGGCTTTCCTGTTCCTTGATTCATGTTTGGGCAATGCTGCATTTGGTAGTCTCTATGTAGACTTGTCCACAATGGCATGGTATACAGTAGACTCCTGCAGAGTTGAGAGGATCCCTTTTGTCCTTTGCTGAATGTAGATCGCTTGCATGTTGTGTTTCTTCATCAGCTTCGATATGCGGTCAGGTGTATGGTAAGGACACTTTTCCTTTGGGTGGATCTTGGTCTTTATTCTCATGGCTTGTTCTTGGTCTTGTAGGTCTTCTGATGTCTGTGGTGGACATTGAAGGTTATCATCTTGGTATCTATTCAAATTTGTAGCTAGGCCCATCATACCTAAGAATATTTGAATGATCTAGCAGATGTCATATTTGGTGCAGGGGATGAGGAAGGGATCTCTACAGACCAGGGAAGCTAGTGTAGAGAAGTCAGGAGTATACGACAGGAAACTAAACAACTTATTTGGTACTGTGATACCAGACTATTTGCAGATTTTGGAGTGTGGTTCATACGGCTAAATATTTTCCAGTTTGGGCAGATTGCACACTGAGCTGTACTATCTAGTGTGCATGCAAAGAGAAAATGTATCTATAGGTTGATGCTAATTATATGTTCTGCCTTTGCAAATCTATACACATAATAAAAGTGAAAATATGTGTGTGTGTGTGGCAGGAGTATCCACTTACACAGACAACAAGCTCCTGCCTCCACAAACAGCTATAGCTCCCACTACTCAGGAGATACCCAATGGCCTTCTCTCCAATTACATTGCGGGTTAGAGCAAGCAACATGAATGTTGCCAATGTCCTCCACAAACACCATACTGCCCACCACCCAAGTGAATGCTTTCACGCGGGGATCATTTAATCCTAGATTTCCTCTACCACAGACATCTCAGTGTTTCTGACTCTCTCCATTGGTGTGGAATGTGCATGACCCCACCCACTGCCTCTCGCATAACCCTTTCCTATTCTTTTCTGTGGCACACAGCAAACAGGAATTGATCAGCAACTGAACATACTAGAGAGGTTTAGGGAATATTCACCTTCATTTATAGGAGTTGTAGGTCCTGGCATGTGTAGTTCACCTGCAATCTAAGAGCACGCTAAACTCCACCGATGATTAACCTGGAACTAAGTTGGCACACAGAACCCTCATGTCCAACAAAAAATGGAGGGATTTATAGGAGCTGTAGTTCACCAACATCCAGAGCACACTATGAACCCAAATAATGATGGATGTGGACCAAACTAGGCACATAGGCCTGGACATTTTGGAATTGTAGGTACTGGAATGTATAGTTCACCTGCAATCAATGAGTACTCTGAACTCCACCAAAGAGGGAATTGGCACACAGAACCCCCATGACCAACAGAAAATACTAGAGGTCTTTGGGGAAAGTTCACCTTGATTTGGGGGGGTTGTAGTTCACCTACATCCAAAGAGCACTGTGAACTCAAACATCTATGGATCTGGACCAAACTAGGCACACAGACCTGATATGCTGAAATTTCATTACTGGAGAGGTTTGGGGGAACTGACCTTCCTTTCTGGAAGTTGTAGTTCATCCACAACCAGAGAAGCTGTGACCTCCACCGATGATGGACCTGAATCAAACTTGGCACACAGAACCCTCATGACTAACTCAACCTACTGGAGGGTTTTGAGGGGACTGACTCACCATAGTGGGAATTGTAGTTTACCCTACAGCCAGAAAGCACATTGAACCCCAGGATACATCTAGAGAAAACTTGCCCAACATAACAAACTTTAAGTACTGATGGAATTTCACAGGGTTAACTTGGCAAGATGTGAGTTGCAGTTCACCCACAACCTTAAGCATTTTGGACAAGTAAAAAACTGACTTTTTCAAATTACCTGGGCAACGCTGGGTACCCAAGGTAGTGTAAAATAAAATAAATTAATTAAAACAATTCAAAAGCATGCTTTGTTACCACTAGATGTCACTATATATGTAGCTTGGAAGGTAGAATTGAGGAGCTAAACCAATTAAGATAAAAACCTAATAAGATTATGACCATGTAATTTACCATAGCCTTGAAATTAGCGGCTCCTTTTTATTTACTTTGAACTGTTTTAGATTATGCATTTTTTCCATCTTTCCCTGGCATGAGTCCGCATAGATTGATTTGGTATGTTGGCTTACCCACAGTAACTTCTAGGAATTAAAACAATCCATGCAATGCTCAGAAATAAAATTACTGATCTGTAGCTGCTGTTGTTCAGGAAAGTCACCTTCAGTTCATTGCGGGGAACTATTATTTCATTACAGTAAAGTTGATGTGGGAAAATGGGAGCCAGGAATTTCCTAGTTAGCTATGTAGTTTAGTAGCACAAGATTTTTGAATTTGTTGTTGTTTTTTTAAAGTAAGAAAATAATTTGATGTTGCTGAGAATTTTTTGTAAATTCAACTCCAGCTTAGGTAGTATGGTAAAATATGTTTGCCTTTTCCAATTTTCTTTGTAGTGTATACATACAGTGTACAGTATGCTATGCTATAAAGACATGATAGTTTGGTGATTTTTATTTTATTGGTTATGTTTTTAAAATATTTGCATATTTAAATTGATTTAAAATCTTTCATGTAATGTGCTGTTGAAGGCTTTCATGACCGAAATCACTGTGTTGGTGTGAGTTTTCCAGGCTGTATGGCTATGTTCCAGAAGCATTCTCTCCTGATGTTTCACCCACATCTATGGCAGGCATCATCAAAGGTTGTGAGGGTTATTGGAAAGTAGGCAAGTGAGGTTTATATATCTGTGGAATATCCAGGGTGGGAGAAAGAACTCTTGTCTGCTAGGCTTTCTTATCTGCAATTGGCCACCTTGATTAGCATGAATGGCCTTGTAGCTTTAAACCCTGGGTGATTGCTGCCTGGGAATCCTTTTTTGGGAGGTGTTAGCTGGACCTGATTGTTTCTTGTCTGGAATTCCCCTGTTTTTTGAGTGTTGCTCTTTATTTACTGTTCTGATTTTAGAGTTTATAAATACTAGTAGCTAGATTTTGTTCATTTTTTTTTTGTTTCCTCTTTTCTGTTGAAATTGCCCACATGCTTGTGGATTTCAGTGGCTTCTCTGTGTAGCCTGACATGGTGGTTGTTAGAGTGGCCCAGCATTTCTGTGTTCTCAAATAATATGCTGTGTCCAGGTTGGTTCATCAGATGCTCTGCTATGGCTAACTTCTCATGTCGAATTAGTCTGCAGTGCCCTTCATGTTCCTTGATTCGTGCTTGGGCAATGCTGCGTTTGGTGGTTCCTATGTAGACTTGTCGACAACTTCATGGTATACAGTAGACTCCTGCAGAGGTGAGAGATCCCTTTTGTCTTTTGCTGAATGTAGCATTTGTTGGATTTTCTTAGTAGGTCTGTAGATAGTTTGTAGGTTGTGTTTCCTCATTAGCTTCTCTATGTGGTCAGTGGATCCCTTGATGTATGGCAAGACCACTTTTCTTCTGGGTGGATCTTTGTGTTTACTCTAGTGGCTTGTTCTTGGTGTTTTATGTAATTATTTTAATTGCTCTTAAATTTGATAGTGAATGTTTTAAATTTTGTGTCTTTGAAAGCCCCTTGGATCTGGCTCTTGGATCTAGAAACACGGCATAAAAATAGAAATAAACAAACTATCTGATGTGAAGAATATCTTCATCTGTTTTTTTTTTTACTCAGAATGCGTTAAGATAACAGGATGTATCTGGCTAAGTTTAAATGGGATTAAAGAACAGGAGCAGCAGGACAGCTGTAATTGCTGCAGAATAGTACAGTTTATATGTGAATGAGAAAGCATTTTCAAGGGCTTTTCAGATGTTTGGTGGAAAGCCAGCAGGTATGGTTCCAATGATCTTGCCAAGTTCAATCAAGGCTCCTTGGGGAGCATTATGTACCTGCGTTGACAGATGTTTGTAATAAATATGTTTTGGATGCTTGCTCTACTCAGTATTTAAATATCTTTGGAAGCCACCTTGGGTCCAACAATTTTTTTGTGTACAGGCACTTCCCGACTTACAAACATCTTGACTGTGAGAGCCGTTCAGCAGTGGAACTCTCTGCCCCGGAGTGTGGTGGAGGTTCCTTCTTTGGAAGCTTTTAAACAGAGGCTGGATGGCCATTTGTCAGGGGTGATTTGAATGCAATATTCCTGCTTCTTGGCAGGGGGTTGGACTGGATGGCCCATGAGGTCTCTTCCAACTCTTTGATTCTATGATTCTATGATCCGACTTACAAACGACTCATAGTCAAGAACTTGTCTGGGACAACAGGACGTGAGAGAAATCTACCCCTCAGAAGGGGAATTCATTCCTGAAAGAGTGATCATGGGGAAAAGGCATCTTCATTGAAGCTTTCTCACCCATCGTTGTTTCCACAACAAGCCAAATTTTTCAAAATCCAATTATCACAGTGACAGAAAGTGAGATGAAATCTTCTGAACCAAGGGCAGAGATAGCAAAACAAACACTATAGCCTCAAACTATGGTAGGGGGCCGGATGCGGCCCTCCAAGGTCATTTACCCTGCCCTCGCTCAGGGTCAACCTAAGTCTGAAATGACTTGAAAGCACACAACAACAATCCTATCTCATCAGCCAAAAGTAGGCCCACACTTCCCATTGAAATACTAATAATTTTATATTTGGTGAAAATGTTCTTCATTTTAATTACTGTATTGCATTTAAGTGTTTTTTGCACTACAAATAAGATATGTGCAGTGTGCATAGGAATTCATTCATGTTTTTTTCAAATTATAATCCGGCCCTCCAACAATTTGAGGGACTGTGACCTGACCCTCTGTTTAAAAAGTTTGAGGACCCCTGCACTACAGGGATGTTAACCCTTCCCTATGCTATCCAAAGCCTATCTATCTATCTATCTATCTATCTAGAATTAAACTCTAAAAATGTATCTATTCTGACTTACAAACAATTCCAACTTAAGAACAAACTTACAGAACCTTGTTCATAACTTGGGGACTGCCTCCATATCGAAAATGTAATAAATATATGAAGTGATCTTAGGCATGTTGATAGAGGAAAAACAAGTGTGTGTTGCTGTGAGTTTTCCAGGCTGTATGGCCATGTTCCAGAAGCATTCTCTCCTGACGTTTCACCCACATCTATGTCTGACATCCTCAGATATTATGAGATCTGTTGGAAACTAGGCAAGTGAGGTTTATATATCTGTAGAATGTCCAGAGTGGGAAAAATAACTATCTGTTTGTGGCAAGTGTGAATGATGCAGTTGATAAGCTTGATTAGCATTAAAGAGCCTTGCAGCTTCAAAGCTGGGTGAATCCTTTGTTGGGAGGTGATTAGCTGGCCCTGATTGTTTCCTGTGTTCTTACAAGCCTTCTAACTACTCTGTGCCTTACATAGATTTAGTGATAGATATCCAGATGGAAGCAGAGATGAAATTATGCCTAATGTGAATATTCAGTGAATTTCTTTCAGCTTTGTTCTTGAATGGCATACTCACATATATTCCCCCCCCCCCCATATATTTGTAGGGGCAACATGAGAGGAATGCTGTGATATAATTCCACGGTAATTTAAATAGTCTTGAATGAGCCTAAAACTACAAATTCTCAAAGATATGTTACATTTTGGACTGGCCAGGGATTCTAAGAGTTGTCCAAAAATTATTTCTACAAGTTCTGATTTTATATAGTAAATATTGTTGCCTGGTTGGAAAAATACATTCCAAAGGTTGTCTTTAGAGCTTCAGAGCAAATAGAAACACACCATGAACAAGCATTTTGAGGAACTGGCTGAAGATTTCTTTTAAACTAGTATAATCTGGGCACACTTTGTGACTTGTCAAAATGCATTTCACTTAATATACTCTCTTTATTGACTTCCTTTTCTCCTTATCAGATGTCATGGGTGGGAACTGCTTTATAAGGGAAAAAGAATAAAAGTCTGTGAATCTTATTTATCTCTGGATTCCTGATATGATCTTGGCTAGTGCTTGTACAGAATTTTATAGCAGGAAAACAGGGAAGTATTACCGTATATACTCAAGTATAAGCCGACCTGAATATAAGCTGAGACACCTGATTTTACCACAAAAAACTGAGAAAACAAATTGACTTGCGTATAAGCCGAGGGTGGAAAATGCAGCAGCTACTGGTAAATTTCAAAATAAAAATAGATACCAATAAAATTACATTAATGGAGGCATCAGTGGGTTAAATATTTTTGAATATTTACATAAAACTGTAATTTAAGATAAGACTGCCCAACTCTGATTAAACCATTATTCTTCAATGTAAATGTGCTTACGTAGCTTTCCAATAATGATAGAGTAAAATAATAAATATAATAATAGTAGTGTAAATAATGGAAATGTAATAACAAAAATAGAGTAAAATAATAAATGTAATAATAACAACAATAATAGAGTAAAATAATAAATGTAATAATAATAGAGTAGAATGATAAATGTAATAATAATAATAATAATAATAGAGTAAAATAATAAATAATGTCTTGAGTATAAGCCGAGGGAGACTTTTTCAGCCTAATAAAAAGGCTGAAAAACTAGGCTTATTCTTGAGTATATACAATATATTAGTCTTTAAGTCAAAAGCCTTAATGTTATTGATTAGGATAGGAAAAACAATTGAGAGCAACTTATATTATTTTTTATGTTCTCAATGAATTGTCACATGGAGGCACATTGGGCAAAGTTAATTAAACAAGCATAAAACTCAGTGCCAAATATCTGCTGCTTGATGATCTACTTTAATTACCTCTCTAATCTCTAACTCTGAAAGCCTAGAAATGGACTTGTATTGACAAATCTCTGCCTTAAATAAACTCTGTTGAAAGTCTTCCTCCTCATTATTTTTCCTCTTTTTTTTGTTCTCCTATTTATTCAGTCTGGGTGAAATCGGGCATGAATTACAGTTATGCAAGTATGAATCAACAGTTTGGCTCTGGGAGTTGCTTCTGAGTTTATGGTGACATCCAAAACATACTGGTGTTATACAATACTTAATATGCCCAGGAATATGTTACTAAATGAAATTTTAAGCAGCACATGGATCCTAAACCTTCTGCCTTTAAAAAAATAGACAGTGATGATGGACCTCTTTCAGCCCAAGGGACAAATTCCATTTGAGTTATCCGAGACTGCATTCCAGAGGTGGACAGAGCCAGTGGCAAAAAGGTGGACCAAAATACCATCATATTATAGTTTAAAGGTCTTAGTGCCAGAAGCTACAGTCCCGGATCTGCAAGACCAGACCAGGGTGATTGATGATAAAATGTCTTGGATATCTTATTTATGGGGTCACCATAAGTTGAAGTCATCTTGATAGCAGTTAACAACAACAGGCTAAACCTTAGGAGAGACATTTCAGCTTTTTAGAATAGGTTCAAATCCTTACAAACACTTGGAAGCCTCCGAACAATATTATCATTGGGAAGGGAGAACAACCCGGAGGTCAGAATTTGTAACCAGGAAAGCATGATTGAGCCCAAGGTTGGAGTTTTCCATCCTTGGTTTTTCATTATTTTGCATTCTGCACTCAAATTGCCTGGGAGGATTTCCTGTAGATGTTTGTGGAATATGTTTGTGGAATATGTTTGTGGAATATGTTTGTGGAAAAAAATGTTTGTATTGGTTTGAGCCTAGTCAGTATATTTTCAAGCTCCCCACCCCAAAAGCAATTTGATATGATCAAAAAGATGAAATTAGGATCATAGCGCTTTGGGTTACTTTACTAGACCGTTACCTGTATCTTTCCTGGAATTTGGACAGGAAATCTGTTTTTGTTTACTAGCCAGTCCAAATTCCAGACTTCCATAACTAAGAAAACCCAGTACTCATGGAAGCTTCGGTAGAAGACAATAAGTATAATGCAGGAAGAAACAAACTTGCTTTTGATTTTAAGAACCTTGTCACACTATATTGTTATAGTGCTATATTTTCACCAGCTGCTATAGAAACATCCTAAGGGATCCTGGGATTTGCCATGTAGGGAGGAACAAATTCTGAGCCAGAAAAAAAATATCTTGGGCCTCAAGGAACTAGAAAGCCAATAATGCCACCAGATGTTGGCATGGCAATTAAATGGAATATAATGTGGTATATTGGTTTGGACATTGAACTACAACTCACAGAGTATAATCAGTGTTGGAATCCCTGCCATAGGAAATGCACTGGGTGACCTTGGGCAAGTCACACACTCTCAGCCTCAGAAAAAGACAAAGGCAAACCCAAACCTTGTGGTAGAGTCACCTGGGGTTTCCATATGGGAACAGTAGAAGTTTTAGAATTGACAAAACTGTATCTTTATAATGCTACATGAATTATGTGAGGGGCATATAGACCCGGAAATAGTTGGTGTAACAAGGCAATTGTAGTATGTCAAATGTTTTGAAAATAAAAAGTAAAAAATAATATATATATATAGATAGATAGAGATAGATAGATCGTTATGAAATAGTGGATTGGTACACGAATAATCTAGTTGATACATTTGTTTTGCTGAGCAATAAATAGGACAAGGAAAGTTAAAGTAGAATATTTTCTAGTTTAATATTTAATATTTATTTGGGTTGGAAATCATATATTGTCCAACCCCCCACCTCCTGTGACTTCTACTATTTGTCTTCAGTTTACTCTGCATTCTTCTCAGTAATTCAGAAGATACGTTCTCACATGTGGGACTTCCTACATGTTTGCGTAGATAGGTACAAAGAAGCCTCGCAGCAAAAGATAAAATGATCCCACCAGAAACTTCTGTGCATTACAACAATTTAATCAGACATTTTAATCATTGGTGTCATTGTCAGCATGATCAGGTGTACTGCAGTGTACTTGCATGACCTGCATTCTATCAATTCAAGATTTGTTTAGGGAAATCTTTAATGAATAAACCTTCATCACTGCAGCCACCCAAATGAAGTATTTTTTTTTACATTTCTTCCTTTTCTTAATTAGTTGCTGAGCTTGGTGCTGTCAACATACGTGGTGAACAATACTCACCGCAGTGTTCAAAGCAAGCAAGGATTGCCTGTAATCAATCAGATTATTAGCTGGACAATATTAGGTAAGTCTCATCTATCTCATCTGAGATGATCTAAAATATAGATCTAACAGGTAAGGAGGGTGAAACTTGGCTTGCTGGTCTTTCTGCCAGCTGTACACGTGTCCTATTGTTAGGAATCTAGCCTTGACTCGCAGCAGCCAGCCCTAAGAAAGATTATACGCTGTGATTATATATAAAAATAAATATCTGCCAGTATCATCTGGAAAAGAAGAGGCAGAGCCAACACATGTCTATATAAGCACTATTGATATACAAGCAGTCTGGTGTTTCAAGGATAATAATGCAGAGTAGTGTTAATGAAATGCTTCACTAACACTTGTAGACTTCAGATTAGAGACTGAATACCTTTTGGATATTTCCCAAAATTTCCTATCCAGGATAAACTTTTTGTTTTGGAGGTTCTGGAAGTTGAGGTACCCAAAAGTATTTTTCCTAACTCAAGTTCACATATGTAATGTAGTTGCTGGTAGACTGAGGCATGCAACAGGACCTGGAGGTAGAGCTTCATCCTGTGTAAGCACTTCTGGGTTCAGTTCTTTGCACCTGCAGTTCAAAGGGAAGGAACAGGTCTGAGACCTGAAAAAGTTGTTACTGGTGTAAGCCAATGACAGTTGATTGCTATATGTGTGATATAGTGGTTAATAACTCTTAAATATAGAGCAAGGAGAACCAGGTGTACCAGGGAGTGAGATGGAATTGGAAGGCACTCTAATAGATCAGAGCTTTATGGCTGATGCATTAAATCCAGACATTCCAGCCAATCAATTTAACAATGCAACAAAAACTGCTCTGGAAGTTGTGGCACCATCAAGATCTTACTTAGGCCCCTTCTACACTGCCATATAAAATCCAGATCATCTTCTTTGAACTGGGTTATATGGCAGTGTAGACTTGTATAATTATTTTCAAAGCAGATAATGTGGATGATCTGTTTTGATAATCTAGATCAGAGATCCTCAAACTAAGGCCCAAGGGCCGAATACAGTCCTCCAAGGTCATTTATCTGGCCCTCGCTCAAGGTCAACCCAAATCTGAAATGAGTTGAAAGCACACAACAACAACATCAATCCCATCTCATCACAAGCAGTCCCGTCTCATCAAAAGCAGGCCCACACTTCCCATTGAAATACTAATAAGTTTATATTTGTTAAACATTTTCTGCATTTTAATTATTGTATTGTTTTAAAGGTTTTTTTCTGCACTACAAATAAGATATGTGCAGTGTGCATAGGAATTCATTCATGTTTTTTTCAAATTATAATCAGGCCCTCCAACAGTTTGAGGAACTGTGACCTGGCCCTCTGTTTAAAAAGTTTGAAGGCCCCTGATCTAGATCATATCGCAGTGTGGGAGGGGCCACAGTGTGACCAAAGCCAGAGCTTCATACAAGCAGCCCCGAGGTACAAATATACGACTTACATATGACTCATAATTAAGAACAGGGGTGAAATAACAAGAAGTGCAAAGAAATCTAGCCTTAGGAAGGGAAATTTGTTGGGCAAGTGGGCTTATTTATGAAAGACCCTCCTCATAAATATACAGCAGAGTCACTTAGCAGCAGCAACATGACCCAGCACCAGTAGCGCAAAGTGATATAAAGAACAAAAACACACCGACCAATATTATCTCTTCCATATGAGGCTTTTCTTTGTGGTAAAATAATATGGTTACACTATTTACAAGAGCAAGGTTTCTATAACACAAATAAAGTTCTTTATACTTCCTTCGTTTCTTCCATAATGGGCTTCTTTCTTATGCTGATAAACAGCTTTGCTCTCAGAGCCTTCTCTCACACCAAATAAATAAATCTCTCAGAAAGTCAACTGACCTCCTTTGATCAGAATGTGATCTCAATTGTTAAAGCATTCCCATTTTTGGAAGTTGAGTATGATGTGGACAGTCATGACTCATCCCCCTCCTGCCCTCCTCCTGAAGATAGGGCTTCCATATTAATGTTCATAGGGCCACCCCATCTTCAGGAACTAGATACAGCCCCAGTGATAATCCCTTGTCTCTCACCAACTACTGGGGACCTCGGTCCCCATCTTCAGGAGCCAGGAGTGGTGTGGATGGTGATCTCTCACCTCCCCGCAAAGATTACTGGTTGCCCCAACTTTGGGATTCTGATGTGGAAGAATAAGCTTAGGAATAATTAAATCCATAAGTGTAAAACCTGTGAATGTGGAGGGCAGGCTGGAGTGTTATATTTTATTACCTTGTCCTTGATTTTATATGATGATCCGTCTATTATTGTTATAGTTATCGCTGTCATCTTTAGCATATTCTCACTCAGACATGACACTCACAGGGATTGTTGCACCAATTGCAATCTCTCACTGTCCTTCACTTTTCAGTGTTAAGGGGTGAGTAATGGTAGACGGAAGAACCACACATGCCATCCTGAAATCCATGGAGGAGAGTTAGAATATTATATTTTATTTAAAAATAAAGATATGTTGAGATATCTCGAGTTCCAGTTTTGGGAAGAAGGCCCAGGAGATGGATGAATGGATAGATGGATGAATGAATGGAAAAACAGAGTTTGATTTGGGTTGCTGTGAGTTTTCTGTGCTGTATGGCTATGTTCTAGAAGCATTCTCTCCTGATGTTTCACCCACATCTATGACAGGCATCCTCAAAGTTTGGGATGTTTATTGGAAACTAGGCAAGTGAGGTTTATATATCTGTGGAATGTCCAGCGTGGGAGAAATAACTCTTGTCTGCTTGAAACAAGTGTGAATATTGCAATTGGCCACCTTGATTAGCATTTAATGGCCTTATAGCTTCAAACCCTGCCTGATTGCTTCCTGGGAATCCTTTGTTGGGAAGTGTTAGCTGGCCCCGATTGTTTCTTGTCTGGAATTCCCCTGTTTTTTGAGTGTTGCTCTTTATTTACTGTCCTGATTTTAGTTTTTTAAAATACTGGTAGCCAGATTTTACCTCTAGCAGACAAGAGTTCTTTCTCTCACCTTGGACATTCCACAGATATATAAACCACACTTGCCTAGTTTCCAACAAGCCTCACAACCTCTGAGGATGCCTGCTTCTGGAACATGGCCATACAGCCCAGAAAACTCACAGCAACCCAGTGATTCTGGCCATGACAGCCTTTGACAATACAGAGGTTGATCTCATACCAGGCGGCTTTATGTGTTCTCCTTGCCAAAAAGCCTAGACAGGTTTGATGAATTAGAGAAACATTGAACATTTGTCCCCAAATACTACACTGTTTCTGTCAACATTTTTGTTCTTTGTATATGAAACCAAAACAGGATCCTTCTCAAGTATGGAATTTTCCTTTTTTGGATGACAATTCTAAGTGATACTTGTGCGTTTATATGTAAGCACAGAGCACAGCGATTCCGCTTTTGCCAGCTGCTGCCGGTTAAGGACGTGTTCACTGACCCCTGTAAAAGCTTTTGCAGGAGGTGGAAGGGGTGGGGTAGTCAGCTTGCTTGTTTTGACTGAGCATCTAGGAAACTCACTGCCCTAGGCTGGCTACTGACCACCTTTGTTTTTGTCCTCCCGCTCCAGTCCATCATCAGTGCCATGGGAGTTAGATCTGACATTGCCACAAGATCAAAGATAGAAATATCGCACGTTCCGCTGTAGAACTTTGTCAGAAGAGCCAGACTGGGTCTTATGATTTCCCTCTGACATCCATAAAATCTTGATTAGGCTTTCCGATGTGAAAAAATAGGACTTTCATTGTCCTTCGTGCTCAAGGTGGATACAGCTTGCTCTGACATTACCTTTGCTTTTCTTCTTCCTCCATCTCATATTATACTTGGCAATAGCTAAGTGTGATAACTCTGCTTCTGAGGCTCCTTCTACACTGCCATATAATCCAGATGATCAAGTAGATAATCCACATTATCTGCTTTGAACTGGATTATATGAGACACCTTCTACACTGCAATATAAAATCCAGATTGTCTGCTTTGAACAGGACTATATGGCAGTCTAGACTCATATAATCCAGTTCAAATCAGACAGTGTGGATTATCTGATTTGATAATCTGGATTATATAGCAGTGTAGAAGGGGCCTGAGTCTACACTGCTTTATAATCCAGTTCAAAGAAGATAATTTGGATTTTATATGGCAGTGTAGATGGGGCCTAAATTACAGCCAGGGATGAGGTGAAGGAAATAGTATACATTTTCCTTAGGGGAAGCAACAGATACTCACTCTAGTTTCTCAAAGATGTTGTTAGCTTTTGGCACTTGCTGAAACTTAACTAAATATAAAACCAGTCTATATGCATGCATGGTTACCTGCAAACAGTTTAGGATAGCATGCAAGAAAATATATAAATAATATTTATATTAACTCTCTCCAATGTCAGAAATATAGCTCAATGGTGTAACATTAGAAAATGTCGACCATTTCTGCTACCTTGGCAGCCATCTCTCCACAAGTCAATATTGACACTGAAATATAACACCACATGAGCTCTGCGAGTTCAGCATTTTCCCGAATGAAGCACAGAGTGTTTGAGGACCGGGACATCCATAGAGATACAAAGGTGCCTGTTTATAAAGTTATTGTCCTCCCAACCCTGCTATACACCTGCGAGACATGGACTATCTACAGACGTTACATGCAACTCCTAGAACAATTCCATCAGCATTGCCTCCGAAAAATCCTGCAAATCTCTTGGGAAGACAAATGGACAAATGTCAGTGTGCTGGAAGAAGCAAAGACCACCAGCATTGAAGCGATGGTCCTTTACCATCAATTCCGCTGGACCGGCCACGTTGTCTGGATGCCCGATCACCCACTGTCTCCCAAAGCAGTTGCTCTACTCRGAACTCAAGAATGGAAAACGGAAAGTTGGTGGACAGGAAAAGGGATTTAAAGATAGGCTCAAAGCCAACCTTAAAAACTCTGGCATAGACACTGAGAACTGGGAAGCCCTGGCCCTGGAGAGCTCCAGRTGGAGATCACCTGTGACCAGCAGTGCTGTGGAGTTTGAAGAGGCACGAATGGAGGGCGAAAGAGAGAAACATGCCAAGAGGAAGGCCCGTCAAGCCAACCCCGAATGGGACTGCCTTCCACTGGAAACAAATGTCCTCACTGCAGGAGAAGATGCAGATCAAGAATAGGGCTCCACAGTCACCTACGGACCCACCAGTACATTGATCTTGGAAGACTATCCTTCTCGGACAATGAGGGATCGCCTAAGTAAGCATGCAAGAAAATATAGGTGGCACTTGTTGTTGAATTCTATGTTTTGTTTTATATTAATTTTTGTTTTAACACTAACTAATATGGTGTGAAAACGAAGTGTTCTTTTATTTTTTTTAAAAAAAAACCCAAAGGTATATTTCTGCTGAGATCATGCTTTCCCCTGAGGAGATTATATCTTCTCACCTGAAAGGTGTGGCTGTGTAACCTTAGGCAAACAAAGGCCGTGTGTCATTACTTATCAGTGATGGAAAAATGATTTTCACAGTCTCAAGGAGCCTATGCTTTTTGTTAATACTTTATTTATATTACTGAAACTACATTCAGTAGTGTGCATCGTTTGAGCCACAACTTACCAGTCATAAAGCCTGGTTTGTGGTTGGTAAGCTGTGACTGAAATAATGCCTCTTCTTTCAGAAACTTGAGAAATGACTGATCAGTGATACTCTGGACTCTGTTCTGGAAACTAGGCCATTAATAGGGCACAATCTAGGACAAGGTGGAGAAAGCTCAGCCTGTGTACACTCCATGTGACCTCCTTCAGGTGTTTCTTGTAACTCACAGCCAACTCCCCTGTCTATTGCCGAAAAAATGCTTTATTTCTGGGTTTTTTTGGTCGTGTCAGGAGCGACTTGAGAAACTGCAATTCGCTTCTGGTGTGAGAGAATTGGCCGTCTGCAAGGACGTTGTCCAGTGAATGCCCGGATGTTTTGATGTGTTACCATCCTTGTGGGAAGCTTCTTTCATGTTCCCGCATGAGGAGCTGGAGCTAACAGAGGGAGCTCATCCATGGTCTCCCCAGATTCGGCACCCACTGCAAATCTCCAAGAATGGCATTTTTGATTTAAATCAGCATTTGGCAAAGCGTATTTCCAGACTATGGGTTACACAGTCCCATATCCCAGAATATCAAGGAAGAAAATCCTACATTATCTGAGTGTGGACTCAAATAACCCAGTTCAAAGTAAATAATGTGGGATTTTCTTCCTTGATATTCTGGGATATATGGCTGTGTCGAAGGGCCCTTAGTCTCCCTCAGGGTCCTTCCAGACAGGCCCAATATCCCACGATCTGATCCCAGGTTTTCTGATTTAAACTGGATTATACGATTCTGCACTGCCAGATAATCTGGGATAAACAGAAAACCTGGGATTATATCCTGGCATATGGGGCCTGTCTGGAAGGGCCATCAGATTATTGGTCCCTGGTCCATCAATCTCCTAAGGCCCTAAAAAGTTTTTAATTTTTTTTTGCTTTGTTCAGTTTTTGGGCTTAGATGAAGACACAAGTATTTCAGACCACAAGATGCTGTAACGGAAAAGCTAATTATAATGGAGTTTTTTTGTCTATGTTTATTAGTGTTGATGTTATGGCAAGGTCAGTCAAGAGCTGGTTACATTTGATTGGTCGTTGTGTTACCATGGCTACATAGCCTTTGCAGTAGAAATGTATCCATTTTAGAGTGGCTAGCAATAAAAGGGGCGGAGCTAGAAGACAAGAGAGGGAACATTTAAAAAAGTAGTGAGTCTCTAGCCAGGAGCTAGAGAAAAGAGGATCGGTATTTAAGTTTGTAACTTCCATCATTATATTGAAGTAAAGAAAAAACTAATATAAGTCTAAATTCTCAGTTAGGTAAAACTGAGAGACAGAGATTCCTTTAGGACTAAGTTTTCAGTCAAACTATTGATGGAAGAGAGTGACTAAAAGTCATAAGCTAACCAGCCAGGAGGCAGAGGAGAAATATATTTTGAAGGAGAAGAAAGTGGCTTAACAGAGTAGAAATAAGTTAAACTGTTTTGAAAGTTATGTAGTAATAATGTTTATGTATTCAAAGACAGTTGCAATAATATCCAAGTGGAACTGAAGTAAAGTACTTTGTAACAGATAAGCTTATGTGCAAAGGAATTCATAAATAAACATTTCTTTGTTTCAACATCTATATTAAAGTCTCGTGTCAAGTTACAGTACTAAAGTTACATGGCTGGAAATCAGTTGGAGATTACATTGATGTAACCTGTGAGGAGAAGCTACGTATCGACTCCAGGTTTGGGTTACACATTGAAGAAATATACACAGACATCTAAAAATTGCATCCTGTAACAAACACATATAAAGATAGGCAACACAGAGACACAGAGATAATGTGTTTCAGGCTTGAACTACAAGTCACTGAGTTTGTGAGGTTCGATTCCTCACTCTCCTTGTATCGCTGTACATGCACATACATATATCGCTACTATTAGTTCATCTGGCATGTTTAAAGCCATATATATGGATCTCACAAAACGTTAGGATACAGAAGGGAATGAGCTGGTGTGGGCACATTACGGTAACTGGAAGATGCTGGCTGAGTCTTCTTGAGAAGTGGGGTATAGAAAGCAGTTCTAAATCTGTCCAGGAAACTGTCATTCAGATAAATGCATCTGTTTGGCTGTATGATCGAACAATCAAATTTTCATCAAGGAGGAAAGAAAGAAACCTCGTGACTGCCTCTTTCTTGCATTTCTAGCTTCCAGGAACCTGAACACAAACCATTCTTCCTAGCCTCTGAGAACCACTGAAGAGTTATTCACCTATTTTTGCTTTGACAAACAATATTCTCTTTATTGCAGCTTCGTCCTTGATAGTACCACTGCTAAGCCCCACATTTCTCTTCCTGCGGCTGCTGAGCATACTTCTTTCCTTGATGTCAACATACCTTCTGCTTAGCACAGGGTAATTCTCTTCTTTATAAACGAAATTCTAGTGGTTTTCCCCCCATAGCTTATGCTATTTGAAGTCATATATTTTATTTTATTGGACTCTTACAAGTCTGCCATTGTGTTCCAACAATATGTTGAGAGGAATACATGAAATTTGGAAAGTGCTGTAGTTCCAGATAGGCGGAGTAAGCATAAGCATTTAACAAGCATTTAACAACAATACCCAGGCTTTTTTGGTATTCCAAAAACACAAACATTGTTTCGGAAATACTGGCAAAATATAAGAGCTGTTCAGCAGTTGAACTTTCTGAAACAGAATGTGGTGGAAGCTCCATCCTTGGAGGCTTTTAAACAGAGACTGGATGGCCATCTGTCGGGGGTACTTTGATTGTGCTTTTCCTGCATGGCAGCAGGTAGGACTAGATGTCCCTTGTGGTCTCTTCCAACTCTGTTATTCTGTGATTCTATGAAAATATGTGCAAAAGATTAGTGCAGTGGTTCTCAGCCTGTGGGTCTCCAGATGTTTTGGCCTTCAACTCCCAGAAATCCTAACACCTGGTAAAGTGGCTGGGATTTCTGGGAGTTGTAGGCCAAAACATCTGGGGACCCACAGGTTGAGAACCACTGGATTAGAACAATGTTTGTTAAAGTAGATGTCTGTTACTCATTTTTTAGCATCTCCAAGATCACATTCACAGTTGAAATTAAGAATTGGAAATTATGGCACCATCTACACTGCCATATAAAATGCTTTGAACTGAATTGTATGGCAGTGTAGACTCATACAATCCAGTTCGAGGGTAATGTGGATTATCGGATTTGATAATCTGGATTAAATGGCAGTGTAGATCCACCGTAAGAGAACTCTCAAATAAGTGCAAAATGTTTTGCCAACTATCTGGCATGACTGGGTTCATCAAAAATATATACAAAGGACGTGTATATTTCCTTGACTTGTATATTTCCTTGACTGTAGAGATCACATCTTCAGTTTGGCACCAGTTGCTTGATAAATGGTCTTACACAATTCCCTTCCCCAAGACCCCTCACATAAGGGGAGATCTGTGGATAAAATAAGGGCCTTCCACACAGCCATATAACCCAGAATATCAAGGCAGATAACCCACTGTATCTGCTTTTAATAGGAATATATGATAGTGTGGACTGAGATAACCGAGTTCAAAACAGATATTATGGGATTTTCTGCCATGATATTCTGTGTTATATGGCTTTGTGGAAGCGCCCTACGGCTCCCTCTACACTGTCATATAATCCAGATTGTCAAATCCACATTATCTGGTTGAACTGGATTATATGAGCCTACACTGCCATATAATACATTGCAAAGCAGGTAGTCTGGATTTTATATGGCAGTGTAAAAGGGGCCAAAATCAGTGATTTGATTTCTATTTTATGTTAAGTTGCTGTCAAACTATATATTCATATAGGTATGAAGCCCTTTTCCCTCTGGCATTGGCTTTGTTGATGTTTGTGTGGATAAATGTGGAGAAAGAAGCAATACATCTTCATGGAGTTTTACTTAATCCAAAGGTAATGTATGCTTCAGTATAGTTATAGAGGGTCACTGTATCTCTCCCTTCCCTCCCCCCCCCCCATTACTCCTCAGTAATTGTCTGGTTTTTTTTGTTTGTTTGTTTGTTTTGGTATCTGTGGTGCTAGTAATATGGTGGTGCCTAGCTAGAGGTTTTTAAAAAGCTTATTTTGCTATGGCCTGAGAGAGGCTACAGTAGTGATTACAGCATAGCCAGATCACCTGTAAATTGAATTATTTATTAAAATATTTATATCCTGCCATATATCTGAACATCTCAGAGCAGCTTACAGTAAAATGAAATTAAAAAAGGAAATACAGTACAACCCTCTAGCCACCTATTCTATATGCATAGTTTCATTTATTTGTGCTCCAAAATAAATAAATAAATAAATATGCCATTCTGTTCTATGATGATCAAGTCACAGCTGTGTCTGATGCTGGATATCATATTTCAAGAATACTGACTAATTGGAACATGTCTAGAGGAGCACAGTGAAGTCCTAAGCGAAACAGCTGAAAGACTTCAGGATATTTAGCCCAGCGTAGATAATATTAAAGAGACACAAGAACTGAAGATGGAGCAGACATGTCCTCAGTTGTTCCAGCTTGGAGGACTAGATTCTACCATTAATGGGTAGAAACTGCAAGATGGTAGACTTTGGCTAAATATTAGGCGTTTCCTAATGGTAGGAGAGAAATACTGGCAGGTGCAATGTTGTAAGCCTATAAACCAATGGGTTGTTATAATTTTTTTGGGGCTGTATGGCCATGTTCCAGAAGCAGTCTCTCCTGACGTTTTGCCTGAATCTATGGCAGGCATCCTCAGAGGTTCTGAGGTCTGTTGGAAACTAGGAAAATGGAGTTTATATATCTGTGGAATGCCCAGGATGGGAGAAATAACTCTTGTCTGTTGGAGGTAGGTGTGAATGCTTCAGTTGGCTACCTTGATTAGCATTTAGTGGTCTAGCATTTTCAAGATGTGTCTTCTTACTGCCTGGGGAAATCCTTTGTTGAGAGGTGATTAGCTGTCCCTGATTGTTTCTTGTCTGGACTTCCTCTGTTTTTGAGAGTTGTTTTTTATTTACTGTTATGATTTTAGGGTTTTTTAATACTTGTAGCCAAATTTTGTTCATTTTCATGGTTTCTTCCTTTGCGTTGCAATTGTCCACATGCTTGTGGATTTCAGTGGTTTCTCTGTGTAGCCTGACATGGTGGTTGTTAGAGTGGTTCAGCATTTCTGGACCACTCTAACAATTTGTGTTCTCAAATAATATGCTGTGTCCAGGTTGATTCATCAGGTGTTCTTCTATGGCTGACTTCTCTGATTGTAGTAGTCTGCAGTGCCTTTCATGTTCCTTGATTCGTGTTTGGGTGCTGTGTTTGGTGGTCCCTATGTAGACTTGTCCATAGCTGTAAAGTATATGGTAGACTCCTGCAGAAGTGAGAGGATCCCTCTTGTCTTTTACGGAACGTAGCATTTGTTGGATTTTCTTAGTGGGCCTGTAGATAGTTTGTAGGTTGTGTTTCCTCATCAGCTTCCCAATGCGGTCAGTGGTTCCCTTGATGTATGACAAGGACACTTTTCCTCTGGGTTGATCTTTGTCTTTACTCTTGTGGCTTGTTCTCGGTCTTGCAGCTCTTCTGATGTCTGAGGTGGAGTATCCATTGACCTGTAAAGCACAGTTTAAGTGGTTGAGTTCATCTTGGAGGAGGTGGGGCTCGCAGATTCTTTTTGCACGGTCTGCCAGGGCTTTAATTGTGCTTCTTTTTTTTTACTTGGGTGGTGGTTGGAGTTTTTATTTAGGTGTCTGTGTGACCCAATTGTTGATCTGGTTTTCAGATGGCTAGAACATCTAGAAATGGCAGTTTCCCTTCATTTTCTTTCTCCATAGTGAATTGGATGTTTGGGTGGATGCTGTTAAGGTGGTCCAGGAATCTGTTTAGTTCTTCTCCATGGCTCCAAATGGTGAAGATGCCATCCACATATCTGAACCATATAGTGGGCTTTTTTGTTGTTGTTTCCAGAGCTTATTTTTCAATATGTCCCATGTGGAAATTTGCTATGACAAGTCTGAGAGGGCTCCCCATAACTACTCCATCTTCCTGTTCATAGAATTCATTCTCCCACTGGAAGTAGCTTGTGGTGAGGCAATGGTGAAACAGAGCTGTGATGTCTTCTCCTCACAACTTCTTAGGATGCCTGCCATAGATGCAAGCGAAACGTCAGGAGAGAATGCTTCTGGAACATGGCCATATAGCCCAAAAAACTTACAACAACCCAGTGATTCCAGCTATGAAAGCCTTCGATAATACATATAAACCAATACCGCACAGGAGGGAAACAAGTTTGTCTGCAATTATGATCTGGTATCTCAGTTATTTCCTTCTATACCCAACTAGAATAGAACTGCAGAATCAACTTTTGTGAACTTTGAGAATATGTCTCTTTCTAGTACGTGCAGGTAAGGGAAGAAGAAATAGTAAAGCAAATGGAGAGGTCAGGGAGTTATTTCCTTACCTGAGGCGGCAGCAGTTTTTCCACTTGATCATCCTCCTTGAACGATAACTTTCTTGAGAGAGTCATTAAAGTATAATAAAACTGTAGGAGAAGAGGCTTTCATTGCAATACAGGCTGGTTTCTCTGAAGGAATTGCTCTTTAATTTCTCATTTGCTCCCTGGAAAATACGCCTTTTAATATCAATCTGATGCCAACTGATGTTTCCTTTATTGATTTCTCTTATGCTTTCTTTATAGCTTGCTGCGCTCAGCTTTTCAAACGCTACTGATATAACACAGTTTCGACAACTCCATGTGGACGACATCAGGCGATCGTTTTTCTTTGTATCCTTGTGCTCTTGAGCCAAGATGTTGTTGAGAGAAGCTCCGTTCACAGCATAAATGTTTATGCAATAATTGAATGAGTTTCCAGTACCGATGAGTATGAATATTGTTTTCCAAAAAAAATTCCATAGTTGTTGCTGGGAGGAGACACAATAGATGGGGCAGAAGCTAGTGGTGAGCAGCCCCATCTATTGTGTCTCCTTTGAGTCCCCCTTGGGGTGAGAAAAGTAGTATACAAATACTGTAAATAAAGAAATAAGAGCAAAATAGGTGAGCAACCTCTGTTTTTCTCTACTCCCCATCAGGCAGGCTACTTTTTTGTGTCAGAAGCAACTTGAGAAATGGCAAGGGTGGGAGAAAGAACTCTTGTCTGTTTAAGGCAGGTGTGAATGTTGCAATTGGCCACCTTGATTAGCATTTAATAACCTTGCACTTTCAAGGTCTTGCTGCCTGCTGCCTGCTGCCTGGGGGATACTTTGTTGGGAGGTAATTAGCTGGCCCTGATTGTTTCTTGTCTGGAATTCTCTTGTTTTTGAGTGTTGTTCTTTATTTACTGTTTTGATTTTAGAGCTTTTAAATACTGGTAATCAGATTTTTTTTCTTTTTCATGGTTTTCTCTTTTCTGTTGTAATTGTCCACATGCTTGTGGATTTCAGTGGCATCTCTGTGTAGTCTGTACTAAGCTAACAAATAATAATAATAATAATAATAATAATACTTTAGTTATAACCCGCTACCATCTCCCTAAGGGACTTGGTGCAGCTTACATGAGGCCGAGCCCACAGTACATCAATAATAAAAACAATAACAACAAGTGATACAAAACAATAATAATAAAACTCATAACAGAAAATAAGCAATAAACATTAACAGTAACACAACAACATTCAAAAACCTTTGGCTGGGCCAAATGTAATAATTAAATTACACTCCTAGATCAATAATAAAGTGCATTTAGAGGACATATTGCTGGGAGTTACCTTATTCTGGGAAGGCACACTGGAACAACCACATTTTCAGGCTCCTCCTAAAGACTGCCAGAGTTGGGGCATGCCTGAAGTCCTTGTTGAGGACTTGAGACTTGAGCAGTGTGGGGTTTTATCTCAATAATTAGGTCTGCAAGAAACAAGAAAACCAGACCCAAAATAACTTCAACAACTAAGGGGGTAGTAACCAGTGCCTGAATTTGCAGAGAAAAAGACTGAGGCAGGGGGTTTGGAAAAAGAAGAGGAAAAGTCATCCTGGCACTTGCTTCCTCTAATCAGCCATCC
Organism: Anolis sagrei ordinatus; assembly: GCF_025583915.1. NCBI lineage: Eukaryota > Metazoa > Chordata > Lepidosauria > Squamata > Anolidae > Anolis > Anolis sagrei. The sequence continues at coordinate 161,313,400 of NW_026847438.1, read as the reverse complement.
TGCAGGGACTGTAGAAGTAGAATTTTCTTTCATTAGGCTTGTCTCTCAGCAGCAAGATAATGAGGCCTGGTTTAACCAGAAAAATGGGAGTTGCTCTCACTTTCTTTCTTTTTTTAACTATTTATTTATTATTTAGATCACTGACCAGCAGTATAGGAAAACATAAGACAAACAAAATATAGAACATATAGTATACCTGCTTCTCTTCCTTTTTCTATTGGATATTTAAAACGGATTGGTCCTAATAACCATGCATTTAGAATCTTTGAGGTACACATCTCCTATTTCTTCAGTTGACAAATATTAAAACCATGTGGATCTAACGAAGCAATAGGATACAAAAAAGAGTGAATTGATGCTGATGCATTTGATTATTTATAGCAAGGGTAGGGAATGTGTTGTCCTTCATGGTTGCTCAGTGTTACTGAGAGCTAGTGGAAGTTGTACCAACAATATCTGGGAGGTTACACTTGTCTCACTTCTCAGTTTTGGAATAAACACTATTTTCCTGAGATGGCATGCAGAGGAAATTTTAGGCACTCTCAAAAAGTCATTCAAATGCCCTTTTTGTGACCATGTACTTAAATGATGTGCTAAGTACCTCTGCAAATAGCTGTCTGCCCACATCTCCATTCTTTTGTTACAGATGTGGCATGATGACATATTTTCTCATTTCCTCTGCTTTTCCTTACTGCTTGAATTGAGAAACGCAGCATTTATTTGATCTGAGGAAATAGTGTAGTTTCAGTGCATATGAAGAGGCAACCACTAATGTGTAAATATGTGTTTGCTATGTGTGTAAAACAAATGATGGAGAGCTAGTATGGACAGATTGCCCTCATTTGAGTTTGCAATCCTATTCATGTTTTGCTTGGAATCTACTGGCCTCTTTCACACCACCCCTAAATCCAGGATCTGATCCCAGATTATCTGCTTATGCCAGATTATCTGGCAGTGGTGAGTCATATAATCCAGTTTAACCATGATAATCTGGAATCAGACACTGGGATATAGGGTACTATAGAAGGGGCTAAAGTATCCTATGGGGTTTGGTTCCTTCCTCTGTACTCCTTATCTAAAATCCCGTATATAAATGGTGAAGAACTCAGATTAGTGCTAGAATTCCCTCTGCCCCATATTTGTCTTGGTTGAATCTGTGGATGCAGAACCTATAGATCAGGGGTCCTCAAACTATGGCCCAGGGGCCAGATATGGCCCGCCAAGGTCATTTACACGGCCCTCGCTCAGGGTCAACCTAAGTCTGAAACAACTTGAAAGCACACAACAACAATCCTATCTCATCAGCCAAAAGCAGGCCCACACTTCCCATTGAAATACTAATAAGTTTATATTTGTTAAAATTGTTCTTCATTTTAATTATTGTATTGTTTGTAAGTGTTTTTTTTTTTTTGCACTACAAATAAGATATGTGCAGTGTGCATAGGAGAGCCTTCATTTTTTTCAAAATTATAATCCGGCCCTCCAACAGTTTGAGGGTCTGTGACCTGGCCCTCTGTTTAAAAAGTTTGAGGACCCCTGCTAGAGATAGTGAGCTTTATTCTACAAGTGAGATTTTATCAGAGATGCTGTTTTTTCACGTAAGAAATAGGTTAAACAAATGTGTCATTTTGTGTTTTCCTTAACACCGTGCAGCTTTTCTTCATAGTGACAGCTTTCTTTGGTACTGGAAACATAGCTTCTGTTAACAGGTAAATATTTTTCTTTCTATCTGTGAGAGCCGAGTGGGGAAAAAGATCATCACAATCCATCCCTTTTTTCAGCTAGATCTTCTCTGGAACATAAGACTTGAATAGATTTTTCTTAGAAGTTCACAATTTATTTTGTTTTGCTAACCCCTTTTTCAGTTTAAGGTTGCTTTGCTTTTAACATGACACAAAGATATAGAAGGGGCAGAACCCGCTGCTTCTGATTTTCAAATTTTCACCAGGCATTTCGCCACTAAATGAATACATCCTCTTGAATTAAATATAGGCATGTCATATATACATGTATCTATACATCTTTGAATTAGTCTATGAATTCTGAGACCAGGATTTGAATCTCCACTCAGCTATGGAAATCCATTGGATGACCCAGAACAAGTCACACTCTTTCAGCCTCAGAGAAAAACAAAATCAACCCTCCTCTGAACAAATATTTCCCAGAAAGCTCTATGATTGGTTTGTCTTGAGTTTGCCATAAGTTGGAAATGACTGGAAGGCAAATTGTGGCAGCAACATATATCCATCCATGCATACATGTCTCCTTAAAAGGTAAAGGATTTTCCTGACATTAAGTCTAGTCATGTCTGACTCTCGGGGGTGGTGCTCATCTCCATTTCTAAGCCATTGTCCATAGATGCAGCCAAGGTCACGTGGCCAGCATATCTGCATAGAGCACCGTTACCTTTGTGCAGAAGTGGTACCTATTGATTTACTCACATTTGCGTGTTTTCTAACTCCTAGGTTGGCAGAAGCTGGGGCTAACACCGGGAGCTCACCCTGCCCCCCGGATTCGAACTGCCAACCTTTCGGTCAGCAAGTTCAGCAGATCAGCAGTTTAACCTGCTGTACCACCAGAGCCTAGATACCCTGCTTACTTGCCTAGATATGCTGAAGGCACCAAATCTTTTGTGGTCTCAGGCCTGATAATACTTGGAACAAACCACAAAATAATGTTTTTTGAAGAAGGGAAGGAGAAACTTCCACTTAATAAATCTTGCCAAGGAAATTCTATTGTAAGTCTTTTATAAGTCAGAATCAGCTTGAAGGCACATAACAACAACACATCTGTAGACGTGATGCAACCCCATCTGTCTGAATTCTCCATCTGCAAAATAAATCTGAAATTTGGTTCACAAGTACTAACAGGTCACAGAGTGTGACAACTCTTGTGCTCTGCATTGGCTTCCACAAATATGTCATCTGGGTATACCCAAGTATTGATCTGACAGCTGAAAAAGGTGCCACAAATTGGGAAACATTTGATAAAACAACAGTGATACAAATAGCAAGCAAGAACAGTCACTTGCTAATGGAAAGAGCTAAAATCAACCTGCAAAAGGATAAGCAACATATTAAAAAGCACCTGCATGTGTTTTGTAAGTCTTGTACATAATGCATCATATTTTTGTAGTAAAGAGGAAATGGTGCCTTAGATTTCCTGGTGGTAAACAAACACTACATATTTATTTTCTTCTCGTTTATGCTTCTAGCTTTGATCCAACTTCGGTGTATTGCTTCTTGACGGTTTTTAGTCCTTTTCTAATGGGAGGCTTGCTGTTGTGGAAGGTAGGTAAACAGATCTTTCCATAATTCTTATAATGTCATAGTACATATGTGTATGTTTGCACATAAATGTAACTGTTGCAGAAGAATGATTTTGTTGGGAAGCATAGGTTTTGCCTCTATTTTGGGTGATCCTACCGTAAAACGGCAAGAAGGTAATTGGAACATCTTTGCCAAAATTGCAAAATCTGTGGATTGCACAAGGTCAAGAAATACAGGCAAAAGAAGAAAGAGGTCTTCACATGCTTACTGATGGCTCTATTTAATCTAACAGCAGGAGAAATTTCTGGAGTTACTGAAAAATCTCTATATGGTAGACTATTACACAACAAAAAGGGAACTGTGCTTTCTTGTTTTTCTAACCATCTGCTGAAATGTATAAACAAATAAAAATTGAAAGCCTAGTTCCCCTTTTATTGCATAACAGTCCAGTATACAAAGAAAGGTTTTCAGCAGCTTCGGAAATTTCTCCTGTTGTTAGATTGAATGTCTAGCTCCTTAAAAGGTCAATAAATAATATAAGGGCCAAAAAAGCATTGGGCTTTTTATAACATAGGATAAGCAAAAAAAACTGTTTAAAGAATGAAATACAATAATCCATAAGCACATGAAGACCTCTTTCTTTTGCCTGTTGATCCTAATATGTGCTTTCTACTATCATTTTGTAATTCTGACATGGCTAGAAAGTTATAGCACTTAGGCAGAAAAAATGAAATGCAAAGATACAGAATGGGGAATGCCTAGCTCGACAGCAGTACGTGTGAAAAAGATCTTGGAGTCCTTGTGGACAACAAGTTAAACATGAGCCAACAATGTGATGCAGCGGCTAAAAAAACCAATGAGATTTTGGCTTGCATAAATAGTATAATGTCTAAATCCAGGGAACTCATGCTACTATTCTGCCTTGGTCAGACCACGTCTGGAATCCTATATCCAATTCTGGGTACCACAATTTAAGGGAGATGTTGACAAGTTGGAATGTGTTCAGAGGAGGGCAACAAAAATGATCAAGGGTTTGGAGAACAAGCGCTATGAAGAGTGGCTTAAAGAGCTGGGCATATTTAGGTTGCAGAAGAGAAGGCTGAGAGAAGACATGATAGCCATGTATAAATATGCAAGGTAAAGTCATAGGGAGCGAGCTTGTTTTCTGCCGCCCTGAAGACTACAATGCAGAATAATGAAGGAGATTCCACCTGAACATTAGGAAGAATTTCCTAACTGTGAGAGCTGTTCAGCAGTGGAACTCTCTGCCTCGGAGTGTGGTGGAGGCTTCTTCTTTGGAGGCTTTTATACAGAGGCTGGATTGCCATCTGTCAGGGGTACTTTCAGTACAATTTTCCTGCTTCTTGACAGGAGGTTGGACCGGATGTCCCACGAGGTCTCTTCCAATGCTGTGATTTTATGATTCTGACAGTGGGAGACAGATCTTTCATGAGCTTCCAGCAATAACCTATTGTAAGCTACACAGAATCATAGAAATCAAGCTACATAGAATAAATATTAATGAAGTAATATAATTCCATATGAATTAATATTTGTAACGGTTGCATGTAGCAATAAATCACAGTAAAATGTAAAAATATACATTAAATAGAATAAATCTGTAAGATGTTTATGGAGCTGACTATGTGGATCATAAATACCAACTAGTACTACAGCTAGATTACTTATGTGGAAAAGAAACTTGCTTTCTTCAGGAATCCCACCAATTTCCAGGCCAAATGAGATGAAATGGACAAAACGTTTATCTGTTCTATTTTATTTTTGTCTTGATCATGTAGCATTTCTCACTACATGCAACTACATGCAATATAAACTCTTTAATTCTATGGCACAATAAAGTAGTGGGCAGTGGGGAGTAATTGCTAAATATTTCTCAAGCCATCTCTCCAAATCCCATGATAAAATAAAACCACATTGCTTAAATTCTCAAATGCTTTTTTTGAATTTGCACTAAGAACTCCAAACTAGCAATTTAAAATATTGAATGGGATGAGTAACTTTCACAGAACTGGGGGTCATTTTTCAGGTTGAACAAGTGCTTGAGGATTGCATCTTACAAGGAAGGGTGGAGCTTGGTACCATTTTTTAAACAATGTATAAAATAGAAACATAAGCTGTATTTCCATGTTTATATTTAATTTCCCTAAAAGCATTGTTAACAAATTACCCTTTCATAATTTATCATTATCAGATTTAAATTTATATTCAAATAAACCTTAAAGGGCCTTATATTATTGTATTGATTAACCTATTGCGTACAGTGCATTTTGTTCCTTTTTCCATTTATTGCAGTATATTTTTCAATTTGTCACCAAATTTAGGTGCCAAGCCATAATATCTCCAATATTTATAACAGGCATTTAAAAGTTTAGTGGAAATTCCACCCAGATACTGTTTTCATGCCAGATATACTCATATGAATTGTTTCTATGCCAGAGAATGTTTAATACTGAAGTATCCAGTAGTATTTGAATTGTACTTCAGCTACTTGAGATTGTAGGTGCTATCAATGTTTTTGTATTGAAAAGACTGAAGATGTGTTCCTGGAGCAATGGCTCCCAACCTTTTTTTGACCAGGGACCACTTGATCAGAGACCACTTTGACCAGTGACCACTTTGACCAGTGACCACTTTGACCAGGGACCACTCTTCAACATTAGTACCAAAAGGATTACAAATCAGTTTTTGGTCAACTTTAGATTTGGTTTGGTTATTTGGGGTGCTGATTCAGAAAATTGCATTGGATAGACCACATCAGCTCTAGTTTCTGATACACAACATAGGCCATCCAGTAGTTGCTATCTGCTCGCCCACAGAAAACCATATTTAATAAGCCTCGGCACTATAAGAGAGTTTCGCAAGACCAGTTGCTCTCGTTGCAATATTGTGGTAACAATGAGGCCACGGACAAGATTTTTGTTCTTGTGGACCACTGATGGTCCATAGACCACAAGTTGGGGACCACTGCTCTGGGGAGATAGCTTTTTATTAGTAGTGCTCTTCCTTAGAATATATAACCTCAAAAGAGAGAGTAAAATGACAACAATACTGGCATAACCCATTTTGATGTTAGAACTGATGAGCGTTAGATCTAATGAGACGAAATGGGTTGATAATACGTCCTAAAGTGTAGTATTGCCATAACTGAAGATAATGTGTCTATCAAGTAGATGAAATGCTGGTTAATTGGCTTTTGGGTTCAAATGAATCTTGAAAACTCCAGTTTTAGATTTGCTCGGTTCTCTGTGGAAACTAGCAACTCTTGATGCGTTGTGCACTTTGGTTTATTGAGAGATTGCCATTAGGTTGATATCATTTTGTGTCCTCAACAGATTGCAATCCCCTTTGTTCTTGTGTCGTGTGCGTTTGAAGCTGTGCAAGTCACTACCCAATTATCGTCTAAAAGGTACAATAAATGATTTTACTGAAGCAGCACTTTTTTCAGGGTTCATTATGGGATATGAGTAAAACAGTCCTCTGCTTTGTGTTGAGTGCAATTATCTATATTGTCTTTCTTGGAAAAAAATGGAACTTATCAGATCTGTGATCATGAAACAAAAGATCGTTTAAACCAGGCTCTCCAGTGACCTAATTGTGACTGCTTTTGTAAGCATCTATTTTCCGAGTGTACTGTATTGAATATATTGGCCTAAATCCTATTGATACTCCTGACTCGAGGAGACCCATTGAATCAATGAAGTGGACTCGCTGTTCAGCAATTGATTGAATGGATCTACTGTAGTTGGAATTAAGAGGAATCTAGTCATGATGTTAGATTGTAACCTAAGGATGGAAACTATCCCATTACATGTTGTTAAAAGTATAGCTCCCATTATCATTCATAATTAGCTAAGGTGACTAGGGGCTGGTGAGAACTGTGATCTAACAACATTTAGAAGCTATCCTCTGAATTACCAGTTAGGCTGTGTGATGTTGTCATTCTGTGATAGATGGCAGAACAGCCCCCCCCCCCTTGTAGTCTAAAATGGTACATCCCAACTATACAAATTCAATGAGCCTTTGGTAGCCTTTGGATACAAAGAGTTGTTTATTTATTTATTGTATCTGTAGCAAATGAAACATCATATTGTATTTTTTTAAAAAAAAACAAACGCACATACACACAAAGTTTGAAAACTTGGCATTATATTAAATGTCCTTTGACCAGTAGCTGGCCACTTGGAGTCCTCTGGTGTTATATAAGAAGGTCCTCCTTTGTGCATGTGGCAGGGCGCAGACTGCATTGTAATAGGTGGTGAGTGGTTTGCTCTTCTCCACACTCGCATGTCGTGGACTCCACTTTGTAGCCCCATTTCTTAAGGTTGGCTCTGCATCTCATGGTGCCACAGTGCAGTCTGTTTAGCACTTTCCAATTCGCCCTGTTTTATGTGTGCCCAGGAGGGAGTCTCTCATTTGGTACCTGCCATTGATTGAGGTTCTGGGTTTTAGCCTGCCACTTTTGGACTCTTGCTTGCTGAGGTGTTCCAGCAAGTGTCTCTGTAGATCATAGAAAACTATTTCTTGATTTAAGGTGTTGGCGTGCTGGCTGATATCCGAACAGGGGATGGGCTGGAGATGTCACTGCCTTGGTCCTTTCACTATTGCTTGCTACTTCCCGGCGGATGTCAGGTGGTGCAATACCAGCTAAACAGTGTAATTTCTCCAGTGGTGTAGGGCGCAGACACCCCATGATAATAGCATGTCTCTTTAAGAGCCACATCCACTGTTTTAGCGTGGTGAAATGTGTTCCGCACTGGGCATTCATACTCAGCAGCAGAGTAGCATAGCGCAAGGGCAGATGTCTTCACTTTATCTGGTTGTGATCCCCAGGTTGTGCCAGTCAGCTTTCGTATGATATTGTTTCTAGCACCCAAGTTTTGCTTGATATTCAGGCAGTGCTTCTTGAAGGTCAGAGAACGGTCCAGGGTAACTCCCAGGTATTCGGGTGTGCTGTGGGATTCCTTCCCAGGTAATTCAAATACAGATGACTGTATTTGAATCTGATATTATCCATCACTAGAACTATATCTGGGCATGGTTCATGCACTTTAGGAATGGAGTGCGGAACAGCATGGTGGAGGAGGACCAACCATTCACATGGCTTTTCATTTCACAGGATCCATTCTTCCTGTTCATTAAGCAGGGGAGACTGCTCAAAACATGCTTTGGCATATGGGCCTCCATTTATAGAGAAGTCACATCATATGTTTTGGATGGATTTTCTTTTTGTTCTGTGATGGCTATTGCCGGATAGGTGTTTGATCATTGTTTCAGTCCAATCAAGGCTATCATTAGTGCTGTCTGTTCTTGTTGTTCCCTACCATCTGTATTCTGTAACACAGGATAATCACATTTCAGTAAGGGGAAGCTAAAGTTAGGAATAGCCTCATGTTTAATGGAAGTTTTTCCCCTGTGGTTGCTGCTAATGATTTTGAATGTGATATAAACCATGAAAGAGTGAAGGTTCTTATGGGCGATTTCCCGCTGTCTTATTAGTTGATGAGTTATGTCTCTGTGAGATCATCCCTCAGTGTTTTGACAACACTTTGAGAAACATGATAGGATCTAGTTATACATCTGCTTTGTTTCAGGTAAATAAGCTTAAAAGTTAATATGCAGCAACTATATTTGTCACATTTTGGCAATTGTAGAATCATAGAGCTGGAAGGGGTCCTATGTAAGATACTATTAATTTACTATGCTTGATTCTTGATCATATGATCAGAGTCTGTTTTTTCTTAGAGGGAAGTCATTTATTAGAAGTGATTGTGATTTGCTTAGTGCCATGATCTAGCACATTTTAATGAAATTTCACCCTATAACTGATAGTAGTCTTCCAATTATAATTCTTAGGAATTAAATTATTATTGAAGTTAATGGCTCATCTCTTCTCCCTGCTACTAGGTCAGCTGTTTGCAGAATTATTTTAGTTCAAGTCCCTGACAAAACCAGTCATTAGCAATTTAGGGTAGTGCTCACTTAGCCTAATATTTCAATTGCTTAATGAAAAGATAAAGATAATGAAACAGTCTTTAGTTGTGTTTTATTTCACTTGCTCATAGTCCACTGCACTCATGGAAATGTGCAAACAGAAATGGTCTTGGCTACCAAAGACTTGGATACCTATGTCTTGTGCCTTAGGGCTAAGTAGAAGTCAGCATTCAGTCATTCATGAACCCGATAGAGATTTATAATTGAATGGTTTTCACTAAAGAGTTTCTGCCTTATCAGTGCAGAACAAATAAAAATTGGTGCAGCCTAGTTACCCTTGAGGGATATTGGAACTGTGAATGACAGTTTAGCTCCATTTGAGATTTTAGTAGGAGTTTCCCCAAAAATTGTAGGTCAGAAGTGGAGCAACTTGTGCCACTCTAGATGGTTTTGAATTCCCAGCTTCCATCTGCCCCAGGCAGCTTAGTCAATGTTTAGGAAAGATGAAAGAGGGAATCCAGCAACACCTGGAGAATCAGGTTTTGGGCTCCAGGTATAGGTTAAGATCCCAAAATCTATTTTCAGTTGTGTAAGATGGAGATGAAAATCATTCAGAACAATGAAAAGTTGTTTTGTGATACACACAAGCACACATTCATTATTAACTGCATTTGTACTCCACCCGTCTCACCCCGCAGGGTACTCGGAACGGCCTTAAAACAGGCAACAATTCAATACCATTACATATTTATTTATTTATGTATTTACCATATTTATATACCGCCTTTCTCAGCCTGGAGGCGACTCAAGGCGGTTTTTATGGACATACACATGTCCATAAAATAAACAAATACATTAAAATCCTAGCAGTTAAAAACATCAGTTATTAAAACATCAATTAAAACCACTCAATCCAAATAATAATCGAGGGCCATTCCATTTGTCAATGGTATTGATTCATATCCCTTATTGCACTGCTCAATTTATTGATCAAAGGCTTGGTCCCAAAGGCACATTTTAAGTTTTTTCTTGAAGGTCAGGTGAGAGGGGGCTGATCTAATTTTACTGGGGAGGGAGTTCCATAGATGAGGGGCCACCACTGAAAAGGCCCTGTCTCTTGTCCCTACCTGCAACTGAGGTGGAACTGAGAGCAAGGCCTCCCCCAACGATCTTAACCTTGGAGGTCGATCATATAGGGAGATATGTTCGGACAGGTAAGCTGTCAGAACGTATAATGTTTCACTTTCTATTATATTGACTTATAATGTTTCATTTTCTATTATATTGATTTATTTATATCTTTCTTTCTTCCAAGGTGCTTAGGAAAGTACAAATATGACTTATACCCGAAGCCCCACCACTATGACTCACTTATCCATTGAAACTCACTGGATGGTCTTGAGGAAGTCATACTTTCTAAACTACAGAGGAGGGCAAAAGCAGCCCTCTCTAAACAAGTTTTGCCAAGAAAACCCTGTCATCATAATACATTTTTGTTACCCGCCTCCCCTTACAGCTCAAGGCGGGGTACAACAGTGTCAAAAATATGAACATAAAATACAAATATAATAGGATTGCCTTAGGATTGCCATAAGTCTGAAACAAATTGAAAGCATATAATAACAAAAAGGGAAGTTGGCTCCATAGTTATAATTTTAAAAAGGTCATGAAATTCACCTTCCCTTAATGAGAGTTTGGTAATGTGATGGTTAAAACATAGAATGGCTAACACCTACGATCCTAAGACAAGGAATAAAAGCGAAACAGATCAAAGAAGAGTAGCTGTGTGCTTCTCAAATACATTTTGTCATATTCTTGGAATTCTGCGAAGCTTTGTTGTTGCACTGTTGAACTATGAGTTATGTTCCTCCTCTGACCTGCGCTCTTGTTCTTGCTCTCTTTCCCCAGGCTTTTCCTCATTGTTCTTGTGATTTCAGACATCATGGCTTTGGTAAGCTACTGTTGGACGTTCTGTACAAATAAGATCAAAACCCAGGGAGCTCTGCTAATTCAGTGAAGAGATATCTGAATTAGTTTCAGACTTCAAAGTTTCTAGAACTGGGACAGGGAGCTGAATTGAAACCCTGCATAAATTGTAGATAGGAATCCCCCTCCTTTCACAATCCTTTGTACATCATGTAATGAATGTATCTGAAGAGACGTAATCTTTATTACTTCGGTTCTTCCACGGTGCTATTTTTAAGTTAGCAATGCTAGGTTTTCATCTACTTCATACCAAATGTTCAAGGCTGAGTGAAAGGGAATGCCAGATGTACCTGGGTGCCTAGTTTAATTTTTCATCCTTTTCTTCCCTGCCTTCAGAACAAAAGAAAAAATATGTCATGGTCTGGCCTCATTTTTCAAAGGAAATGTCAGAATAACCAAGTAAAAAGTTGGGGAAGGAGACCCAAGGAGGCATAAATGAGGCTATTCATGTACACAGTCTGAGCTAGGATAGAGAGACCCACTGCTTAAATCAGGATCAAGAATGATTAAATGTCATATTTTTTAAATGAAAAACTATGTGTTTTCCTCAAAATCATGTTCATTGGCTGCAGTATATGTATATGCTGTTACATGGTTTGAAGAGATACGTTTTCAGAGATGTAGGGGAAAGGGTTATGTTATTTTATCTTTTCACATCCTGTAATTTCCCTGGAGAATTTAGTTGAAGTGACAACAGCTTCTACCTTTGTTATATCACAACATGAAACTAAATACAAGAAGCATATCTAATGGTAGACACCAGAGGCTATAAGAAGTTTAATTACAGAGTAATTAACCAATGAAATGGAGGAAATGAGTGAGAATGAAAGGAGTTTGTGACCTTTTTCGGTTTCCAATCCGGAAATGTATTTTAAAAATGCCAACCCAGAAAATCAGTTCATTCTATTTAATTTTTAAAATGCATAAAGAAGTTGTTGAACTAGCATGACAGTTGTTTGACTTGGTGTAGATCCAACACATAGGAGGAAATACTTACAACTAAATGTTGAAAAATTCTAGGTAAATTCTCCTGTATATATTGCCAATTCAGAAGATAACATTTATCCTATTAAAACTAGGAGTGGGCACCGAAAATACATTTTATTAGGAAACACAAAGTATGGAAAGCTGTGCCCCACAGCCTTGATGTTTATTGGGCTCACTGTCAGTAGCTTTAATGTCTGGGTTTAGTGAGACTACTTGAAAGACCGCATCTCTCTATATAAACCAACATGAGCCAAGGAGGCCCTCCTCTCGGTCCCACCCCTGTCTTAAGCGCAGCTGGTGGGAACAAGAAAAAGGGCCTTCTCCGTGATTGCTCCCCACTTCTGGAAATCCCTCCCTAAAGAGTTAAAAATGGCCTTCTCTCTCCTCTCCTTCAAAAAGCTATGAAAAACATACTTATGCAATTTAGCTTTCGGAGAGGAGAAGGATTCAGTATATCTATTTGTACCTTGCCTAGCTGCTAGCATCCACCTAGTTAAATTGCTGTTTTCCATCTCTCCCCCAACAATTTTATCCTAATTTTAGAGATTTTAAATGATAGTTTAAGGATTTAATATGTTATTAATTATTTGGATTATTTTATGTCTTGTTTATTTATGTCAGTTTATAATTTACTGAGGTGTTCTTGATTTGTTTACATATTACTGTCGGCATTGTGTATTTTGTTGTGAGCCTCCCTGAGTTCCTTCGGGGAGATAGGGCAGGCTATAAATAAAGTTTCATTTCCATTCATTTCATTTCATTTCAACTGGGGATCAACATCTGGAAGGCCGTTGTTGGCACCCCAGCATAGTCCTTTACTACACACAGGACTTTATATCAGTAATACCATTTTGGTTAGTGATTTACATAGCCGAAGGGGAATGACTTGAGAAAGACCACTCAGAGGTCAAAGAAGAAGTTAAGAAGGGGAATCGTTCTTCCTTCTCTCCCTTGTGAAATAAGAAATCAATTATGGATGGTGTCCTGCTTCTGCAAGCAGTAGCCAATGCAGTGAGGTCTCGGAGATGATGTGAATGAATTTATCAGCCATTTTTACTGGGCGTTAAAAGAGATGTATTTTAGAATTTGCAATCAATATGGTCACTGGCCATACAGACTGAGAGATGCTGGGAACTGTAGTCCAAAGGAGTACTTCTGCCAAGCTCTGGAAAACACATCCTCTTGTAAAATCAAGCTGGGTGCAGAGAGTTCATATTTTCAGAGGAATTTGAACCGATTTTCCTCGTGTTCAGGTCCACTTCCCTGAAGACCTCTTTCCTTATTTGTTTGTTGTTCAGTTCAATATTGTTGCATGGCATCTTTTACTTCAAGAGTTCAATGCTGTGAATGAGCAACCTGAAGCAGGAATTTGAACCTTGTCGTTTTCCTTGTGCAATGTTTGTATACTGAACAAAACTGTTTTTTAATTTCTCTCTCTCTCTTTTTCCCGTAGCACTTCTTCTTTCTGGTTAAAGATTATGGAAGCTGGCTGGACATCGGAACAAGGTACAAGGCAACTGCTATATGGACTTCTGTTCTTTCTTGTTCCTCATTTGGAGTCTATAAAAATGTGTGGCTTCCCATGTTAACTTGAATATATTTCACAATGTCGTCATTGCTAAAAGGCTGCTAACTGACCGTGTTTCAGTGACACCAGCAATATCTTTTTAGTGCCCAGGTTCATAGTGTCATTGTTCCATTTTGTTCAGTTATTTTTATTTCTTTCCTTGTAAATTTGTCTTGTGGCTGGTTCAATGTCATGGCAATGAGATATTATCCTAGCTATCTTTTCAGCCCTACGCATATTTACCATCTCTCTGCATCTACCACTGATGAGTCCTTTTTAGTCATATTACAATCATACATACTATTTTCCTACATTGGGGGGCTTCGGATTTTTTTAATTCTTAAAAATTGTTTAAAAGTCTCAAGCTTCCAAATTGTTAAATGACATTGCAGAAGGCCAGTCTGGTATTTTTGAGTGTAGTGGTCTAGGGAGCTGGTTTTATTTTCCAGAAAAGGATTGCATGATAGGTTGATGTCTACAGAAAAGGGGTAGTGATGGAATTCTGCCTTTGAATATGGTGAACACTCTTCTTCCCTTGCATTCAATCTTAACTTCTTCATCTTGGTAGTGGTATCTTGAGAGAAACACGGGGCCCGGGGGGGGGGGGGACCTCCCTACCAGCTCAGTCAATGACATGTTCAGGGTAATTGAAAAGTTATTTTTTTTAAGTAATTTAYCTCCAYTTCTCATTTCAAAATAACAGTTTTTTTTAATCATGTCAGAAGCGGTACAGTTTTAAAGTATTTTAAAAGACACAAACAAAGTTTTTTTAAAAAAAAATGGCATTATGCTAGATTTTGTTTGACCAGAAGCTGGCCACTTGGAGTGCCTTTGGTGTTGCTGTGAGAAGGTCCTCCATTGTGCATGTGGCGGGGCTCAGGCTACATTATAGTAGGTTGTCTGTGGTTTGCTCTTCTCCACACTCACATGTTGTGGACTCCACTTTGTAGCCCCATTTCATAAGATTGGCTCTGCATCTTGTGGTGCCAGAGCACCTTCCAGGCCACCCAGTCTTCTGTGTGCCCAGGAGGGAGTTTTTCATTTGGTCTCAGCTACAGATTGAGGTTCCGGGTTTTAGCCTGCCACTTTTGGACTCTCGCTTGCTGGGGTGTTCCTTTGAGTGTCTCTGTGGATTTTAGGAAGCTGTTTCTTGATTTAAGACATTAGCTTGCTGGCTGATATCCGAATAGGGGATGGGCTGGAGATGTCAATGCCTTGGTCCTTTCATTGCTGGCTGCTACTTTCTGACAGATGTCAGGTGGTGCAGTACTGGCTAAACAGTATAATTTCTCCAGCAATGTAGGGCGAAGACATCCTGTGATAATGCGGCATGTCTCATTAAGAGCCACATCCAATGTTTTAACGTGGTGAGATGCATTCCACACTGGGCATGCATACTTAGCAGCAGAGTAGGAAATGCACAAGGGCAGATGTCTTCACTGTGCCTGGTTGTGATCCCCAGGTTGAGCCAGTCAGCTTTCATACAATATTATTTCTAGCACCCACCTTTTGCTTGATATTCAAGCAATACTTCTTGTAAGTCAAAGCTTGGTCCAGAGTGACTTTCAGGTATTTTGGTGTGCTGCAATGCTCCAGTGGAATTTCTTAGATGCTTGTCTGTTCTTAAGATGAAAAGCACATGTCTTTGTTTTAGATGGATTAGGAATCAGCTGTTTTTCCCTGTAATAGGCAGTAAGAGCACTTAAAGCTTCAGACAGCTTCTGTTCAACCACTTCAAAGCTCCCTGTGATGGCATGATCATCAGCATAGATGAAACTCTCTTCCCTTCTGGCAATGGCTGGTCATTTGTGTAAATGTTGAACATGGATGGAGTGAGCACGCTCCCCTGAGGCAGGCCATTCTTCTACTTTTGTCATCTGCTTCTCTGATCCTGGAACTCAACAAAAAAGTTCCTGTTCTGTAGCAGATTTCCTATGAAGCGGGTGAGGTGGTAGCCCTTTGTAGTATTATATATTTTTCTCAGGAGGAGAAAATTTTTTAACATTGTCATTACCTTTTATAGTGAAAGAGAAGGCTTTGTTCTACTATGAATTTTGTTATTTAATTCAGGGTGTTTCAAAAAGACTCAGTTCAAAATTACTATATCTCTGCAACTACAAACCACTCATAAATGAAACTCTTACCACTTGAAAGGATGGGACACAGAGTTTCAAAGGTTTAGTGCTTGATGTCTCTCTTTAGCTTCGGTCAATTGCAAGATAGCCCAACAATATAAAACGTAATAAAATATTCACCATTTGTGGAGTTATCTATTAGATTTTTTTTCTGGCTCACAACAGTTATCAAAACTTAACTGGATAGCTTAGTGGTTCTCAACCT
This sequence comes from Anolis sagrei ordinatus, assembly GCF_025583915.1. Lineage (NCBI taxonomy): Eukaryota > Metazoa > Chordata > Lepidosauria > Squamata > Anolidae > Anolis > Anolis sagrei. The sequence continues at coordinate 161,297,299 of NW_026847438.1, read as the reverse complement.
GTGGATCCCCAGATGTTTTCACCTTCAACTCCCAGAAATCCTAACAGCTGGTAAACTGGCTGGGATTTCTGGGACCTGAAGTCCAAAACACCTGGGGACCCACAGGTTAAGAAACACTGAGATAGCTCATTAAACTATTTGTAACTTTTTTGTGTAATTGTAACCTATTCCCATTGTGAAATATACTTCTTTGAAATTGGGTCCATCATTTTGAAACTCCCCGTTCTTTTTGGGAGGGGGGCAATCTTAGAATGGAGAAGAAAATTGCATGAGACCTGAAAAAATCCCCCCAAATGCCTTAAAATGTTAAAAAGGGAAACTAGAAAACATTACATATTAAATCAAGATGTAACCTTGTTTGCATTCATTGCATTCCATTTGAAATATAGATTGAAATACAATTTGATCACGTACCTCCCCCAGGTTATGTGTTTTGAACCTCATTATACACATGCTCTTGCCTTACTGCTCTTTTTCCAAGCATTATTTTGCTGTGATGGTGATGTCCACAGCCTCAGTGTCATCATGGGTCATTCAAATGAGTTTAGGAGTTAGAAGATCATTTTGATTTGATTGTCATTATTTAGACAGAAGCCTCATCTGCTGTCTCACCCTATCACCTTTGAATTGCCTGCCAGTATCCAATGATTTTGGCACAGATCCTATAATTGCCTAGCAACTGCTGAACAGTTATTCAATACTTGACTAGTTTTCTCTACACAATTTTCTGAAGGTGCTGCAGAATGATTTTCTTCCACTGAGGCATTTCAGAAAATGGTTCTTAATCCTGATAATATTTTGGAAAACTACTTACCTACAAGTCTTTTATTTGGAGACTGGGAAAAGATCATTGCTTGTTAATAGAGTGGGGGGCAAGTCTCGCAATTATGTATGAGTGTTGAATTTTCCAGAATTGCTAATGATCTCACTACTTCCTTGCTATATTTTATTTGGAGTATACTTGTGGCATTTATATCCTACTGTATTTTTGCATTTAATTGGCCTGGCATTTTTCTGCTTCTCAGAGACCATTAATGAGGATAGTAAGATCATGTTGCCAGTCCTAGTGGCATGGTGCTCAGTCAGTGGAAAAGCGAGTACGGGGGGCTATTCCCTTAAGCCATGAATCCTTATCTTCCCTTATAGCTATAAGGACAGAATGCATATTATGGTAAACATGGGACTGGCTCTCGTTGGAATTTCTCTCCTTCAAAACCCCCTTTGAGTCATCTTTGCCTAAAAAAACTCTTGTTTGAGTTCAGCCTGTGATTGTGTCTAATGATCAGGGTACTCTGGATGTTGGGAGTGATAATGAGGTTCATGTGTCTAATGATGAGGTTGCGCTAGATTCAGAGAATGACAATGGGATTCCTGTTCAAAATGATTTTTCTGATGAGAATGTTCCTGAAAGGTTTGGGGATGATGGTCTGTTCCCTGGGCCAACATTCCCAGCTTTGGGAACCAGAGAATTCCCAAAGCTTTGAGCCTGAGAAAGGCTTGGCACCTGAGTCAGCTGCAGCAAAGAAAAACAAATCAGGCTCTCAGGCATTCTGCCAGATTGCAGAGTCAAGGCTGAGATGAAATCCTTTCCTGGCCGCTTGGGATATAGAGTAGATTAAGGGATAAAAGTGCCAAGTACAGAATCTATAGTCAGACGAAGTAATGTTGGAATTGAGTTAAGACGTCTTTCCTGGTCCCTGGAAACCTTGCCTCAGATAGATTACTGTATCAAGTACCTTGTAATTTCTATGCTGCAGTGGCTTGTTTGATTCATGCTCAAGTGTTGGGGTTTTGCCTTGGAAGTTCCACTATTTGTTGTCATGAACTCTGATGGACTATTTCCTGGATTTGTTGTTCCTGTCTTTCCTTTCTACCTAATTGGATTTACCTGTTTTTGTGGATTGCTTTTTACTGCTACTGCTTTTAGTTATCTTCAATAAACTGCTTGCATTTTACTCAGCTGTATAGTGTTTAAAGTCAGATGGCTTCCTGGCCTGGAGTACAACAACCCTATGAAATTTGTGGGATGGCAAGCTCTGTCTTGCAGAATTAATTGTAGTTAGATATGCAAGATTCCTACGAAGGAAACAGGAGGACTATGCTGGAAAGGTGTGGATTTCTCAAAGTCAATGATTAACAAGTTTTTCTTCTATCAAAATTCAATAAAAAACTTAAATAAAAAAGAGATAGCTCATGACAACAGGGTGTGACAACACAGACTGGAAAGGGCAGAAAATGACACACTACATCATTTTTTGATAAGCAGCAGCTGATAGGAAAGGTCAAGAGCTGGTGCTTGCCTGTCCAATTGTATTGATATAGGATCTTGAAATAAAAGCCATGGCATGTAGGAGGAACTTCCCCACAGCCTCAATTCGTACTCCAAGGAATAGCTTTGAGTGGCTTTAAAGCTTTAAAATGTACTTTTAAAGACAGTAAACATCATTTTAAAAGACAGAGCTGCAATGTTTATACACAGTCCAAGTGACACACTATATTTTGGGGAGGATTTTGGAAAATAATTCACAATATGCTTTCTGTGCTGGCACTGTTAATAGGTAGTCCTAAAGAGAAAGAATATATCCCTCTCCCTCCCCCTCCTCTCTCTTTCTCTCTCTCTCTCTCTCTCTGTATATATATATATCTTTGCTGGGTGGAAACACCTCAAGGAGAAGGAAAAAAGAAACATGTTATTGGGTTGCTGTTGATAGTTACGTATTTGTAGTAAATAATTACTATGATTTCTTTGTGTACTGTGTGATGGCATTAAAATTTTGCCATTAATATGTTGTAAACCACCTTGAGTGCCCCCAGGGGTGATAAAGGTGGTATATAAATACAGTAAATAAGTAAAATAAATTGCTGTGAGTTTTCCAGGCTGTATGGCCATGTTCCAGAAGCATTCTTTCCTGAAACTTCACCCACATCTATTGCAGGCATCCTCAGAGGTTGTGAGGTATGTTGGAAACTAAGCAAGTGGGGTTTATATATCTGTGGATGTCCAGGGTGGGAGAAAAAAAAAGTATGTTTGAGGCAAGTGTGAATGTTGCAATTAGCAGGCTTGATTAGCATTGAATGGCCTTCCAGCTTCTAGGCCTGATTGCTTCCTGCCTGGAGAAATCCTTTGTTGGGAGGTGTTGGCTGATCCCAATTGTTTCTTGTCTGGAATTCCCTTGTTTTTGGAGAGTTGTTCTTTGTTCTGATTTTAGAGGGTTTCTTTTAAATATTGGTAGCTAGATTTTGTCCATTTTCATGTTTAATTTGTCCCCATGCTTGTGGATTTCAGTGGCTTCTCTATGTAGTTTGACATGATAGTTATTAGAGTGGTCCAGCATAGAATGGTCCAGCAAGAAACAATCAGGGTCAGCTAACATAGATGTGGGTGAAACATCAGGAGAAAATGCTTCTGAAACTTGGCCATATAGCCCCGAAAACTCACAGCAATCCACTGATTCTGGCCATGAAAGCCTTTGACAACACAGAGAAACATATGTTTTCTTCTGTGTCCCATCTGTGTGTTGTGAGACATTTAAAGTTCCCTCACTTACTCACGATCACTCAGAGGACTGCAAAAGAGGGGAAGGAATGATGTGGGGGCATATCCATTGAGTGTTGATGAGAAAACAGGGAAGGCTATGGGCTGATAGCTTTATACGGCTCCGGCCCAGTGTACCTGTCCGAACGTATCTCCTTTTTTTTTTTTTTAAATTATTCTGCTTTTTAGTATATACAACGAAAGTGGGGGGAAACATTTCAGTTTAGAGAAAAATAGGAAAAAATATATGGAAAAAAAGATAAGAGGGAAGGAAGGGGGGGGGGAAGAAAGAAAGAGATAATAATAATAATAATAATAATAATAATAATAATAATAAATGTGTGGGACTTCCCAATGTCTTCCAAGGTTGCTTCTTGATGTATCATAGCATATCTCCTTCTATGTCCCACCTCGGAGTTTGAGATCTTCGGGGGAGGCCCTGCTCTTGGCCCAGCCTCTATCACAAGTGAGGCTGGTGGGGACGAGGGACAGGGCCTTCTCGGTGGTGGCCCCTCGCCTGTGGAATTCACTCCCCGGGAAAATTAGATCATCAACATCCCTCCTCTCCTTCAGAAGGAAGCTGAAAACATGGATATGGGACCAGGCCTTTGGGTAATCTGGCAGACTGACAAGATAATGACGACCAGAAATTGGAAAGGACTATGGTAATGCTGAATGGACTTACGGATATCAGAACTTGGTGAACGTTGGCCACTAGATTGGCTTTTAATTGCTATTGTTTTAATTAATTGTTTTAATTACTGTGGTTATTGCTGTTATGTAATTTATCTGTTGAATTGTTGGCATCGAATTGTGCTGGTTGTAAGCCACCCTGAGTCCCCTCTCGGGGATTGAGAAGGGTGGGGTAGAAGTGCCCGAAATAAATATTAAATAAATTATGCCAACGGTTCTCAAAGTGTGCTCTGCAGAGCCCTTGGAGCTCCACAAAGCATACTGAGGGGCTCCGCGCTTCCCTCCTCTTTCTTTCTTCCCCACCCAAGCTTTCCCTCCTCCAAAATACTCCAGACATGGAAAGAAATTCCTTTTTGTACCAATTTTAATTTTGGCGGGAGAAATGTATGGCTATCAATACAATTTGAGTCCAGTTTATTTCAAGTAGGTGTGAATCTAGGCTAGAATACTGCAAATAGAAACTGAATTATTTTGCTGGTGTACATTTTGTTTCAGCAAATAGCTTTACTAAACAAATTCTCTGAACGTGCAAAATGTCCTTGTATGTATGCACATGAGTGCTTTCCAAATCCCCCCATGGACTCAGTGTCTGTCCAGCCTGTATCCATATCTTTTTCCTGGTTCTTTTCCCCGTGCTATGCATACACTTTTACTGACCTTGAGCCAAGATATATTGGATATTGTAACACTGAACTTGGTCAACTGTACAACTTAATGGAGTAAAGGCATCAAACCTTGCCAAGTTATTATAACAAGATACTGCCTTTTTCTTCAGGAAACACGACTTCTTGTTTCCTTTTAAAATTACTGTGCTACTTCTGCATGAAAACTAATTTTCGAGGCAGAGTTGCCTGCAGGCATTGCTGTACTGGTTGCTGATAGCCTCAGATATATTGGCAGGATGCCATTATGTGATAACAAATGGGGTAGGAATTACTTTTAATTGTCTTCTTTTTGAAGCATGTTCTCTTTCCCTCCATGAATTTTATGCTGATCATTGTTCCACATGGTCCAAGGTACAAGAAATAATTGGATCCAACACAGTACCTTTATGCCCCGATCCACATTTCTTCCCTCTTAAATGGTTCACAAACATTGTTCTCACTCTGGTATCTCATATTGAATCATATGTTTGAACGAGCCATTGCAGATTAGAGACCGCTTATTGAATCTTTATGCTTCCTCACATTGCGGTGTTTTTCAAAGGAGTTGGTTTACTCATTTCACTGTAGATTGTCATCAAATGATTTACAAGTTGAGCATTACTTATCTGAAATTCTGAAATTTAAAATACTCCAAAATCCAAAATTGTCCACATAGATGACTGAGATAGTGACGCTTTTGCTTTCTGATGGTACATAAACTTTGTTTCGTCCCCAAACTTATTTAAAATATTGCGAAAATTACCTTCAAGATATGTCTGTAAGGCACGAGGATTGAATGAAAAGTAATGCCTCCACCTTTGTAACTCCTCAACAGTTGGCAGTACTAGTATGCAGCAGGAACTGGCTTGTTCAGTAGACTCTTCTCTACAGTTCCATTTTGGCAGGAAGCCTTAGCATTGAATGGTTGTGTTGTTAAAGTGCGAAGAATGGAACCCTGTGCAGATGGTCGATCAATGCAACTTAAGCAACATGCAGTCATTGAATTCTTGACAGCAGAAGGTGTCACCCCAAAGGAGATTCATGGTGATTGGGTTTATGTTTTTGTTTGTTTGTTTTTTTGTTTTTTTGTCGTGTCAGGAGCGACTTGAGAAACTGCAAGTCGCTTCTGGTGTGAGAGAATTGGCCATCTGCAAGGAGGTTGCCCAAGGGTCACCCGGATGATTTGATGTTTTTATCATCCTTGTGGGAGGCTTCTCTCATGTCCCCGTATGAGGAGCTGGAGCTGATAGAGGGAGCTCATCTGCCTCTCCCCGGATTTGAACCTGTGACCTGTCAGTCTTCAGTCCTGCCAGCACAGGGGTTTAACCTACTGCGCCACTAGGGGTTTATGGTGATTGTGTTGATGTGAGTACTGTGCGTCATTGTGCAAGTAAATTTAAAGATGTTGAGGTGGGAACATCTGACTTGAGTGACAAACAAAGAGTTGGGCATCCCGTGACAGCAACCACCGAGTTTCACAAGCAAAAGGTTGACAGATTGGTTCAGGACGATCGTCATATCACTCAGAGAGAAATTTCAAGAACAATCGGCATTTCACAAGAACGTGTGGGTCACATTATTGCTTTGCTTGGCTATTGGTAGTTAAAGAGCACATTCTAAGGATTATTTCTGCACTTGATTTATTAAAATATTCCCATCCAAACCCAAGGCATTACTTTTCATTCAACCCTCGTATATATGAAATATAGACTAATTTCTTGTTGAGACTTGGGTCCCGTCTCCAAGATATCTCATTGTGTAAATATAGATATTCTAAAAGACTTCTGATCCCAAGCATTTTGGATAATGAATACTCAACTTGTATGTATGTGAGTCTAGCTTTTATTGGTTCCCAACCTTTAGTCCTCCAAGTGTTTTGGACTTCAGCACCCACAATTCCTAACACCTGGTCAGCGGGCAGAAATTTCTGGGGATTGAAGTCCAAAACAACTGGCGGACCAAAGGTTGGGAACCATTGGTCTAGCTCCTTCAGAACTGTTTCATGGCATATTTCCAAAGTAGAGCTGTAGAGAAGTCTCTTTCTTTTTCTTTGTACTTGCTCTTGATAATTCTCATTTTGGCATAATGTAATGTATGAGACTGGAAGTTATTCTCGCTAACACCTTACGCCTTTAGTGTTAATTTAAATCTTTAATGTAGTGTGTATATTTTAACAGCCCTGTTTCCTTTAATTTACACTCCTAATAGTTTCCTAATGCCTATTTCCCATTAAAAACTTCCACTGCACGCTTCTGGATACATGAATATAGCCTGTACCTTTTTCAAATGTTATTTGCAATTTCCCTTTGCTCTGAATATATTTCTCTCTCCCTTAATCTCCAGACTTTTACTTGGTTTTTTTAATGTAATTGAAAAGCACTTAAATCCAAAATTTGTTGGATTTTCAAATTATTTAATACAGTCAGATATTTTAATTTTATTTTAATATTTTAAACAATATTTGAAGAAGACCCTTTGGCCATCTGGAAATCTGAAATATTTTTTATTTCCCCCTTCTATACTGTACAAATTAAAATTATTGTAATTAATTTTGTAAGGATTGATGCCAAAATTAATTATAATAATTTTAATTTTGTATTTAATTTTAATCATTTTAATTTCTATGGTGTAGAAAGGGTCTTGAGAAAATATTTCAGATTGCCAAATGGCCAAGAGGTCTTCTTAATTAGATTCCATAGGAGCCCCTGGTAGTGCAGTGGGTTAAACCCCTGTGCTGGCAGGACTGAAGACCAACAGGTCGCAGGTTCGAATCCGGGGAGATCATGGAGGAGCTCCCTCCGTCAGCTCCAGCTCCTCATGCGGGGACATGAGAGAAGCCTCCCACACGGGTGGTAAAACATTCGGGCATCCCCTGGGCAACGTCTTTGCAGACGGCCAATTCTCTCACACCAGAGGCGACTTGTAGTTTCTCAAGTTGCTCCTGACACGACAAAAAAAAAAAAAATAGATCCCATAATAAGAAGCTGCCAAACCTGTACAGAAAAAAAGGTGCTTGCATTTTTGTCATAAATTCCCACAGGAACAAGTGGAGACAAACAGTAAATCTACCCAAAGTTATTGGAGGAGCTAAAAAAAAACCCCCACAAAGCTCTCTGAATGAGATTTGCAAAGCATTTTAAGCAATCCCTGTGCCCGGAATATATTTATCTTTTTTCACACTTCGGTTTTGATGCATGTAAGCACCAGAACCTTCCATTATCACCTCTCATGGTGCTTGTATTATCACCTCTCATGGCACATTTCCATCAGCTAGGCATGGACTAGCCTTCCCTCCTACATCTGGATCACAGGTAGGAATCATGCGGTAGTCAAGATGCTGTTTCTACTCCTTCTGTAAGTGATCTGCTATCATGTGACATGGCAGCAGATCACCATGGTCATGGGATCCACCTCTTTTATGTGCAACTAGAGGCATCTCCAGTGATTGTTTCTTTGTTCATTCGTTTAGTCGTCTCCGACTCTTCATGACCTCACGGACCAGCCCACGCCAGAGCTCCCTGTCGGCCGTCACCACCCCCAGCTCCTTCAAGGTCAGTCCAGTCACTTCAAGGATGCCATCCATCCATCTTGCCCTTGGTCGGCCCCTCTTCCTTTTACCTTCTACTTTCCCCAGCATAATTGTCTTCTCTAGGCTTTGCTGTCTCCTCATGATGTGGCCAAAGTACTTCAACTTTGTCTCTAGTATCCTTCCCTCCAATGAGCAATCGGGCTTTATTTCCTGGAGGATGGACTGGTTGGATCTTCTCGCAGTCCAAGGCACTCTCAGAACTTTCCTCCAGCACCACAGTTCAAAAGCATCTATCTTCCTTCACTCAGCCTTCCCTAAGGTCCAGCTCTCACATCCGTAGGTTACTACAGGGAATACCATGGCTTTGACTATGCGGATCTTTGTTGAGCAGCTTTCAGTTGGTAGCAATGTCTTCATTTTGGGGTGTACAGTTATCATTATGAGTCACTCTTAAAGACTTATTCCAGAGGTGCATTTGAAATAATTTTGTTTGTACTTACAAACCACAGAAAATGGGAAAACAGCATTGGACAGGTGTACTGAGATGCTACTTTCTCCATCTCTGCTTGCATCAGTGAGAATCCTTTGAGGCAACAATCATGTTGATTTCCCATCCAACTTGGAAATCTGTATACATACACAAATATTTGGGGGGTTGTTATTGGATTCAGTCTCCAATAAAGTCCTCCATGCCTAGAAAATTCTGAATATCAATATTCGATATTATCTTGGCTCCAAAGCAACTGATTGCCTATTTCTGCCTTTGGAAGTAGGCTACATAAGGAAATAATAATAATAATAATAATAATAATAATAATAATAATAATAAGTAATAAATTTATTTTTATACCCCTCCACCATCTCCCCTTAGGGACTTGGGGTGGCTTACAAGGTACAAGCCCAAAAATTACAGATAAAAACAGAGACACAATTAAAATAAATCAAGTAAAATATAAAACAAACACAGTCAAAAACAACACCATAAAACAGTATGGCTGAGATAAAGGGAACATAGCTGAGTTCCATAATTCCTAAAAGGAGCCCATGGAAGGTGCCGAAATCTGATGAAACAAGGGCTGGGGAAACTATTGCCAAAAGTGTCAAGGCAGCCGATTTATTTATTTCATATCAAAAGCATTGCATAAATTAGTATAAACCTGATAAACATAGAAGGAGTGCAGCCAGCTAAATATCTTTTGAGCAAAATCGGGCAACAGCCACGGCATTGTCTGTAGCTTCCAGCAATTCTTCCTCTGTAGATGAGGCAGGGCATAGTGGACAAGCATACAGATGAGGAGTTGTCTGCTCTGCCCCACAGTGACACAAGGTGTGGGATTCTTTTAGGTAGTGCCATTTTGCCAGGTTGTCTTTTGATCTGCCCACTCCACTTCTGAGGTAGCTGATAAGAGGGCCGAAATAAGGTGCAGAGCTTAAAGTAGGGACTGGATAGTTTTCTGGTGAACTGCCTCATCAAAGGCACGACAGAACATGCAGGTTTTTAATTCCCTCTGAAAGGAGGACAAGGTGGGAGCCTGTCTGATCTCCCTAGGGAGGGAGTTTCAGAGCCGGGGGGCCACCACTGAGAAGGCCTTCTCCCTCGTCCCCACCATCTATTCTTGAGATGGCAGTGGAAGAGAGTGCAGTTCCTCCCCAGATGATCTCAGGGTCCGTACTGGTTCGTAGGGGAAGATATGATCGCAAAGATAGGCAGGTCCCGCACCATTTAGGGCTTTATAGGTGATCACCTGCACCTTGAATTGGGACAGGAAACTTATTGGAAGCCAATGGAGCTGTTTAAATAGTGGGGTGAACCGCTCCCTGTAACTAGCTCCCATTAGCAGCCTGGGAACACTTGGCACCAGTGGTGATGGGAGAAGGAGGGAGCCGTTTCCAGATGATCTATTGCACATGTTCCTGGCTATGGAGAGGGTGGGTGGGGTCTTGAACCCCAAGCTATGTGGGGAGAATTTGTTCACCAGCCATTTGTCCCATGGAAGAGGCAGCTCTAAGGAACAAGTGGCTTGAGCCAGAAGCTTCCTTCTCCCATTGCTGTCGTCATCTCCTTCTCAAAGTGAAGAGAGTAGAATCACCTGCTTTGTGTTCCTGCAGGATCTTGTCCTTTGCTGATTTAGTAACTAATATGTTTATACCAGTGGTGATATGGTTATAGTTGTCTTCTGGTTTCCCTCTTTTTAATTAGGGGTAAGTATTGTTTCTCATCCAAGAGTCTCTAAGAAACTTATCTTCAGCATATTTCAACTACAAAATATTGTGGGATATTTTGGTCCTAAAATGTTCCTGAGACACTGTTTGCAATGCTTACAGTGACAATGTCATATAACACTCATCTTGTAGATCAAGTCGTGATAAAGTCTGTTAGAAAACATGAGATTGATGAGCTAAATTGTTCTCTCTCAATAGATGTGTTTTAGGCAATTTCCAATAAATATTAAGTTTCCTATTCTTTCAACTTTGTACCTAATTTGTTTTACTTACTGGTATAATGCTTCTTACTTTTTTATTCTTCCACTCTTTCCTTCTGTTCTTTTTCTGTTGGTTTGGACAATGAGGCGCCTGAGCAGAAGTGATGTTTGTTTTGGTGAATCATATAAGCCAGTGTATAAATATTAAAATATTATTATTAATTATAAAAATGTAAATGGTACATGAACTGTATCCTTGCCATTTGGCAGGAGTGCTCCAGTTCCAAAGCGTCTTTCCCTAGTGCCCTAGAAATAACTTTTGAATATTCCTCACTGTACTGGTAATACAATTTTTAAAACGGGATGCAGCTTGAGGATTACTTCTAAAGCCCTCCTCTTGAAGATTTTGTTGAATCAACATTTAAAAATACGGCTTACTAAAGTGACTTTTACTACAGTAATATTGCTTGAAATTGGCTTGTGCACAGATTTGATTTGGTTGGTTCCCTTTGAATAATTTATTTACAGTATTTATATTCCGTCCTTCTCACCCCGCAGGGGACTCAGGGCGGATTACAATATACACATATATGACAAACATTCAATGCTAAAGACACACAACACATATAGACAGACAGTCAGAGGCTATTTAACTTTTCTGGCCGCCAGGGGAGCTGTCGCTTTCATCGTCCATCTGCGACACTGATGAAGTACTTCCATATTCCCCGCATGCCTTGCTGGAATGCTTTGCTGAAGTCTTTTTTATGGCCTCGTAAATTAGTTAAATTAGCCTCCCCTCACATAGGCGGTACCTAATTTTTTTACTTGACAGAGGCAACTGTCTTTCGGGTCGCAAAGGTCAACAACAAGCTACACAATTGGTCGGAAGCTCACTCTGACCTGGGCTGGCTTCGAACTCATGATCTTTTGGTCAGAAGTGATCTTAATGCAGTTGACACTCAGCCAGCTGCGCCATAGTCCCGGATAATCTGGCTAGTCGTGCTTGTTTGGGTGGCTGTAATGGCAAGGGCTTAGCCTCCAAGCTTTTTCGGCCACAACAGAACAGTGGCTGTCAAAAACCAGCTACCTTCGGTTACAAGTGGAGTACGGGAGGGAGGCAGCCATTAGAAGGAAAAGTGCAAGCAGGGAAAAGGCACCACTCCAGGGCCTGCAGTGTAAATCAAGAGAAAAGAGGGCTTTTTAAAGGATGCCCATGGTAGGATAGCAGCACGTTGATCTCTCTTCCTTCCCTGGAAGTGGGAACACCTCTTTTAAATGCCTTGGGAAGCTGCATGCTGCAGGGGGGAAAGCGCCGTGTCTGCCTGTCTCCTCTAGAGTAGAAACATCTTTAACTAAGCATTAAACCCAAAGCAGAAAGGAGATTGAAGCTGGGGACGGGGGCACCATTCCATGTCCTGCAGTGCAGATCAAAAGAAAATAGAGGGCTTTTTAAAGGAAGCCCGGGGTAGGATAGCTCCAGGTCAATCACTCTTCCTTCTCTGGGGAATGGGGAAGCCTCTTTAAAATGCTTTGGAAAGCTGTGTGCTGCAGAGGGGAGAGCACAGTGTGTGTCTGCCTCCTTTAGAGTAGAAAAAGATTTAACTAAGCATTAAACCTGGTTTGTTCTACAGACAGAAGGGAAAAGATCACAGAAAGAGTGGTATCAAAATTTATGTTTTTAATTGAGGTCTTATTATGAACAAGCGTTTGGTTAAGCAGTGCAACCAATCATAGGAAGACGGTAAATGGAACATAGGAATGGCACAAGGATTATGAGAACGGATCTGATTTCAACTGAGGCGTTATGTTATGTCTGTTTTGTTGATCTGTCTTGTTGATTGTTAACTGTTGTGGATTGATGCTGTTGATCCTGTTTGTTGCATTGTTATGTTTTAATTGCACTGACACTGTTTGATAATTGTACCATGTAAACCGCATTGAGTCGCCTGTTAAGGGCTGAAAAATGTGGTATAGAAATAAAGCAAATAATAATAAATAATAATAATTATTAAAGGATATAAGAAAAAACAATGCCTAAAATGATGGGAAGGGGAGTCTAGGAAGCCCCCCCCCCATAATGGGCTAGATAGAAAACAAATATTTCAGCTTCCAAGATCGGAAACTGATTTCTATCTCCCGAATTTGGAAGGCTCCCGAAAAACAAATCGGGACCCCCACTGAAGTCCAGAACACTGAAACGGATCGCAATTTACTTGGATTGCACAAGCCTAGAATTCACACATTATAATGGTTAGAATTGAACTAAGATTGTGGGTTTAAAATCCCATTTGATCATGAAACTCATTGGCTGATCATGGGCCAATAACTCTTCTCAGCTGGTTCATAGGGTTCTTGGGATAATAAAATGGGTTGGAGACTACTTTCCATTCTCTGAAGGAAAGTTGAGATGCAAATTTAGTAGGAATGGTAATTGTATGTGTCTATCCTGTTGAATTAGATCCAATGATTCATTCTGCCCGTATTGTTAGAGCTTCTAAAGTCCTCCTCTTGAAGTTTGTAAAATAAATTACACTATTAATCCGGGGAGAGTGTGGATGAGCTCCCTCTATCAGCTCCAACTTCTCATGTGTGGACATGAGAGAAGCCTCCTACAGGGATGGTAAAACATCAAAAACATCTGGGCGTCCCCTGGGCAACGTCCTTACGGACAGCCAGTTCTCTCACACCAGAAGCGACTTGAAGTTTCTCAAGTCGCTCCTCACACAACAAAAAAAAAGTAACACAATATTTGTTCCTGGGTTATAAATGGTTCTATCATAAAAACATGGAAAAATTATCAAACTGCAACAACCTTGTTTTTGTGGGACATCCTGCAGCACATTTTATGTAATAAGTAAATAATAGAACTTTATTTATATTCCTCCACCATCTCGCCGAAGGGACTCAGGGCGCCTCACAAAAGCATTCCAAGGTGCCACAAATAAAATAGAATTACATAGCATAAAAAACACACAAATTAACTGAATACAATACAATGGACAAGATCAAATGATAAAATTTAAAATTTATAAAACGCAGTAGTACCTGTGGGTCACTGGGTTTCTTAAGTAATGAACTAAAATGTTGAGGTAATAAATAGTTGTCACATATAACCATAGTAAACTACTCCAAGTCAAAGACCTGTTTAAAAAGCCATGTTTTGAGGCTACACTGGAAGGTTTGGAGAGTTGGGGCTAATCTAATCTCTCTAGGGAGGACATTCCAGAACCGAGGAGCCACCACTGAGAAGGTCCTTTTTCTCATCCCCACCAACCACACCTGTAACCATGGTGGGACCGAGAGAAGGGCCTCCTAACAGGTCTCAAGGCTAAGGAGATGCAATCTCGAAGATTGGTTGGACCCAAAGCATATACCTTTTCAATAAATATCTCATAGAGTCTCAACCAATTCAACATGATTTGTGGCAGCCACAAAAACAAAGTTTCTGGAGTATAAGAACTACTTGCAAAATAGGCACCACACAATTAAACAGGAAATAACAGTTTCAAACCAGGAATAGAATGTTTTTCCAATTTTGTTACATAGTGTTAATGGGAAAGTGCTTTGCATGGCACTAATGACGTATAAAGGAACCTTAATTTCCTTGCAAAGAGCGCATCACCAATATCGTACATAGCAAGAACCAGAGCCAAAGATTTATCAACTTCCTTTAGCGTGCCGGAAGAAACCATACATTGTGAAATCAGGTGAGAATACCACTCTCTGGAATGGCGTCGGTTGACTGGCTACATAGTTCAACTACAAAAATATAAAAGCACTTAAAAAAAAACGAAATCCAGGATTTTCTTTCATGTGCATCTTAGCGTGATCAGTTCAAAAAGAGAAACAGTGGAAAGAATTCACAGGGAGAATTCACAAGGCATATAAACGTTTACGAAAGGTGCTTTCATGAGACATTAACCAGCCCTCTCAGATCTCGGTCTCTTTCCATTGATGTTCTTGCTGTAATCCTGACTTCGTCTGAGCAGCTTCCAAGTCATGCTGCGTCCTTTGTCCTTGTTCAGCTCCATTGTAAGCCTTATAATTAGCATGATAAGAGTGCATTGTCCAGGCTCTATTATGCAGTTGTATCTTGATGGTAAGACATATGTGGTGTATGGCTATGGCTAAGATTCAAACCTGGCTCAATAATACAGTTGTATGCAATTCCAAATTATTCTCTTCCTCTTTTGTTGAAAAATTGCTATTCCAGATAAAAGACAGGCAGCAGAGATAGTTTTTAAGAATTTAAATATGCAACGCAAAAGAACAGACCTACTTTCCATTTATTGGGCAAATTCAAAGATTCTTATAAGTTGTCATAATGGATTTAGACTTCGCATTTCAGGATTTGAATTTCCGCTCAGCATGGAAACCATAAATCAGAACACACACACAATTAAATCACAATGAATGTGGGAAATTTACTTTAGAAAGACCAAAATTCCCAGAATTCTGTAGCTTACAAGATCTGTCCTCTACAGTTTTACTCCCTTTTCTGTTGTAAAGTGTTTTCGAGTAATACTTGATTCTCAGAGAGGTTATCAGATTAAAAAAAACAAACCAAAAATGAAAGCCCAATGCACACACAATAACTACAACTATTCTGCAGATGAGTTGCTGTGAGTTTTCCAGGCTGTACGGTCATGTTCCAGAAGCATTCTCTCCTGACGTTTCGCCCACATCTATGGCAGGCATTCTCAGAGGTTGTGAGGTCTGTTAGAAAGTAGGCAAGTGGGGTTTATAGACCTGTGGAATGATGTCCAGGGTGGGAGAAATAACTCTTTGTCTGTTTGAGGCAGGTGTGAGTGTTGCAATTGACCGTCTTGATTGGCATTAAATGGCCTTATAGCTTCAAAGCCTGGCTGCTTCCTGCCCAGGGTATTCCTTTGTTGGGAGGTGTTAGCTGGCCCTGATCATGTCATGCTTGGAATTCTCCTGTTTTCTGAGTGTTGTTCTTTATTTACGGTCCAGATTTTAGAGTTTTTTCATACTGGTAGCCAGATTTTGTTCACTTTCATGGTTTTCTCCTTTTTTGTTAAAATTGTCCACATGCTTGTGGATTTCAGTGACTTCTCTGTGTAGTCTGACATGGTAGTTGTTAGAGTGGTCCAACAATTCTGTGTTCTGAAATAATATGCTGTGCCACATTGTAGTAGGTGGTCTGTGGTTTGCTGTCCTCCACAGTGGCATGCCATGGACTCCACTATGTAGCCCCATTTCTTAAGATTAGCTCTGGATCTCGTGGGAACAAAGTACAATCTGTTCAGTGCCTTCCCAGTTGTCCAGCCTTCTATGTGCTCAGGAGGGACTTTCTCATCTAGTCTCAGCCACTGATTGAGGTTCTGGGTTTTAGCCTGCCACTTTTGGACTCCCGCTTGCTGAGGTGTTCCTGTGAGTGTCTCTGTAGATCTTAGGAAGCTGTTTTTTATTATTATTATTTCAGGCATTGACATGCTGACTGATATTTGAACAGAGGATGGGTTCAAATAGTTGTAGTTATTGTGCCTTGGTCCTTTCATTGCTGGCTGCAACTTCCCGGTGAATGTCAGGTTGTGCCATACCAGCTAAACCAATGGTTCTCAGCCTGTGGGTCCCCAGGTATTTTGGCCTTCAACTCCCAAAAATCCTAACAGCTGGTAAACTGGCTGGGATTTCTGGGAGTTGTAGGCCAAAACACTTGGGGACCCCCAGGTTGAGAACCACTGAGCTAAACAGTGTAATTTCTCCAGTGGTGTCGGGCGTAGACATCCTATGATAATGCAGCATGTCTCATTAAAAGATGAGATGTTTTCCACACTGAGCATGCATATTCAGCAGCAGAGTGGCAAAGCAGAAGGGCAAGTGTCTTCACTGTGTCTGGTTCTGATTTCCAGGTTGTGCCCGTCAGCTTTCATACAATATTATTTCTAGCACCCACTTTTTGCATGATATTCAGGCAGTGCTTCTTATAAGTCAGTGCATGGTCCAGAGTGACTTTCAGGTATTTTGGTGTATTGCAATGCTTCAGTGGAATTCTTTAGAATTCTTGTCTTTTCTTAAGATGAAAAGCACATGTCTGTGTTTTAGATGGATTAAGAATTAGCTGGTTTTTCCTGTAATATGCAGTAAGAGTACCTAAAGCTTCAGAGAGCTTCTTTTCAACCATTTCAAAGCTTGAGTGGTGATGGCATGATCATCAGCATAGATGAAACTCTCTGTCCCTTCTGGCAGTGGCTGACCACTTGTGTAAATGTGAAACATTGATGGAGCAAGGACGCTCCCCTGAGGCAGGCCATTCTTCTGTTTTCACCATCTGCTTCTCTGGTCCTGGAACTCAACAAAAAAGCTCCTGTTTTGTAGCAGATTTCCTATGAAGCTTCATAGGAAATCTGCCTAAGCCTATTAAGAAATCAGTAATGTGTCTCTGTTGTCTCCTTCCTGAAGGAAGATGAGGATAAATATGAGTGGGTGGAGAAGAGAGAATCTAGGGCAGTGGCTCTCAACCTGTGGGTCCCCATGTGTTTTGACCTACAACTCCCAGAAACCCCAGCCAGTTTACCAGCTGTTAGGATTACTGGGAGTTGAAAGCCAAAACATCTGGGGACCTTCAAGTTGAGAACCACTGATATTTGAAAAGTAGATTAAAGAGACAAACATCAGAGCATTGATCCGTTTCATGAAGAGGAAGGAAGTGGTTCACTGTCATGGTGGTTGTGCTTATACCGCCAGAAATAACTTGCCTGGTTTTTATATTCCCCTCTTCTGATGAGAGGAGAGACTGTTGTAACTCTGCTTCAGGAAGCAAAATGTTTTGGTTAAACACCCAAGAATCAACTCAGTCAAGTATAAATTGCTATTGACTATTGAATTTGCAATCTCAGTTGTGTGCCTGGCATTTAGTCGTATTCTATGAGAGACAACAGATATTTTCCGGGGACTGAGTAGATGCTCTGGGGCTATGTAGTTTGAACTTTTGGCTCCGTACGAACGAACAAACAGTCAAGTCATGAACTCTTTTTAATTATTCAAACTAATTAAAATTTCATCCAAGTTCTCAAAGGATTAAAAGAGGAATTAGAATATTCATCAACGGATCTGCTTGATTTTACTTAAAAAAAAAATAGAAAGGCAACAAAAACAAACTTGCTTTGTGAATTCAGAAGGTCACGCTTTATCCATTCCTGGCAGCTTGTACATCGGGGAGGCAAGTGAGGCTGAGGATATAGCTCTCTGAGTGTAAAACTTGGTCGAAAGCTCCATATTTCAGCCCTCCCAAATTGCAGGAAACGAATTGAGTATGAACAGCTGGGTTGGAAGATTAGGTTTTTCTCCCACAGGAGCCTTGTGTTATCAGTTTATTGTGAGCAACCCTCTGAACTGCAGAGTCCAAGGGGTGCTGACCAGGCTGTTGAAGCAATGCTTTTTGCACTTTGACAAACCAGATTGAATATTATCAGCTTCTGAACTTGTACCTTCTTTATGGAAGTCAGGGAACGGTGGTGGCAGTAGCAACGTGGACTTCAATTTGCAATTTCTGCATAGTTATATTGATGCTGGACAGCAAACTCCGAGTCTATTCTAAGAAAAGTTAATGGCTTATTTAACATAACGGGGAAAAAACCCCATTCTTTCCCTCCCGTTAGCAAGAGCTCCTATTTCCTTTGCTTCATGTACAATTAATTTGCTGATGATTCACATGCACTTTCCAGTCTCATGGGGCCCTCAAATGGGAAAATTCATTTAGACTTTGTTTGCTGGAGATACCAGGTTAAGTATAATGAGAACTCTGCTGTGCTACAAATGGATATTAGCCCTTGGTGAATGGGTGGCCGGGGGGGGGGGGGGGCACAATCTTAGTTATTTTGTTTGCTAAGTCTTCTCAAATAACACTATGTGACAAAATTTGAAAGACGTCTGTTCCTGGTTTGAAAGTGTTATTTCCTGTTTAATTGTGTGGTACCTAATCTGAATAGTAGTAGTAGTAGTAATAATAATAATAATAATAATAATAATAATAATAATAATAATCCCTCCCAGTGGGTGCCACCTTGGATTATTGATGTTGCCATACAGGGTGACAGTCGCATTGAGGAAAAACAACAGGAAAAACTCAGCCGCTATCAGGACCTCAAAATCGAACTGCAAAGGCTCTGGCATAAACCAGTACAGGTGGTCCCAGTGGTCATCGGCACACTGGGTGCTATGCCAAAAGATCTCAGCCGGCATTTGGAAACAATAAAATTGACAAAATCACGATCTGACAACTGCAAAAGGCCACCTTACTTGGATCTGCACGCATCATTCAAAAATACATCACACAGTCCTAGATGCTTGGGAAGTGTTCGACTTGTGATTTTGTGATATGAAATCCAGCATATAGATCTCATTTGCTGTGACATACTGTGTTTTTGTGTCAGTAAAATAATAATAATAATAATAATAATAATAATAATAATAACTTTATTTGTATTCCACCCTATCTCTCTGAGGGAACTGAGGGCGAATTGTAACATAAGAATGGCAAACATTCAATGCCTACATAAAACACATGATACTAACATAAAATCCCAGAAAAACCCCATATATAAAAGTAACATTAAAGCCTAACATCAAATTAAGACCTAACATTGGTAAATTAAACCAGACATCAATAAATTAAACCACACATAATCATTCAAAATTCTATAATAACATAAATCTAAACTTTGTTTTGTGGCTGCCACAAACTATGTTGAATTGGTTGAGACTCTATGAGATACTCATTGAAAAACTATAGCAAAATGTTCTGCAATCTAATAAACCTTTTTTTTTATTTTTATGACACAACCAATTAGGAAATAACATTTTTAACCCAGGAACAAAAAACATGTTGCATAGTGTAATATATGTATATGAACAGTCCAGTTGTTATGGCAGCATCTCTGACCCTATTTGGAAGTAACTGCATTCTTTGTAGTCCTGACTCAGCTTTATGTGTGTTTATGACCATTTCCCTTGTTTGGTAGTTCACAGATTAAAGCATAATTTTGAGAAATAAAAAAATCACTTCTGAGAGTCCAGCAGAGGTTGAAGCAACTATTAAAAAGTTCTTGCGTACACAGGATGACAATACATGGACTACTTAGGGACATTTATACTGATGTGCTCAAAATGTATATGTGGTAGCCCTGTAGCAGTCATGTTGACAGGGTGGTTCAGGTAACCTTGGCATTGAAAGCAGTTCTGAAAGAGGGTTGTTGTAGGTTTTTTGGGCTGTATGGCCATGTTCTGGAAGCATTTTCTCCTGATGTTTCACCTGCATCTGTGGCAAGCATCATCAGCGATTGTGAGGTTTGTTGGAAACTAGGAAAATTGGGTTTATATATCTGTAATTCTGTCTCGTAAGAGATTGCGTTCCAGGCGGTCATAGTTATGGTGAGCATGTGGTGTTTTGAAAGTCCTTTTGGCTGCGAGAAATTGTGGGATAGTATCTGTGTCTCTGCAGAATAGAAGGAAAGTCAGAGAGCACAGTAGATGTGCTTTCCTGGTCCTTAGTTAGCCTTCGATAATACAGTTCTGTACTTCTCTGAGCAATTAAAATCCACATCTTCAAAAAGAAAACCTTACTGTTTATTCTGTCTGTATTGCTGTATTAGTATATGCATCCCTCCTTTAATAAGTAAATAAATACTTTCTTTTCGCTTTGTTCACATTGTAATATGCGTCCATTTCACCCATACTTTCTCTCTGTTGCAGCATTAGCCATTATGTTCTTGTGATGTCCATCACCATCTTCTTGATGCTCTTAAGTGGAATGGCCCAGCTGCTCACCACAAAAAGACTAAGCCCTTGGGAAGACACGAAGCACCATTTGTTGTGACGGATGACTGAGATGTCCATATTTTGGAACCTTCACCTTTCCAGAGGGACACATAAAATTGTGAGATTGGCAGCTAGAAACTTCTAAAGAACCTGGAGCTACAAGCTCATTCTCTTCAGAATTGAATCTTGTTTGGTCAGTTATCAAGAAGAAAGGGAAAGAACATAGCCGTAAACCTTCTGCCAAAACATGAATAACTTTAATGAGTTATTTTAGTGTTAAAGATGAGTTCTGGCTGGGGTTGAGATGGGTGGCAGGGAAGGAAATAGACTCTGTAACTTTGCCTGAAAGTGCCAAGGCTTGGAAAGCCAGTGAACATTCTTCACATTGTCCCTCAAAACCTGTGCCTGCCTTTGGACCAAATAA
Organism: Anolis sagrei ordinatus; assembly: GCF_025583915.1. Classification (NCBI taxonomy): domain Eukaryota; kingdom Metazoa; phylum Chordata; class Lepidosauria; order Squamata; family Anolidae; genus Anolis; species Anolis sagrei. The sequence continues at coordinate 161,276,268 of NW_026847438.1, read as the reverse complement.
TGAATGGACTGATGTGCAAAAAAGGTCTGCGTGCTCTGAGATTTACTACAGGCAAGGTTCTCTCTTCTAAGGCGAAGACCAAGTTTAATGACTTGTGTTTATTGAGCAAAGACTAAAACTTGAATTCTACTGTTTTGTAGAGTGAAAGAGAGGAAGCACGACTTCTTGGGCACTTTATAATTTCTTCACCTCAGGAAATTTATTATGGACTAAACATAATATGATTACAGAAAAGAGAAACAATACATTGAGATACAGAATTGCAAAATGTACAAACTGACCTCCGCAAAAAAAAAGGGTCATTAAAATTTTATAACAATCTGAATGATTTTATTTGGAATGAAGCACTAAAATGCTGCAGAAAAATATGTCCCATATTACACAAAATGTTTTAGGTCTCACATGATCAGTAACAGTTTTCACATGGTTAATATATTGACCCAAATTGTCTGCAGTCAAATCCTGATAAATCCACTTAATGTTTCCAGTGGGTTACCATTGTTGCTCATATTGACTCTTGAAGGGTTTAGAGCTGCTTCCAGATAAGAGGTGCCTACCTAGAGCTACCTTTTCTTAATGGAATGTCTCTGAAGGAAAAAGACAGAAAACTCCAAAGGATGTGATGGGGAAAAAATGCCGCCAGTAAGAACATTGTGCATATAGCCCTGTGAATGAAACAGGACTGTTTCACCCAAAAAACTAAGTTTGGAAACACCTTAAAATAAATTATATAGAGAAAACATCAGAGTTTTGTTGACATGATGTAAGTTTATTTTGTCATCTTTGAAAGTGTCGCAAAATTCTTCTCCCAAAGAGCAGGATCATCACATGTGGGCAAACATAGCAGTCCCATGATTCCCTTCTAATATTTATTTGAATTTGATTGCAAGATGTTTTGTGCCTCAGTATTGATTTAGTACTAGCTAGAAAGTTCTTTCCTCTGGCCTTATGGGGAAATAAATCATATTTTGAAAGAAAATGTTGCATGTTAATTTTACCTTGTGCTGCTGTTCAATGCTCCCATTTTTAATATATTAGACTTAAAATTGTACCTCAGACATCAGTATCAAAAGATGTTGTTTGCCATGTTTATATCTTGCACTACACCACCCAATAATCTTTGTTGGCCAAGTTGGCTTGAAAAACAGTGATGTAACTATGCAATTGCATTTTATCTAAAACACTGAAATCACTACTTAAAATAGTGATTTAAATAGCCAGCATGTCAATGACTTAAATCAAGAAATGGTTTTCTAAGATCTACAGAGACACTTGCTGGAACACCCTAGCAAGCGAGAGTCGAAAAGTGGCAGGCTCAAACCCAGAACCTCAATCAATGGCTGATACCAAATGAGAGACTCCCCCCTGGGCACACAGAAAACTGGGTGACTTGGAAGGTGCTGAACAGACTGCTCTCTGGCACCACGAGATGCAGAGCCAACCTTAAGAAATGGGGCCACAGAGTGGAATCCATGACATGCGAGTGTGGAGAAGAGCAAACCACTGACCACCTGCTGCAATGCACCTGAGCCCTGCCACATGCACAATGGAGGACCTTTTTGCAGCAACACCAGAGGCACTCCAAGTGGCCAGATACTGGTCAAAGGACACTTAAACAACTACCAAGCTTGCAAACTTTGTGTTTTGTCTGTTCGTTTGTTCTGTTAAAAATGTAATACAACTGTCTGGTTGCTCCTGCCACGATAAATAAATACTACTTAAAATAGGTAAAGGTTTTCCCTTGACATTAAGTCCAGTCGTGTCCGACTCTGGGAGTTGGTGCTCATCTCAGTCTCTAAGGTGAAGAGCTGGCGTTGTCCATAGATGCCTCCAAGATCATGTGGCTGGCATGACTGCACGGAGCGCTGTTACCTTCCTGCCAGAGCGGTACCTATTGATCTCACATTTGCGTATTTTTGAACTGCTAGATTGGCAGAAACTGGGGCTGACAGCGGAAGCTCACACTGCTCCCCAGATTGGAACCTATGACCTTTCGGTCAACAAGTTCAGCAGCTCAGTGCTTTAACCCACTGCGCCACCAGTTTCACTTAAAATAGTTTTGTTTCACTTAAAATAGTGAAACAAAAATTAAATGTAAGTGTATTGAATTCAAAAAGAGGCGCGACTGCTACTGTTAGAGATGTTTTAGTTGGAGTACCTGCATTGAGCAATGTATTGGACTCCCTAGCTCATGAGGTCCTTTCCAGCTCTTAAGCTTCTTATTATGATATGAAAAGCTGCATTGGGGATACTAACAATTATCATCTGGTACAGAATAACTTGGCAGGAAAACCTACTTAGGCTGCAGTTCACATTAGATATTGTCTTTATGCACAAAGCATGCATTGAGTAGCTGTGTGAAATGTATGTTATAGGCCTTGAACATAGTTTACATCTTTCTTATTATAGGTCTGCTGCATATTTAACAGCATAGTCCTTTGTGCATCTGCTCAGAACTTAAACCAGGGGTCCACAAACTTTTTAAACAGAGGGCCAGGTCACAGTCGCTCAAACTGTTGGAGGGCCGGATTATAATTTGGAAAAAAAATGAATGAATTCTTATGCACACTGTACATATCTTATTTGTAGTGCAAAAACACTTTAAAACAATACAATAATTAAAATGAAGAACAATTTTAACAAATATAAACTTACTAGTATTTCGATGGGAAGTGTGGGCGTGCTTTTGACTGATGAGATAAGATTGTTGTTATTGTGACTTTTCAAGTCGTTTCAGACTTAGATTGACCCTGAGCGAGGGCCGGGTAAATGCCCTTGGAGGGCCGTATCCGGCCCCCAGGCCTTAGTTTGAGGACCCCTGACTTAAACCCTGCTGAGTTTCCTTAAGGCACCAAATCCTGTCTGAATTTGGATGCTAAGCAGAGTCAGCTCTGGTTATTACCTGTATGGGAGAATGGCAATTGTTTCTGAAGAGGGTATTTCTGAGGAAGGAATTGCCAAAATCACTTCTGAGTACCCCTTGCCTAAGAACACCCTATGAAATTTATGAGGTTGCTGTTAGTTGACTGGTGATTTTAAGCAAATTCACACATTGCACATCTAAGTAAGGAGTGCAATATATATATGGCATCTCAGGGTGGTTCCAGACAGCATCAAATTGCAGGTTTTAGTTTGGAAAAAAACCTGGGACCTGAGAGCAGTTCCACATACAGATCAGTTGGTCCTGGGATTTTTGCCTCCGTCGTCCACACTTGCTGCTTTGTTGCAGGATTTAGAGGCTCCCAAGAAATCAGCCAGGAACTTCGGTGGTTTTTAAAAAGAAACTTAAGATGCAAATAAGCAACTATGTGAACCATTGTATAAATTCAATTCCTGGGTTATATTGGCTGCGTGGCCATCTGTGCAGGCAAGTTTGGCCGTTTAATTGTGCCCGGGAACTATGGAGTGATGTTCCTGCATTATTCCTCATTGCTTTTATCATAAAAAACATGGAGAAAGTTGATTACATGGCAAAACCTTTGTTTATGTGTCACAAATTTCATTAAACGTGTGGAGGACAAAGTTTCTCTTGCCAGGAGAAAGTTTTCGCCCTCTAGCCAATTATTTCCATGTTTTTAGGATACAACAAATCAGGAACTAAAATGTATAACCCAGGAACAAACCAACATCAAAATCCTGTATTTTCTGAATGCAGCGATATAGAGATTCAAATACCCACATTTTCAGGCCATAACCGTGATATTCCAGCACCTGAAATTCTCATGTTTTTTGCTGTTTGTAGTGATTTCTCCCGCATTTTCAGGGAACGGCATTTGGCCACCCTTCATTTTGATACTGGAGCACCTGGAAAAAAGAGATATTCTGGACGGGCCCTCTGTCCTAGAATACATATTATCTTTTTATATTTGCACCTGAGATAGAATCATAGAATCATAGAGTTGGAAAAGACGTAATGGGCCATCCAGTCCAACCCCCTGCCAAGAAGCAGGAAAATTTCATTTAAAGCACCCCTGAGAGATGGCCATCCAACCTCTGCTTAAAAGCTTCCAAAGAAGGAGCCTTCACCACACTCCGGGGCAGAGAGTTCCACTGCTGAATGGCTGTCACAGTCAGGTAGTTCTTCCTAATGTTCAGATGCAATCTCCTGTCTTGTATTTTGAAGCCATTGTTCCACGTCCTAGTCTCCAGGGCAGCAGAAAACAAGCTTGCTCCCTCCTCCCTGTGACTTCCTCTCACGTATGTATACATGGCTATCATGTCTCCTCTCAGCCTTCTTCAGGATAAACATGCCCAGCTCTTTAAGCCGCTCCTCATAGGGCTTGTTCTCCAGACCCTTGATCATTTTAGTCGCCCTCCTCTGGACACATTACAGCTTGTCAATATATCTCTTGAATTGTGGTGCCCAGAATTGGACACAATATTCCAGCTACCACAATGAATACGTTCAGGGTATGGGATCCTTTCTGTCACTTTCTAAGATTAAATTACCGGTGTGGATGGATTTATTGATGGTCAGTATGTTGTACACACAATAGTAAATGGAAATCACCAACATTTAGACTAGAGTAAGTGAACTTGTGTAGTGTGCATCCAACTGAAGTTACAACCATGACCTACCGCTAAATGTTTCTGTCCTTGCTATATTAAATGCTCAAAGACATTTGATAATTTGTCTGCTGATGGTGAATGAGCAGTAACAAAGAATTGAACAGAATACGGCTAAGCAAAAAGCAATTTAGCGACAATTTTACATACTTTACTGCATCTGAGTCTCTGATAAAAGTAATTACTGGTTATTGTAAATCTTCCAATATTTGCTATAAATGTTAATTTAGTTCCCACAATTCCTAATAGCTAATAAGCTGGCTAGGATTTCTGAGAGCTGAAGTTAAAAACACCTGGAGGAGCATGGTTCGAGAAACACTGATTTAGAGCATACTTATATAAAATACATATGGTTTCATTTCTTTTACATGTAATAAAAATGCAACTTTCTTTATCCCAGTCAGATAATCTAAGCAAATGTGTTGTTGAAGGCTTTAATGGCTGGAATCACTGGGTTACTGTAAGTTTTTCGGACTATATGGCTATGTTCCAGAAGCATTCTCTCCTGACATTTTGCTTGCATCCTCTGAGGATGTTTGCCATAGGGTGCAGGCGAAACTTCTACAGAGAATACTTCTGGAACATGGCCATACAGCCCAAAAAACTTACAGCAACCCAATCTAAGCGAATACTATATAAGAAGATGCTGGAGTATTATTTTCTCCTACGTGAGCAGGAAGACTTCCAAGAGGATAATGCATACTAACATCGCATAGCATGCTATATTTAAGTGGTTAAATATTTTTCATGCAATAAGATGAGGCTGAAGATATATTACAAGTTGCTTTCTGCCTATTATTGCAAGTGAGAGGCCATTTCCTGTGTGGGCAAACTATGTGGCAAGAATTAATGTTTAAAAACTTTGAGCCAAGTGTGTTGTTTTAGCAAATGGAGTATTTGGTTGTGCTACTTCCTACATGTCTTTCTTCACTCACATTTTTGTACTTTGTGGTTTGGATGGGGTTTGTGGTCCAGCTGTCATAATCTTTCATGAGGCAAAGCCCTGCCGTTTGCATTTCATAATCTTTCTTATCTTCTTACAGGCCTCCTTCCTCTGTTCCTATTCATTAAGAGCCACAGCTGCTTCTCTGAATATCTGAAGTGTTTCAGGTGGGCTTTGAACTATGATATCGTCGCTTCCAGCCATYCAGCCATCTTGCAATAGCTGAGGATATAGTTTTCTGTATCCTCAAGCAAAAAAATTAGCATGGTTTCGATCAGGGGTCCTCAAACTTTTTAAACAGAGGGCCAGGTCACAGTCCCTCAAACTGTTGGAGGACCGGATTATAATTTCAAAAGAACATGARTGAATTCCTATGCACACTGCACATATCTTATTTGTAGTGCAAAAACACTTAAAAACAATACAATAATTTAATGAAGAACAATTTTAACAAATATATACTTATTAGTATTTCAATGGAGCTGGAGCTGATAGAGGGAGCTCATCCACCTCTCCCCGGATTTGAACCTGCGACCTGTCGGTCTTCAGTCCTGCCGGCACAGAGGTTTAACCCACTGCGCCACCAGGGACTCCATGGTGGGGACATGAGAGAAGCCTCCCACAAGGATGATAAAAACATCAAATCATCCGGGCGTCCTCTGGGCAACGTCCTTGCAGACAGCCAATTCTCTCACACCAGAAACGGCTTGCAGTTTCTCAAGTTGCTCCTGACACAATTAAAAAAAGGGTTGTTATTGTTGTGTGCTTTCAAGTAGTTTCAGACTTAGGTTGACCCTGAGCAAGGGCCAGGTAAATGACCTTGGAGGGCCATATGGTTTAAATTTTGCACCTTCCCTAAAATAAATATCTCTACATTGTTTATAATTATGTTTGTAATAACATGTGGAGCCCCCGGTGGCACGGTGGGTTGAACCGCTGAGCTGCTAAATTTGTTGACTGAAAGGTCACAGGTTCAAATCCGGGGAGCGGCGTGAGCTTCCGCCGTCAGCCCCAGCTTCTGCCAACCTAGCAGTTTGAAAACATGCAAATGTGTGTAGATCAATAGGTACCTCTCTAGCGGGAAGGTAACGGCGCTCCATGCAGTCATGCTGGCCGCATGACCTTGGAGTTGTCTACAGAATATGCCGGCTCTTTGGCTTAGAAATTGAGATGAGCACCAACCCTCAGAGTCGGACACGACTAGACTTAATTTCAGGGGAAAACCTTTTTTTACCTTTTTTTTTTTTACCTTGTAATAACATAGCCCTCTGGACTTTTTTTAATGCCCCTATGAAATACTCCTGTTTATTCTCCCTTTTAGCAAGCTCCTTTCACAAATGTGCAGGCATTAGGAACAAGTATGGAATGAGTATGGCTGGTAGACCCATCCTAACCAGATAAGCACATCACTTCTTCTAGATGTAGCCCTTCCCCTAGACCAGTGTTTCTCAACCTGGGGGTCAGGACCCCTGGGGGGTCGTGAGGGAGGTTTCAGAGGGGTCGCCAAAGATCATCAGAAAGCACATATTCCTGATGGTCTTAGGAACCCTTTTGGCAGAGAAAGCCGAAGATCTCTCCACCTGTCCTTCTCTTCCTTTTTGGTGTTGGTGAACTACAATTCCCAGAATTAAAAAAAAAAGCACCCCAACCCCACCAGTATTTAATGTTGGCCATGTAGGCAGTGTGCCAAGTTTGGTGCAGATCCATTGTGGGCTGGGTTCAAAGTGCTCTTTGACTGCAGGTTAACTATAAATCCCAGCAATTACAACTCCTAAATGTCAAGGTCTATTTTCCCCAAACTCTACCATTATTTACATCTGGGGTTATTGAATATTCAAGCCAAGTTTGGTCCAGATCCATCATTGTTTGAGTCCACAGTGCTCTTTGGATGTATGTGAACTACAACTCCAAAACTCAAATTCAGTGCCTACCAAAACCTTCCAGTATTTTCTCTTGGTCATGGGAATTTTGTGTGCCAAGACTGGTTCAATTCCAGCATTGGTGGAGTTCAGAATACTCTTTGATTGTAGGTGAACTATAAATCCCAGCAATGATAACTCCAAAATGTCAAGGTCTATTTTTCCCAAACTCCACATTTGGGCATATTGAGTTCACATTTGGGCATATTGAGTCTTCGTGCCAAGTTTGGTCCAGATTCATCATTGTTTGAATGCAGTGCTCTCTGGAAGTTGGTGACTTACAACTCCAAAACTCAAGGTCAATGCCCATCAAAATCTTCCAGTATTTTCTGTTGGTCACGTAAGTTCTGTGTGCCAGATTTGGTTCAATTCCATTGTTGGTGGAATTCAGAATGCTCTTGGATTGTAGGTGAACTATAAATCCAGGAACTACAACTCCCAAATGACAAAATAAATCCCCCCCAACCCCACCAGTATTCAAATTTGGGCGTTTCGGGTATTTCTGCCACATTTGGCCCAGTGAATGAAAATACATCCTGCATATTGGATATTTACATGACGATTCATAACAGTAGCAAAATTACAGTTGTGAAGGAGCAACAAAAATAATTTTATGGTTAGGGGTCACCACCACATGAGGAACTGTATTAAAGGGGTCACGACATTAGGAAGGTTGAGAAACACTGCCCTAGACCATGTTTTCTTAAACAGAGCACACAACTCCTGTGAAAAACACACAAGCAAACTACGAACAGCTCAGATAAAGCAAGCAACCTTAACAAAACAACACAAACTTATCTTGTTTTGTCTTTTTCATCAAATCCCCTAAAAATCTCCCATCTCCTTGTGAATGCAAAGTACCAAGCTCTTTCTCATAAAGGGGATATTCTACTCTGTAGGTTTTGGTTAAGAGCTCCAGATGACTAGATTCAAGTAGCTCCAAAGGTTGTAGGGATAGTGAAGGAAATTCAGCACCAGAGTACATCTAAACCTAAATTCTGAATAATAAACAAACTACGATGTCAGAGTGATATAAGGAGAAAACAGTATAACCATGTAGTGTACAGCCTCCAAAAGTTTCCTCCCAAACATATGTATAAAGCAGACTACAAGAAAGAAATGGGATCAGGCAAGCCCCTATCCTAAGAGCCTTCAAGAAAGAGCTAAAAACTTGGCTCTTCCGATGTGCCTTTGGAGAGTGACCGCTCATTCTATTTGTTTGTTATTATATAGTAGCCCCCCTTGTCCTTCATAAAGCCTAAACCCCACTTTCCTCCTCTAGGGTTCCCCTCTTATAAATATACTTTTATTCCTATCTCACCCAGGGTTTTACCTTTTACCTTTTAACATTTTATCACATGCATCTGGCGTGCCCTTATGACTGATTTTGTTATGTTATTTTATATTGCTTATTTCATTTGTGATTTTATATTTTGTTTGATGTTTTGTCTAATTATGTTGTATTATTTTTGGACTTGGCCTCATGTTAGCTGCCCTGAGTCCCCTTCGGGGAGATGTTGGCGGGTTATACATAAAGATGATGATGATGATGATTATTATTATTATTATCGTCTTTAAGACACTGCCATCTCTCTTCCTACTAATATGTGTACTGTGTAACAATACTGCCTGAGCTCTGCGAGTGAAGCTTTTTTCCGAATGAAGCAGAGAGTGTTTAAGGACTGGGACATCCATAGGGATACCAAGGTGCTTGTTTATAAAGCTATTGTCCTCCCAATCCTGCTATACGCCTGCGAGACGTGGACTGTCTACAGATGTCATATGCAACTCCTGGAACAATTCCATCAGCGCTTTCCTGCAAATCTCTTTGGAGGACAAGCGGACAAATGTCAGCGTGCTGGAAGAAGCAAAAACCACCAGCATTGACCTCCACCATCAACTCCGCTGGACCGGCCACGTTGTCCGGATGCCCGACCGTCTCCCAAAGCAGTTGCTCTACTCCAAACTCAAGAACAGATGTTGGTGGGCAGGAAAAGGGATTTAAAGATGGGCTCAAAGCCAACCTTAAAAATTCTGGCATAGACACTGAGAACTGGGAAGCCCTGGCCCTTGAGAGTTCCAGCTGGAGGTCAGCTGTGACCAGCAGTGCTGTAGAATTTGAAGAGGCATGAATGGAGGACGAAAGAGAGAAACATGTCAAGAGGAAGGCACATCAAGTCAACCCCGACTGAGACTGCCTTCCACCTGGAAATGATGCCCTCACTGTGGGAGAAGATGCAGATCAAGAATAGGGCTCCACAGTCACCTACGGACCCACCAACACAGTGATCTTGGAAGACTATCCTACTCGGACAATGATGGATCGCCTAAGTAAGTATGTAAGTAAGTAAGTACTGTGTAAGCATACAGATTAGCAAAATGGGTTTGGTTCCCACTCTGTTTTCTCTCCAGTTCTAGAACATGCTTTCCTAAGATAAATTTGCTAATTCCATTTGCTTTGTTTTAGCTGGGTTACATGCCAGCAACCTCAGTTGACTCCTTCTGACCATTTTATTAGCTCTATTACTAGCAAACACTTCTCAGGGCTATTTTATGTGTTCCCTACCAAAGGTCCTGATTGGCTATGTTATTCCTGAATGTCTTCAGGGTGAGAATTAACAAAAGCCTTTGGGCCGTCTTGTTTTGGAAATTCTCCAGCAGTAGAACTGAAAGCATTCAGCCAGTTAAGCATCCTTACCCAGCCTATGTGATTGTGCTGTGGAATCACGTACCTCTTCTTTTTGCACATAAACAGTGTAGTTTACTCTAAGGCTAAGACAATTAGTGGTAAGAACGTGGACGCCAACCTCCTTACTCTCACTCTTTTGCTGGAAGGGAATGCATTATCCTAATTGTAATAGAGACCCGTCAGTTTTGTTTATCCTTGAACATACAGATGGAGAACTTTGAAAACTTGAATCTTGCAAAAAAACAAAAACAAACCCTGTTCCTGTTGATTTTCATTCTTTTGTGAATTCACAGTGCAACAGTAATAAACTTAATAAATAAACTTTATTTATACCCCACCACCATCTCCCTGAAGGGACTCAGGGCGGCTCACAAGTGGCAATCAGATTAACAGAACAAAGCGTATTTAACAACATTTGGAGAAGGAATTTCTATTCTAGCAAGTGTTTTCTGTGTCATCATCTCTATGGAAAACCCTTTCCTGCACAGATTCATTAGCCATAAAATTAGGGTGTAAATAATTCTGATTTACATCTAAAAGTATACAAAGAATCTAGGTCAGTGGTTCCCAATCTGGGGTCTGTGGACCACCAGTGGTCCGCAAGAACTAAAATATGGCCCGCAAAATATTTAAAATTTAAAATCTTTATTCATTTTAATGAATCCACTGCTACACAAGTGGTGCCCAAACTCAAGGTCAATGCCCACCATTCCCTTCTGGTGTTTTCTGTTGGTCATGGGAGTCCTGCATGCCACGTTTGGTTCAATTCCATCATTGGTGGAGTTCAGAATGCTCTTTGATTGTAGGTGAACTATAAATCCCAGTAACTACAACTCTCAAATGACAAAATCAATTTTTTTGTGATGGTCACTCCTTGGGTTAGTAGGTGTCCTGTGAGCAAATTTGGCGGCAATTCATCCAGTGATTTTTGAATTATGTTGATCCCACAAACGAACAATACATTTCTATTTATATAGATTAACACAGTTTATTATTCTTGAACCTTGTGGTCCCTGCTAGCAACAACAAAAAAAATCAAAGTGGTCCCTGGTCAAAAAAAGGTTGGGAACCACTGATCTAGATAGACTACCACTCTATTCTGCTTTGGTTAGACCACATCTGGAATATTGTGTCCAATTCTGGGCACCACAATTCAAGAGAGATATTGACAAGCTGGAATGTGTCCAGAGGAGGGCGACTAAAATGATCAAGGGTCTGGAGAACAAGCCCTATGAGGAGCGGCTTAAGGGACTGGGCATGTTTAGCCTGAAGAAGAGAAGGCTGAGAGGAGATATGATAGCCATGTATAAATATGTGAGAGGAAGCCACAGGGAGGAGGGAGCAAGCTTGTTTTCTGCTTCCTTGGAGACTAGGACGCGGACAATGGCTTCAAACTACAAGAAAGAAGATTCCATCTGAACATGAGGAAGAACTTCCTAACTGTGAGAGCCGTTCAGCAGTGGAACTCTCTGCCCGGAGTGTGGTGGAGGCTCCTTCTTTGGAAGCTTTTAAACAGAGGCTGGATGGCCATCTGTCAGGGGTGATTTGAATGCAATATTCCTGCTTCTTGGCAGGGGGTTGGACTGGATGGCCCATGAGGTCTCTTCCAACTCTTTGATTCTATGATTCTATGATTCTATGACTAGAGCAGAGTTTATTTACCCACATTTGAGAAAATATACCATCTCTAGGTGTTGTCTATGTCCTCGGGGCAATTCTATGGTATGTTTCCACCAAAGGCTGACCATGGAGTTGCTATACTCACAGAAGTGTCCACTCAAGTCATGTCCTAGGTTCCCCAGTAAAACTCTATCGTATGCTCCCACAAAAAGTTTGCTCAAGAGAATCCACGAATTAGCTGGTTTCATGTATCTAGACAAACTCTTATAATATATTTCCCCAGATGTGGAGGTTGTACTATACAGTCCAAAACCAAATGGCTCTTTTGCCCACCTAGATTCAATGTGATTTCAAGTACAGATGCAAGCAAGTAGGTCTCCGTCTAGTAGATTTCAAAGTAATTGGGAGTAGACCAGAAAGGCTTGATAAAAACAAGAAAAATTCATCCTCACCATCACCCAAAATGAGATTATTTTGCTCTGGAAAGCAGCAAAAAAAATCTTGTGGTAGCTCTGGTCATGATTAGGCTAAGGTTAGTGATGAGGACATTCCATTGGGGGTATTGTAAGTAACTGGATAAAAGTCAGTTGTGACTAATGCAGTGGAATTTAGTCACTACTCGTTCTGGTTGGAACAGAGCCTCTGAGCCTTCTTAAAAAGCTCCCAAACAAAAGTAGGCCTGTAACAGCCAAGCTAAACTTGGCAGGCTGAATTTTAAGTAAATAAAATACAAGCAATACTTGGGAGTTATCAAGCAGGTCTTTTGTGTTTTTGTTAGAAGCTGTATTGTAGAGATGTTATGTTTACACAGCAAATAAGCATGCAAGAAAAACAAGGGAGTGTTGCCCAAGCAATGTTCCTTCCATGCAGACCAGTTCTGACCGTACAAAACTGTGTTCCTCCTGTAAGACATCAGAAGGACAGTCTCACCTAAGAAAATAAGATCATATTTGCATAAGAGTAAATTGTAACTTTAAAATTTCCCTTTTTGATGTGCTATGTCATCACCAGTTGGCACAATTGGTACATTATTAATGTACCTTTTTAAAATAAGGATTTTTACAGTATGATTACATCGACTGAAATCTTGGGGTTCACCCTGGCATGCCAAGCTCAGATTGATCCAATGAAGACATGCAAGAACGAAGATAGAAGCAGAGATTTTATTCGCAGATGCCGAAGGTGGATGTCAGGGGACCTTGTCGTCCTATTTATTTATTTATTTATTTATTTACAGTATTTATATTCTGCTATTCTCACCCTGCAGGAGACTCAGGGTGGATTACAATGTACATATACATGGCATACATTTAATGCCCATAGATATACAACATATACAGACATAGACACAGAGGCTATTTAACATTCCAGCTTTCATGAGTTTATTCTGCCCACCAGGGGAGCTGTCGCTTCACCTTCCATTTGTGACACTGATTGAGTACTTCCTCATTCTTTGCACTCTTGCTGGAGATTTTATGGTGTCGTAAATTAGTTAAATTAGCTTCCCTGCATAAGCGGTCCCTAATTTTCTTACTTGACAGATGCAACTGTCTTTTAGGCTGCAAAGGTCAACAGCAAGCTACACAAATGGTCAGAAGCCCACTCTGACCCGGGCTGGCTTTGAACTCATTACCTTTTGGTCAGTAGTGATCTTAATGCAGTTGACTCTCAGCCAGCTGCGCTGCAGTCCTAGATCTGTCATCCCCACAGTTGCATCTCTTCTTACATCTCACATAGACTGCCGCAACACATTCTACATGAGGTTGCTTTTGAAAACAGCCTGGAAGCTTCAGCTAGTCAAACGGGCAGCAGCCAGATTCCTTACTGTAGCGACATACAGGAGCATACAACTCCTCTGTTGTGTCATCTCCACTGGTTGGCGGTTTGCTACCGGGCCCAATTCAAAGTGCTGGCTTTGGCCTATAAAGCCCTCAATAGTTCTGGCCCAACTTACCTGTCTGAAAGCATCTCCCATTATGAGCCAACTAGAGCTTTAAGATCAGCTGGGGAGGCCCTGCTCTTGGTCCCACCCTTTTCGCAAGGGCAATTAGTGGGAACGAGAGACAGGACCTTCTCAGTGGCTACCCCTCGGCTGTGGAACTCCCCAGTGAAATCAGGTAGGCCTCATCCCTTCTGGTTATCAGAAGAAAAGCTAAAGACCTTACTTTGCACGCAGGCATTTAGAGAATAAGACATTATCCAGTCTGAACAAGGATTATGAACAAAGATTAAGGATTAATCCTTGTTCACTTTATATGTTTTAATCTGTTTAATTGTTCTAGGTGTTTTATTTGCCCATGTGTTTTAATTGTTTTATAGTTTGATGGGGTTTATTTATATTGTTGTGTTATATGTGACACTGAATGTTGCAAACTGCCTTGAGACCTCTGCGGGGTGAGAAAGGCAGGCTATAAATGAAGTAAATAAATAAATAGATAGATACAAGAATAGGCATTTTACATAAATTAAAAGCAGTGAGAAATGGTGATGATTAGTAGTTTTAGGATCCGCAGTCTCATTGGTTAAAGGGTTGAATGGTTAAAAGTTTAAAGATCAGTTCGTCTCGACTGTTGATTAGCGAAGTCTGACAGAAATGCTAATAAACTGTTACTGGTAAACCTAGAAGTTGTTTATTCTCTGGTGTGTTAGTCTCCACACTGGGGGCAGAAGGGTTGGTAAAGAATGTGGGTTGGATTATGGATGCTTGGTGGGTTTATCCCTGAGATATGGGTCCCACAGTGATATCGGATTTGGGTTATTGGGTGCCAAGATCCCTTGATTGGTACCCAAAAAGATGTGAGGATAGCCTCATGAGTTTAAGGGTGCTGCCAGGCATGGGTCTTTTGTGACACAGGGAGATTGTGTCACAAAAGACCCATGCGAGGTGTGTGAGGAAAGAGAGATTGTCATGCTTCTGCATACTTTGCGAAAAGGGTGAGATAGGATCTGTGAGAAATGGTCCTGCTTTGTTTTCCAAGCAGAGGGTAGATGATCTCTCCAGGTCATCTATCCAGACCCCTATTCGGGTTCCATTGACTGGATTTTCGATAACAATTACAAAACAAACAAACAAACAAACAAAAACCAAGAAAGAAACAAAGAAGGAAAAAGTTGAAAGGGGGATGCACATATGAATGAACATGGGCTAGGAATGTAGATTAATATAAGCCGACCACATTTCCAAAAATACATATTATTGAAATTGATATCTACAAAATAAAGTCATGTACAACTAAGATGTGTGAAATGTGAGGCTCGAGCCTACCTAAGTATCTTTATTCCAATGGGACAGTTTCCAAATATACATGTTGAGAATTGCAGGACTAAAAATAAGAGAGAGAAGGAAATATTTATAGCTTAACAATGATGTTGTTGTTTCCAGTATTTCTTTTTTAGCTCGCACAGCTTTTGCTTTCCTAATATTAGCAATACAGTCTTTTCATGTGATTTCTTTTTCATTTTTAACAAAAAAATGGGTGAATAAATCATTTAAGTGCCCGTATTTCATTTACATGTTATATTACATTGTAAGCAGAGTTGTCTCTACCTGAGGCAAAGGACAAAGATGATGTCTCCACACCCTCAATATGAGTTCCAAGCAGAGAAATGAATTTGACCAGTAGTTGAATTATCTTTTAATATCAGTTGAAACAGGATGCCCCACATATCTTAAAGGTAGCAGGCTAATTTAGAGACTACAAGATAGGCATACAGTTCTGTCCTCCAACAGAATATAATGGCTGGGGTACTGGTTGTGTTGCCTTCCAGTATCTGCTGCTTTGAATCATCTTGCCTACTGACATGGCTGCTCCTAGTTGTATGTAAGCAGATGGCAATTTCAAATATTCACAGGCAGAAATATCTATAGTATAGCCTTCTTGCAGGGCTGTTCACCTCAATTTAATATCCTTGCAGAAGTTGTAGATCATGGGAATTTTAAACACACATACACAATTTTCAGGTCTGACTAAGATATTATGCGATGTCAAATAAAACTCCTCTGCTATATTTCAAACCCAGCCAAACTGGCATCTGATTTTTATTTCAACACTAGGACCACAGTCTCTACTGTAGCAAGCTAGTATAGAGCATGCAGAGCAGGACACATGTCTCATATACCTCAACCTTCCTGTGCCTTACTTCTTTCCCCAGCATCTGCAACTGACTTCACTCTGGTGAACCATCTGTCTGAAGCAGTGGTTCTCTATATGTGAGTCCCCAGGTTTTTTGGCCTAAAACTCCCAGAAATCCCAGCCAATTTACCAGCTGTTTGAATTTCTGGGAGTCGAAGGCCAAAACATCTGAGGACCCGCAGGTTGAGAACCACTGGTCTAAAGGTAGGGCTTGTTACAGTAAGTCGTAGCAGGATCGAATGTGTGTTAAAGAAAAACGTTATGATGTGAATTATTATGTGCAGCTGGTAATGTAGGTCAGCTAGCATGTTTGAGCCACACCTGGTGGGGTATAACTGTATGGATCTTACAATACAGTTAAGAGAAGAATACACTACTCTGAGGAAGAGAAGCAATATATTGTAATGCTGCTATGCTCTAACAGCAATGCTTTTTTCTATGGTGGAATAGCTATTTACTCAAGGTTTATGTTTTGCTCTCTCATTTGAATGAAGATGAAGAAGCCTTATTCTGTGTTACTTACAACGACTATGTAAATTTATTGCACTGTTTGATTTTGTATGCAACACTGCAAGTTTATGCCTCTGCTGGTAAGAGTAAAGTTTTTCTGTTCCTTTTTTCCTCTTGCTTGTGTGTCTTTTGCATGGGACTTGGCTAAAACACGCTCTGCGCAACAGAGCTGACCTTACTCTCTTTAATGGCTGGTTTTCTAGCAAGAAGCGACAGGATGAAGATATGCTTTGCTATCTTCACAGGGCTGACAGGGATATGGAGACTTGCATCATCTCCTTTCCTTGTGTGTTGTCTTTAGATTGTAAGCTGGAGAGCAGGTAGCCGTTTTCTTGGTTCCCTACCCCCATATATAAATATGATGTGATATAAATAAGTGGTTGTCATGATGATGATGATGATGATGATGATGATGATGATGATATTGATGATAGCAATTCACATACTAAAGTAGTGATTTTGCTGTGACCAGGATTTTTAGCACTGGTCTTAACTTCTGTCTTTGAACTATCATGATTGCTCATTGTTGTGATGGATTAGGCAATAAATGGTTGCTGATAGGAGAAAAATCTATTCAATTGAGATGTGGCACTTGAGAGAAACTTCCTGAGGATACTATGAATTGCTAAAAAGGCAAATAATTGCTAGAGCAAATAGGCTTGAAGCTTCCTTAGAAGCCAAGATGACTGAGGTTGTCATCTTTGGCCATATCATGAGAAGGCATGACTCACTAGAAAAAACAATAATGCTTGTTAAAGTAAAAGGCAGTAGGAAAAGAGAAAGTCCACCTTACAGATGGATAGGCACAATAAAGGAAACCATGACTAAGTTTTCAAGACCTGAGTATATACTGTTGAGGCTAGGATGACTCAAAGTCAACTTGAAGGCAGCTAACAACAAGACTTGTTCAGATATTTTATAATGTATGTGTCACATTCAGATCCTGCTTTTTGTGAAAAAAAAAATCAAAGTGATGTCTGTAGCTTTCTTCCCACCCACACAATCCTCAAAACAACATTGTGAGACTGATCAGACTTAGGGTGGTGGGAGCAGGAATCACTGATCCATAGCCATGTAGCAGGTTTCACCAGTGAATGTGGATTTGAATCTCCCAATTCCAGGTCAGCATTTGCTGCCCTCACTCTTCAATCTTGTGATGTGTTGGGATTTACTAGCAAAATATTAAAAATTATTGTCATCAATGTCAATTCAGAGAGCTGAACTAGAACAATGGGAGGCCAGGGTTCAAATTCATGCTCAGCCATGGAAATCAACTGGGTGACCATGTAAGTCAGATTCTTTTGGTCTTAGAGCAGTGGTTCTCAACCTTTGGGTCCAGGTAAGTCAGACCAGGTAAGTCAGATTCTTTTGGTCTTAGAGCAGTGGTTCTCAACCTTTGGGTCCCCAGGTTTTTTGGCCACAGCTCCCAGAAATACCAGCCAGTTTATCATCTGAAGGCCAAAACACCTGGGGACCCACAGGCTGAGAACTACTGTTTGATTTTATTGTAATGATTTCATTTCATCCAATCCTTTAAAGCTATTTTCCCTTTTGTCAGCACATGGTTGCAGAGGATGACTGCCAACCTCTAAGACTTAGACAGGGGTCCCCAAACTAAGGCTTGGGGGGCGGATATGGCCCTGCAAGGTCATTTACCGGCCCTTGCTCAGGGTCAACCTAAGTCTGAAACAACTTGAAAGCACTCAACAGCAACAACAATTCTATCTCAACAGCCAAAAACAGGCCTGCACTTCCCATTAAAATACTAATAAGTTTACATTTGTTAAATTTGTTCTTCATTTTAATTATTGTATTGTTTTAAAGAGGTTTTTGTACTACAGATAAGATATATGCAGTGTGCATAGGAATTCATTCATGTTTTTTTTTCAAATTATAAATTATCCAACAGTTTGAGGGACTGTGACCTTGCCCTCTGTTTAAAACGTTTGAGGACCCCTGACTTAGAGGAAGACAATGGCAAACAGTAACTAAAACTCACCCAAGAAAACCCTATCAAAGGACTGTGTGCCTTCAAGTGAGAGTGACTTGAAGGTACACAACAACAAAAAAGCAAAGTTTACTGAGTTTGATATGTTTTTAATTGTGTATGTGCCATTTTAAAACTCCAAACTATGTTGCATTGGGATGTTGTTGTTCATTCGTTCAGTCGTTTCCTACTCTTCATGACTTCATGGACCAGTCCACGCAGGAGCTCCCTGTTGGTCGCCACCACCCCCAGCTCCTTCAAGGTCAATCCAGTCACTTCAAGGATACCATCCATCCTTCTTGCCCTTGGTCGGCCCCTCTTCCCCTTTCTTTCCATTTTCCCCAGCATCATTGTCTTCTCTAAGCTTTCCTTTCTTCTCATGATGTGGCCAAAGTACTTCATCTTGGCCTCTACTATCTTTCCCTCCAATGAGCAGTCGGGCTGTATTTCTTGAAGTATGGACTGGTTGGATCTTCTCGCTGTCCAAGGCACTCTCAGAACTTTCCTCCACTACCACAGTTCAAAAACCTCTATCTTCCTTCGCTCAACCTTCCCTATGGTCCAGCTCTCACATCTGTAGGTGACTATGGGGAATACCATTGCTTTAACGATGTGGATCTTTGTTGCCAGTGTGAGGCATTGGGATAGAAACCATTTAAGTGTTGACTACTATAACAAAGTTTGCTCTCTAGTTTCTTTCCTCAGAAAGATGTATCAGCTCAGATGACCCTTCATTTGATGTTTTCTGCATAACTCTGTACATTTCATTGAATTTCAAAAGCCGCACAGAATCCTGAAATGCTTTGAATGACATTATGCTTTGCCTGTGTGCTTTCCTTCCATAAAAGGGCAAAGGACGGGATCCAGAGCATTTTTAATTCTTTGGCTTTGGTGCTGATTAAATGCTGTGAGTGATGGGCATTCGCAGCTTGTTTGAACTTGTAGCAAAGGGAATTAAGACAACAAACTACAGTATGTGACAAGAAAATGTTTGCCATTAACCAATGTCATAAGTTACTAAATTGGGGCTAAGCTGGGGGTGAAACAAAAAGAGAATATGTTTCATTCCTACGTAGAGTCATCCTCTTTTTCAAAATCCAATTGGATTCAGATTTAGAGACTTATTTGGATCTACTGAAATCAGTGGAATTTAATATTAGACATCGGCTGTGGGACTTAACATTAGTCAATGCCAGATTATGCTCCAATGATTTTTTTTCAAACTATAGTCCAGCCACCCATGGGTCTGAGGGATCATGAACTGGCCCTCTGCTTGAAAAGTTTGAGGAACCCTGTTTTAAGCTCTCAAGGATGGACTAATCTCTTGCCTTTTGCCGTTTTCTCACAAAAGAGGATGGTTCTATGTAAAAGGAAAGCCTGAAGAAGATAATGATGCTGGGGAAAATGGAAGGAAAAAGGAAGAGAGGCCGACCAAGGTCAAGATGGATGGATGGATAGTATCCTTGAAAGAGCTGGGGGTGGGAGGAGAGCAATGACCAATCTTGATAAAATAGTGAAGAGTAGAGACATCACGCTGGCAACGGAGATCTGCATAGTCAAAGCAATGGTATCCTTCATAGTAACCTATGGATGTGAGAGCTGGACAATATGGAAGGCTGAGCGAAGGAAGATAGATGCTTTTGAACTGTGGTGTTGGAGGGAAATTCTGAGAGTGCCTTGGACCACAAGAAGATCCAACCAGTCCATACTTCATGAAATAAAGCCCGATTGCTCATTGGAGGGAAGGATACTAGAGGCAAAGATGAAGTACTTTGGCCACATCATGAGAAGACATGAAAGTTTAGAGAAGACAGTGATGCTGGGGAAAATGGAAGGAAAAAGGAAGAGGGACCAACCAAGGGCAAGATGGATGGATGGTATCCTTGAAGTGACTGGCTTGACTCTGAAGGAGCTGGGGGTGGTGACGGCTGACAGGGAGCTCTGGCATGGCCTGGTCCATGAGGTCACAAAGGGTCGGAAAGGACTGATCAAATAGACAACATAACAAGAGTTAAATTATAGTACAGTATAGAACTTGTGATGACCAGTGGATAAGTCATACCAGTTTTGGGGCTTGATTGTTTGACAAAAATTCCTAAACTTATCCATTGATATATGCATGTTTTGGGTTGAATCATGCTAGGTACTATTTATCTTGTATTTTTTTAAAGCTGGTTGTTCAGAAAAGGATTACCCTCCCCACCCTCCCCCCTAACCAAGGGAATGCTAACCAGAGGAATGAGAGAGGAGAAGAGTCCAAACCTGGCTGAAAACATAAAAGATGACAGTGGTGAAAAATTGATAAGGGAATTAAATTCAGGAAGAACTGTGGGCTCTAGGCGTGGGAGGAAGTGACAGCCTGAGATGAAAGAAGAACAGGGCTGCATTGAACCTTGAAGGTAAAGGGCAAGATGTATGAACTGGACGTGAAGAGTGAGGGAAAACAAAGCTGGGAAACAGTAGTCGGCAAAGAGCATGGTCAGGGGGGAAAAAGGAAAGGAAGAAGAAAAGCAAATTAGTTTCGAGTCTAGAGTTTTTGACAGGTCTGGAAAGAAAGACTGGTAGATTGATGAGATGCACACATATTTATGTATGCAAACAAATATATGCATACACTCAGCAGAGTCAAGACACTGCTGCATGATGCAATGAACAAGATGGCACCTTCTCCCCATGTTGTCAGTAGAAGACAACTAGAACAGCAGTCAAGTTTGTATGAAAGTCATTAAGTATCCAAGGCATCAAAATGTTCATTTTAGGCCACTTCCCTGTGTTCAGCATGGTAAAGCAGTTATTGTATTGAAATAGGACTTGGCCAATCCAAGCCCCATTCAGTTTTCAGGTTCACCAGGTGACTTTGGGCAAGTTCCCGATTCTTCAGTGTAACATACTTCAGGGAGTTATTGTGACGATAAAATAATTTGTATTCTTATAATCCATTTTTAAGAACTTTCCCAGATAACTCCTGAAGGACATATCTCTCAAACTTCTCTTTCTCAAGGTTTTGTTCCCACTTCTGCTTGACCAGTGGCTCTCAACCTATGGGTCTCCAGTTGTTTTGATGTACAACTCCCAGAAATCCCAGCCAATTTACCAGTTGTTAGGATTTCTGGGAGTTGAAGGCCAAAACATCTGGGGACCCACAGGTTGAGAACGACTGTGCTAAACAGTTTCGAATCCTCTGGAGGATTCAAAGTAGTTAATTATTGCCATGATCATAGTTATGAGAGTAAGGGAAGTACATGTAGAAAAAAAGGGGTATGAATAGAATCATTTAAAAGTTTGGCTGAGTTTGGTCTCAAGTCCATATTGCCACAGATCATGGTGAATCTGGCGGTGCCCGTCACATTGCCCAACTCACCAATAACTCCACCTCTCGGGGGAAGCGTCAGTCACCCGGCTTCCCCTCATTGTTGCTAGTGCAACATGGAGAGCCTCCTATGTTGCTGCTATGGCGGCATATGCCTGTTCCGCTATAGTTTAGCCACAGAGCACCACCAGAAGTAGTATTATGTTGTGGGATGGGAGTTGGCATGCTCCGTGGCTAAACTATCGCGGCACTGGTATATGCTGCCAAAAGAAGCCCCATCTGATGCGGTCATTCGTTACTACTATCAATATTGTCTGTGGCTGTAATTCTCTTGTGCATACTGTTGTGACAAAAGGGTACTGGTGCCAGTAAAGTTCATTTTGCAATTCCTCCTCCACAGGATTTGCAGAGCAAGGTTTTGTGTGATTCTGAAACAAGTAAGCTGATAGCAATGCAGCAAACCAAGTTGAGGTAGATCCCCACCCCATATATGAAACCAGGGGCAATTGCAGTTGAATCCTACCTCAACACTGGTGATAGGCTAGAGTCCTCCATCACGTGAGTATTTGTTGTTACAGTCCTTCAAGTCATCTCCTATTTATGGTGACCTTATCATGGGGTTTTCTTGGCAAGATTTGTTCAGTAGGGAATTAGTTTCTCTGAGGCCAAGAAAGTGTAAGTCGCCCAAAATCACCTATTGAGTTTCCATAGCTGAGCACAAGTGTGAACCATCTTCTCCAGAGTCTAATGCTCAAGCCATTGCACCACATTGGCTTTGCCATCACATGGAACAGGAGACATATTGATTTTGGAAGCAGGCTGTGTGGCATACATACATGGCTCTGTTTTCTAACAATTGGGCATGTGAACTAGCCAGAGGGGGATGGCTGCTTCTAGCCTGAAATATCCACTTGGTCTAATTTTACAGCTAACTTCATATGTATGCACTCAGAATATTCTGTTCTTATGGCCAAGTCACATAACACAGGAAGAAGCTAATAGGCTAAAGTGAATACGACCTTGATTAATGCATGCAGACAGTTCATGTCTGCCTTGATGGTCATGGCTAACTTGATGCCATCTATTTCAGAACATAATTAAAATTTAAGGAATTTTTCAGGATCACTTAAAACCATAACAAATACGTTGAAATGAATATAGACATTAAATATTTAAGAGAAATAGAATATAGTGCTCAGTTCTGTTGAAAAGTAGGACAGATTAAATATTGGCATTTATTGATCATTTTTGTAACTACTGATTGCTGTCATTAATAACACCACAGTTACTTAGGGACCATTTAAATTACATCTACCAATGGAAAACACCAAGATTGTCAATTCTCTCTCAAATATCATTAATCAAAATGATTATTCTGACAAAAAAAATCTTAATTTTCCAATCATTACCAATTTGCTTAACTAAGAAAATATTGAATGAATGATGGAGAATTTTAATAGGGCTGAAATGTGAAAATTAGCTGAAAGAAGCATAAAATTAATTGAGGTCAGACTTATATATGGCTTTACTATCAAATTGGAAACTGAACTCGACTAAAATCTCTACTATGCTTGTTTTTAGAAGTAGGATACGTGTGAAATAATATGATTTTCTGTATAGCAATGACCTGGAATTTGGGGGAGAAGAGAGTATATTCTTCCCGTAGTAGTTTGGATTTGGAAAAAGTCCTATCTGTATCATTTATTATGAGTATCTTATCCAGTCTTTAAACTAAATAATAATCAAGGTTTATTTTTACTGAGACAAAAAAGAAAGTTCTTGTTCATGAAAATCACATGGCAGCATCATTTTTGAAAGATTAAATGAAATACCTGACCTCAGGGGCAACATTACGGGGTGTGGAGGGTGGGAATCACACCTGATGACACCATCAGAAGGTTGATACTAATATTATCTATATCTTTATGCAGTGTTTCAACATAACTGTTTTTAATAAGACATCCTTTTGATAAGCATGCAGTTCAGTCAGAGGTGTCGTTATTACCCAATTACAACAGCACTTTGAATCGTGCACTGGTGTTTTTGTCTTTGCTTTTTTAAATAACCACCAATTTTGTCAAATATTATGGTATTTTAGTTATAATATTTCAGTACTGGAGGAGGTCCATGGAGTGATACTATGAGTTACCATACTGGATGACACCAGCCTGAGTGACTCCACATCCTGACTTTCCTTGATTTCGACATATAGGTTTTCAATCATAAAGAATTTTAATTTGGAGAATATGTGTGACCAAATCTAGTGACTATTGAGGATACGGAGTCAAAAATGAGAAGAACGTGAACCATGTTATCTCACCTTTATAACTTTATTAATTCCAGACGGTCTGTTCAAATGCTTGAAGTCCCAGTGATTTCAAGGAGTCTATATGAATATCTAAAAGAATGATTGACAACTGGGAAATAGAGGGAGAAAACATGGAGGCAGTGACAGACTTTGTATTTCTAGGTGCAAAGATTATGGGAGACGCAGACTGCAGTCAGGAAATCAGGAGACGCTTACTTCTTGGGAGGAGAGCAATGACCAATCTTGATAAAATAGTGAAGAGTAGAGACATCACACTGGCAACAAAGATCTGCATAGTCAAAGCAATGGTATTCCCCGTAGTAACCTATGGATGTGAGAGCTGGACCATAGGGAAGGCTGAGTTAAGGAAGATAGATGCTTTTGAACTGTGGTGCTGGAGGAAAGTTCTGAGAGTGTCTTGGGCAGTGAGAAGATCCAACCAGTCCATACTTCAAGAAATATCTTCCCATTGGAGGGAAGAATAGTAGAGGCCAAGATGAAGTACTTTGGCCACATCATGAGAAGACAGGAAAGCTTAGAGAAGACAATGATGCTGGGGGAAAATGGAAGAAAAAAGGAAGAGGGGCTGACCAAGGTCAAGATGGATGGATGGTATCCTTGAAGTAATTGGATTGACCTTGAAGGAGCTGGGGGTAGTGACAACCGACAGGGAGCTCTGGCGTGGACATGAAGTCACAAAGAGTGGGAGGTGACTGAACGAATGAACAACAACAAATATGAATGTTCATTTTCATTTCTTTTGTATTGTGAAAATGTATGAAGAGTTGTGTTGCATCAGACCAAAGGCATTCTGTTTACCCAGAGGTGTCTGGGAAGCCCACTAACTGGACGTGGATACAATTATACCCTCCCTCTCATTCTCCCAAGCAGCTAATATACAGGATCATACTATAATGGTAATAATAATAATAATAATAATAATAATAATAATAATAAGAAGAAGAAGAAGAAGAAGAAGATAGCGGGATTATCACAGTGGGTTAAACTGCTAAACTGTAGAAATCCTGCTGATCGAAAGGATGGCTGTTCAAGCCCAGGTTCCCACCATCAGACCTAGCTTCCTGCCCACCTAGCAGATTGAAAAAGAAATGTGAGTAGATAAATTGGTACCTATTTAAGTGGGCAGGTAACAAAAGACATCCATAAGGACATGCCGGCAATTTGATCGGGAGACCGTCTAAAGACGACAAAGCTCCTCGACATGGAAGATGGAGCAACAGTGCCCCCCCCACCATGTGGCTGGAGTCGAGCACAACCTCCAGATGCCAGAAATAGAAAAGTCTTTACTTCTGCTTATGTATTGTCTGTTCTTCTTAATTGTATAACAGCATTAAATGTTTGCTGTATATGGGTTCCATAATCCACCCTAAGTCCCCTCTGGGAGATAGAGCAGAAAATAAATAAAGTATATTATTATTATTATTATTATTATTATTATTATTATTATTATTAACAGCAACCAACAATGGCAACAATACAATTTTTACTTTTTATCAACCTCTCCCCAAAGTGGGATATAACATAGATTAAAATACAATATATAACTAAAATGACATAAAGCCATTAAAAACATATAGCTCAAAAAGATGCACATACAATTAAAACACAAATGATTGCACCTTAAAACCAACCATACATATAAAAAATATCAGTTACAGATTCATCATTTAAAATCAACTGGATAGGCCTGCCAGACGAGATAGGTCTTTAATGCTTTTTAAAATTCAAGCAGCATGTTTAGCTATGTATCTATACATCATAACTAGTACCGATTGTCAGCTTGTTCCCCTTGAATTCCTCTCTTTTCCCTTTAAAGCTGTGCAAAGTGACAGATTAAATGTCTCTTGCAGTAGCAAATTCTATAGTTTGAACATGTGGTGCTCGAAGAAGTACTCCTTACCTGTCTGGAGTCTTCTACCACTCAGCTTCAGTGGGTTCTTCTATCATTATGGGGTAGGGTTTATAGCTATTAAATTATGAACCTGTGTCCAGAGACTAGCTTTCCATTCAATAGCTGTACAGAGTTCAGAAAATGTTATGTATTTAATAATTTGTACATTTAACAGTATGGCTCCTGTTTCCATTAGGGCTATGTTCTAAGACTCTCTGTGGATACTTGAAACCATGGATGGCAGTTGGTTAATGCTTAGAACATAAGATTTCACATACAAAGAAAAAAATACAATACAAAAATGCAACAATATAAAATATATAGAAGTACTATGTTAAATAATTAGTACGCAGGTCTTGCATATTAAAATTCAATCCACAGGTGAACCCTGTATTTTGACTATACTTGTTCTTCAAATACTTCTGAGTTGGAATATTTTTTGGAAGGGTGAGTGAGTAAAACCATAGATATTGAATATGTGCGTAAGGGTGTCATATTTTATTACATTTATTTGTTTATTTATTTATTTATTTATTTATTTATTTATTTATATTGCACTGGGACTGTGGCACAACAGGCTGGGAGTCAGCTTGATTAGATCACTACTGACCAAAAGGTCATGAGTTCGAAGCCAGCCTGGGTCGAAGTGAGCTTTTGACCATTGTGTAGCTCACTGTTGACCTTTGCAGCCCGAAAGACAGTTGCATCTATCAAGTAGAAAATGCAGGTACCGCTTATGAGGGGAGGCTAATTTAACTAATTTAACGTCGCCATAAAAATCTCCAGCAAGCATGCAAAGAATGAGGAATTACTCCATCAGTGTCACAAATGGATGGTGAAGTGACAGCTCTCCTGGTGGCCAGAATACCCTCATGAAGCTGGAATGTTAAATGGCCTCTGTGTGTCTGTCTATATAAGTTGTGTGTCTATGGCATTGAATGTTCACCGTGTATATGTACATTGTAATCCTCCCTGCGGGATGGGAAGGGTGGAATATAAATACTGTAAATAAATAAATAAATACATACATTTATTATTATTTATTTATTTCCAACATGTGTACCCCATCTTTCTCAACTCCCGAAGGTGGACTCAGTGTGGCTTACAACGGCAACAATTGGATGCCAACACATACAGAATACATACATAATATATCACAGCATTACACATTAAATAAAACCATTACATTAAAATCCATTTTAAAACATTATTAACAACCATGTAGCCAAATCCAATCCAATTCAGCATACCAAGACTTTGTCAGAGCCTGTGTATTGTCAGTTCACGCAAACACTGCAATCACTATCAAGCCTGCTCCCCAAATGCCTGTCCTGACAGTAAGTATTTTATTATTGTGTGACTTCAAGTCCTTTCTGACTAAGGTGAACCTATCACAGGGTTTTTTTTATTGTTAAGATTTGTTTAGAGGGGAGTTTTCTTTGTCTTCATCTAAGGTTCGCCTTAGAGTTCACCTTGGGTTCACCCAAGGTTATTCAGTGGGTTTCCATGGCTGATGGAAATTCAAACGTTGGTCTCCGGAGTAATAGTTCAAGGCTCAAACCATGACGTTATGCTGGCTCTATGTACGTATTATCATGACTATTATCATGTACTCAACCGAACTATGCAGGGCCTAACACAGTCCCTTTCCAGCGGTTAGTACAGTGGGTGGGGGGAACATGAAAATCTCCCACATTTTGAAAGGGTATAAAAATTAACAAAGCTAGAAATAATGTATATATTTCTGAAAAGTACATGCAAAACAGTTTTGTTTTAATGGGTTTTAAAAATCATATCAGACAAATGGCGGCCATAGATGACAATGCATTGCTGCAGACTTTCCTGGAATTTCTCCATCACTCTACAGGTCAGCTCAGTGGAATTGGGTTAAAGCATGTACAGAACTCTCTCTGCATCGCTATCACAGAACGGTTGTTCCTATAATACGTTTGAATAACAAAGCCCCGATGTTCACTGATCCAACTCATGATGGGTACTAAAAACAGCAAAGCCTAACCTGCCAAATTAGACCTTCTCCACCTCTCTACTCACGCTATAGCCAACACAGTGCTCCCTCGAAATATTAGAGATCTTTATGCACCCTGTACTTGGATAGGAGATCATTAATGAATATCAAGTGCTATATACTACATTTCAGAGGAAGGAATTGCCAGAAATGCCTTTGAGTATTCCTTGCCTAAGAGAACCCTATGAAATTCATAGGGTCGCCATAAATCAACAGATGACTTGAAAGCGTATACAATGCATCATCAGCCAGACTTTTCTTGCATTATTAAAATTCAGTGAATCATCCCTCTCAGCCTCATTTACACAGCAAGATTAGCACCTACTTTTCCAGCTGCAGTTTGTGACTGTAGTCATTGAGAATGTTTTGACACGATGTCTAATTTTTGTACCTTGATTGCTGGCATATATAGTCAATCCCACTAATTTCACTAGAACATGTTTCCACAATTGTGGGCAAAACTTCCTTCTCTATAAAATATTTATCTCTGCCCTTCTGCACTTCCATTCAGCTGAAAAATACTGGGGATAGGAGGAATTGTGAAAAAGCACAAGAGAAAGGGCCAGACATGCCCTATTTGGTTTGAGCAAGGTTGCTTGGGTGGCGAAAGAATAAACATAAATAAGGACACAAATGGAGTCCCCAGTGGCACAATGGGTTAAACCCTTGCACCGGCAGGTCTGAAGACCAACAGGTCAGAGGTTTGAATCCAGGGAGAGTGCAGATGAGTTCCCTTTGTCAGCTCCAGCTCCCCATGTGGGGACACAGGAGAAGCCCCCCACAAGGATGGTAAAACATCAAAACATCCGGGCATCTCCTGGGCAATGTTTTTGCAGACGGTCAATTCTCTCGCACCAGAAGCAACTTGCAGTTTCTCAAGTCCCTTCTGACACACACACACAAAAGGACACACATGAATGATTACTTTTGTCAGCTCCAACAGAGAATGAAACTGTTGCCACACATTCTATGTTTTTGGCTTTAGTACCTGTACTGGAAGAGCCAGTCAATGTCGTAAGAATGGGCAACTTAAGGCTCTTCAAGAATGACATCAGCCTTGACTGTTAGAGCCAGTGGTGAGGGATGATGGGAGTTGCAATCCAGCTACATTTAGTGGGTCACAGCTTGTCTAGCCCTGACTTACTGGTATGTAGATACAAAGGGAATCTTATACCATCTTCAACTAGGAAAAAGAGGTTACAGTTTAAGCTTTCATAGGACCGCATCACATTGATGAAGTCCGGCATTCCGATTTGCCAGTCTCCGTAGCAAACTGGGGGACAGCAGGACAATCCGGTGCCCTGCCCCACCTCGCTGCCAGCTGATGGTTCCCTATCACGCGTGTAGAAGTGTTACTGCACAACTTCCTTCCATGCTAGCCCCATTGTTCCAAATGCAACACGGGGAAACTCCTGTGTTGGTGGTTCAATTTCCTACAATGCAGCTGCTCCAGTTAACCTATGACACTTTGCCAGGAGTGAGGCTACATTGTGTGAAGGGTGACATGGGGCTCCATGGGTCAACTCTGGCAGAAACGTCCTAGGAGGCTGAATTTCCATTTTGTGATGAGGTCCATAGAAAGACACACAGACACTTAGGACTTCGACCCATACAGTCTTCTCTCTGTGCAACACAGGGAAATGGAGGGAAGACTGAGTTTTTAGGAATCGTGTGCTACCCAACTTCCAATGACAGAAGACTGCGAGAAGCTGGAGAGAGGTGGTGAAAGGCGGGGAAAGGATGTGTGATGGCTGTCATGGTAGGGAATGAAAAGAAGACAGTTCCTTCTGCTTTTGCCTACTTGTGATGAGATTTTTAAACAAGGTTCAGGCTGGTGCACTGGGTCTCCCCCAGCTGCCATTGAGGTAGTAGGGAGTCTCCACCACTCAGTGACATTTAATAGTTTGGTCCTGATGTGTGGAGACCCTAAATGTCCTCCCCACCCACCTACCCCATGATGAGGTAGGCTTTGGCCTTGACACAGCACTTACTTGTTCCGTGATTTTTGCCATGATGTCAGCATTATTTTCTTGGTTTTCTAGTGAGTCATACCTTTCAAGATTTGACCAAAGCACAACAGTCTCTGTTCAGTCATCTTGGCTTCTTGGAAGAATCATAGAATCATAGAGTTGGAAGAGACCTCATGGACCATCCAGTCCAACCCCCTGCCAAGAAGCATGAAAACTGCATTCAAAGCACCCCCAACAGATGGTCATCCAGCCTCTGTTTAAAAGCTTCCAAAGAAGGAGCCTCCACCACACTCTGGGGCAGAGAGTTCCACTGCTGAACGGCTCTCACAGACAGGAAGTTCTTCCTAATGTTCAGGTGGAATTTCCTTTCTTGTACTTTGAAGCCATTGTTCCGCATCCTAGTCTCCAGGGCAGCAGAAAACAAGCTTGCTCCCTCCTCCTTTTGACTTCCACTCACATATTTATACATGGCTATCATGGCTCCTCTCAGCCTTCTCTTCTTCAGGCTAAACATGCCCAGCTCCTTAAGCCACTCCTCATAGGGTTTGTTCTCCAGACACTTGATCATTTTGGTCGCCCTCCTCTGGACACATTCCAGCTTGGCAATATCTCCCTTCAATTGTGGTGCCCAGAATTGGACACAATATTCAAGGTGTGGTCTAACCAAGGCAGAGTAGAGGGGTAGCATGACTTCCCTGGATCTAGACACTGGACTCCTATTGATGCAGGCCAAAAGAATTCAGCCTTGATTTCAGTTAGAGCCCATTTATTTGTTTGTGTGTTTTTTCCAGGTCAAATCCAAGGGATCGGCTCTTCTTCTTGCTCTCTGAAATGGTAAAATCTAGGAATAACAAATGCGTAGCCCTGCATGCATCCACTGAGCATCCAGGTCACTTCTTAACCAATGCAACTGGATGTATTCGAAAAAAAAGATAAATATTTGACAAGACATCTCATGTTTGTACGTACAGCCGTTCTCACCCATGTTTGTGGGTGGGTGTTTCAAACCCTTTAGACACTTGAAAGGAAAGTGTGCTTCCCCAGCAGCCATGTTTACACATTTGCAATATTAATTATCCCCCACCTTCTTTGTCCTGTAATGGCAAAACTGTCACCTCCCTCTCCGCTCTCCGGGCGCTTCTGACACATCAGTCAGCTGCCCACAGCGGGTTCATTAGAAAATGCCTTTTGACAGGAGTGGCAGTTCTTGACCCAGAGCTATGAAAGCTGTTAGGATGATCAGCATAAGGACAGCCCAGAGGGCAAACGCTGAGGTAATAGCAGGCATCAAGCTTTACATAATATTATCCAAGACATTCTTAAAGGGATTACTAATACTCCTTCAGTCTCAGTGCTGTTTGACATTTTAATTTCACAGGGTTTTGAAATACTGCCTCCTCTCTCTTTGCTGTTCCTTACTCTGGGATCAACATTCACTATACCTTTCGCTTTCCGGTAAGCACTTCCATAGTCCGTTGCAAATGGAGTAGGTGATGGTTTCCTTGGAGTTTTGATTCTGTGATTTGGAGAGAAAGCAATGCCTGAGTTTGATCCATTTCTTAAAAATTAGTCTTGGGGTTTGATTGATTCTTTACTCTAAAGAAAGATTCAAAATGTATAACCATCATCGTGAACACCCTCACCATCATTTATAATTCTTATAAGATTTATTACAAGGACTGAACGCTTTTCTTAGAAAGTACTTAGAAAGCATGAAGTGCTATACAGTGTTAAAGTTAAATCGACATCCAATCCTGTTTACAATCTTTTGGGGGTACATCTAAATCAGGGGTCTTCAAACTAAGGCCCAGGGGCCAGATGCGGCCCTCCAAGGTCATTTACCCGGCCCTCACTCAGGGTCAACCTAAGTCTGTAACGACTCAAAAGCACACAACAACAACAACAACTCAATCCTATCTCATCAGCCAAAAGCAGGCCCACACTTCCCATTGGAAATCCTGATTATTTACTCTCTGTTGTTTTGCTGTTGTAATTTTAGAGTTTTTAAATACTGGTAGCCAGATTTTGTTCATTTTCATGGTTTCCTCTTTTTTGTTGAAATTGTCCACATGCTTGTGGATTTCAATGGCTTCTCTGTGTGGTCTGACATGATGGTTTAGAGTGGTCCAGCATTTCTGAGTTCACAAATAATATGCTGTGTGTCCAGGTTGGTTCATCAGGTGCTCTGCTATGGCTGACTTCTCTGGTTGAAGTAGTCTGCAAAACCACCTCAACTGGGCTCTACAGGCCAATGGATACTCCACCTCAGACATCAGAAGAGCTGCAAGACCGAGAACAAGCCACGAGAATAAAGACGAAGATCCACCCAGAGGAAAAGTGTCCTTGCCATAATCAAGGGAACCACTGGCCGCATAGGGAAGCTGATGAGGAAACACAACATACAAACTATCTACAGACCCACCAAGAAAATCCAACAAATGCTTCGTTCAGCAAAGGACAAGAGGGATCCTCTCGCTTCTGCAGGAGTCTACCGTGTACCATGCAGCTGTGGACAAGTCTACATAGGGACCACCAAACGCAGCGCCCAAACACGAATCAAGGAACATGAAAGGCACTGCAGACTACTTCAACCAGAGAAGTCAGCCATAGCAGAGCACCTGATGAACCAACCTGGACACAGCATATTATTTGAGAACACAGAAATGCTGGACCACTCTCACAACCACCATGTCAGACTACACAGAGAAGCCATTGAAATCCACAAGCATGTGGACAATTTCAACAGAAAGGAAGAGACCATGAAAATGAACAAAATCTGGCTACCAGTATTAAAAAACTCTAAAATTATAACAGCTAAACAACAGAGGGGAAACAACCAGGCACATAAAATCACTCTCAACAAAAGATTCCCCCCAGGCATTTCCAAGCCATTGAATGCTAATCAAGGTGATCAGCTGAAACATTCACAGCTAGCCCCAGCAGACAAAAGTCCTTTGTCTCACCCTGGTCATTCCACAGATATATAAACCCATTTTTCCTACTTCCAACAGACCTCACTACCTCTGAGGATGCTTGCCATAGATGCAGGCGAAACGTCAGGAGAAAAATTGCCTCCAGAACATGGCCATATAGCCCGGAAAAACCTACAACAACCCAGTGATTCCGGACATGAAAGCCTTCGACAATACATAGTTTCAATTGTGTTTAAGTGCAGGCCAAGGTCTCTATTATTATTATTGTTATTATTATTATTATTATTATTATTATTATTATTATTATTAACCCATTGTGCCACCACAGCTCCTTGAATTATATAATACAACCTACCAACAAAACACATTCTTTCTATGAATTTTCTTGGTCCACCACAACATTACAACAACTTGATGTGGAAGTCATTCCTTTCAATAGGGTTTGCTATTATCCCGAGTTTCTTGTTTCCACTGTAAGTTCAGAAACATATACTCTGCAGATACGGGGGTCACATTGTAGTTCAGTTAGAAAAAAATTGTTCCAGAAATGAGGGGGAAAAATGAATCTGTTAAAATCTATATTCTGGTAGCTAATTGCAGTGTATGTGTGTGAATTTTAAGATTCTCACTGAAGTGAATTTATACAGACAATATTCTTTTTCTGTTTTTCATTTATGATAAAACCATCTCCTTGTTAACATTTATAGTATCTATATCCCATTTTTTTCAAAAGCTTTCAAGAAATCTTCCACCGTACACTGACCAAGCCAACACCTATTTAGCTTTTACAGTTTAATAGCACTATCAGCATCTCAGACCATTTTCTCCCATGAACTATATATCTCACAATCCATTATGACACACCGGTTTGAGTGTTGGAAGCAAGAGTTTGTATCCCTTCTCGGCCATGAAAATTCAATGGGCAACTAAAAAAATATCAGCTCCAGAAAACCTTATGATAGTTTTGCCTTAGTGTTGCCATGGTTGGAAAATACTTGAAGGCACACAACCCCAACAGCAGCAGGAAGTTGTGCTTCTCCTTTACAGTAGGAAACAACTTGCCCACTGTTATGCATCTTTTAAACCCCACTATCTTCACTGGGTGAGATTTAAATATGTGCCTCAGCCCATGCAACATTTGGCGATCTTTTTCATTACTTACTGTATATACTCGAGTATAAGCTGACCTGAATATAAGTCGAGGCATCTAATTTTACTGGGAAAATGTATTGACTCGAGTATAAGCCTAGGGTGGGAAATGCAGCAGCTACTGTTAAATTTCAAAATAAAAATAGACATCAAAATTTACATAAATTGAGGCATACAGCTTTTCTCCTCTTGGCACAGCAACCCAGTTGAGTTGTTGTGCCGAGAGGAAAGGCTGCATGCCTTCCTCTCCTCCTTTCTCGGCACAGAATTCCAGCTTGGCTGCTGTGCCAAAAGGAGAGGAGGCACACAGCTGGTAGAAACTGTGCAAAGGGCTTCTTTCAGCCCCACACCTTCCCGCCAGGCCCCTAACTTGAGTATAAGCCAAGGGAGCCTTTCCCAGCATAAAAATGTGCTGAAAAACTAGGCTTATACTTGAATATGATGGCAAGCTATTTAACCTCAGCAGACTGAAAGCCAAAACCAAGGTTACAACATATGTTATAGAACTTCAATATGCTGATGACAATGTTGTCTGTGCACATTCAGAATAAGACCTACAAGCCACTCTAAACACCTTTGCAGAAGCATACGAGAAGTTCAGTCTGTTAATGAACATCGAGAAAACCAAAATGCTCTTCCAGCAGTCATCAGCCAATCCCTCTCAAATGCCAGAAATACAATTAGAAAATATTGACCATTTCAGCTACTTTGGCAACCACCTCTCCACAAAAGTCAACATTGACACGGAAATACAACACCGCTGAGCTATGCGAGTGCAGCATTTTTCTGAATGAAGCACAGAGTGTTTGAGGACCGGGACATGCGTAGGGATACCAAGGTGCTTGTTTATAAAGCTATTGTCCTCCCAACCCTGCTATACGCCTGAGAGACGTGGACTATCTACTGACGTCACATGCAACTCCTAGAATGATTCCATCAGCATTGCCTCTGAAAAATCCTGCAAATCTCTTGGGAAGACAAGCGGGCAAAGGTCAGCATGCTGGAAGAAGCAAAGACCACCAGCACTGAAGCGATGGTTCTCTGCCATCAACTCCGCTGGACCGGCCACTTTGTCCGAATGCCCAACCATCTCCCAAAGCAGTTGCTCTACTCCAAATTCAAGAACAGAAAATGGAATGTTAGTGGGCAGGAAAAGAGATTTAAAGATGGGATCAAAGCTAACCTTAAAAACTCTGAGAACTGGGAAGCCTTGGCCCTTGAGCACTCTAGCTGGAGGTCAGCTGTGACCAGCAGTGGTGTAGAATTTGAAGAGGCACGAATGGAGGGCAAAAGAGAAAAACGTGCCAACAGGAAGGCGCGTCAAGCCAACTCTGACCGGGACCGCCTTCCACATGTAAATCAATGCTCTCACTGCAGGAGAACATGTAGATCAAGAATAGGGCACCACAGTCACCTATGTACCCACCGCCAGTACACCAATCTTGGAAGACAATCCTACTCGGACAACAAGGGGTTGCCTAAGCAAGCAAGCAAGTAAGTAAGTACTCGAGTATATACAGTACTTTTGCCTAGGGAAAAAACCCATCATGTGCCAGAGTACATAGTGGTGTAAGTTATAGATCATACGTCTATACATCTAAGGCCTGTTTTGCTTCCATGGACTATTTTAGGAGGGCTATCTTTAGAAGAACAGAAATGCCTTTAAGGAAGTTCAGAATTATAGCCAATGTGTTGGCTATGTTTTATTATAAAATATTTACACTGAACATTTTAAAGCCTTTAAATATTGCCTCCCCCATCACTGAAATAGCATTGTGGCTATTCAGGGCATATTTTAAGTACTCATATGATGCAGCTAAAGTACATCAAAGGCATATTATTAACATTTAATTGCCATACTCCATCCTCTTGTCATGTCTTAACATCATAGACTATGGAGGGAGGAAGAGAGAGAAAGAGAGGGAGAAAAAAAATAGGTATTGTTAGAACTGGGACAGTCTGTGAAAATAAATCATTCAGAAGCAAAGGAAATCTTAGCCCGAAAACAGCAATAATGGTGACTAAGTGAGCGCATTCCACTTACCTGTCATGCCATTTCCAAAATATATGCAATTGAGAAGAAGGAAATGAAAAGTTAAGTCCATCATAAATCATAGGCTGCCAAGATAGTTTAAAAAGCACTTTTTAATGATCATGTTCATTGCAACATATATTAAGTCATACCAACCAAGCATAAATGGGATGTAATGCTTATTTTTTAACTTTATAAATGACGATTGGTGGGGGATATACATATACACATCCACTGGGTCTGTATAAAGTACTTTCACCATATAGTATTGTAGTGATTTAGCTAGGACCATGAGAGTCAGTGCCTGGCGGGTGTATGCTAAACCAGATAGGCCAGGATAGAGAAACCAACTCACTAAGTTGAAGACAAGTCACAGAGGTTTATTATGCTTTGGTCAAAAAGGATTACAAGCAATATGATTTGAAATGTACAAGCATAAACATACAGAGAAAAGCAAGACTTCTTATATTGTTCGATAGCTCTTCAAACTTCCCACTCCCTTCTCTGATTGGCTGAAAAAGGGGTTGGTCAGGATCTGCGATCTGATTAGCTGTGAGCTTTGTTGACATCACCACCTATAGATGGGGATTCTCTTGACGGGGAAATGATGGCTCCGGATTGGTCAGATGAGGTATCAATTATCTGGTGTGATGCCCCATCTGATCATGGAGGGTTGACTATCTCTAGGCTTTGATCTATAGCAGGGATCCTCAAACTTTTTAAACAGAGGGCCAGGTCACAGTCCCTCAAACTGTTGGAGGGCCGGATTATAATTTGAAAAAAATGAATGAATTCCTATGCACACTGCACATATCTTATTTGTAGTGCAAAAACACTTAAAACAATACAATAATTAAAATGAAGAACAATTTTAACAAATATAAACCTATTAGTATTTCAATGGGAAGTGTGGGCCTGTTTTTGACTAATGAGATAGGTTGTGTGCTTTCAAGTCATTTCAGATTTAGGTTGACCCTGAGCAAGGGTTTGGTAAATGACCTTGGGGGGCCGTATCCGGCTCTCAGGCCTTAGTTTGGGGACCCTTGATCTATAGTCAAAGGCTACAAGTTACACAGAAAATCGTGAAAAATAGATACAACTTATTGAAGGGTTAAATACAATATAATCTTTTAGGGAGTGAACCTGCTGCTGGTCTGCTCCTGATCTCCCAATGCCTCTAACTTGTGTCCGGAAAAGTTTTTTTTTTAAAAAAAAAGAAAAAGCTCATATATTTATTTCTGAACCCTTGGTGAACTATAAATATTCTCGGGGGGGGGGGGGACATGTCTCACTAACAGTACAAACATGAGAGTGGGGTAATGAAGAATTTCTTCTCATAATGTGCCATTTACTTAGGGGGTTAATAGTACTATGATATCATGGTAATGTTTCATAAGAGCCAGGTTACATTTTAGAGATGTGCAAAAAGGGAGCAAGTTCTCATTTGGCCAAGATATGAAACATGACATACCTTGTAGATCATTCTCATACACTAAGAGGCTACAGCATAATAATAATAATAATAATAATAATAATAATAATAATAATCAACTGCAAAAGGCCACCTTACTTGAATCTGCGCGCATCATTCGAAATACATCACATAGTCCTAGATGCTTGGGAAGTGTTTGACTTGTGATTTTGTGATACGAAATCCAGCATATATATCTCGTTTGTTGTGACATACTGTGTTTATGTGTAATAATAATAATAATAATAATAATAATAATAATCACCATCATCATCATCATCATCATCATCATCATCATCATCATCATCTCCCCAGGGCGGTTTACATACATATAAAAAGGTAAACATTAAATGCCATAATTTAAAATCACACAGCAGAAATAACAACATTTATTGTGGTCCACAGACCTATCAGTAAAACCGACAGACATTATAAATTCTCCCATCTCAGGAGAAGTCCATTGTACAAGATAATCTACATGGTGTATGCTACATTGAAAATGCAAAATAGGCAGTAATAAACTAATTCCCAGAAAAGAATTAAGGTTAAAGTAATACGAAATACAGCTACTTAAATAAAACATAATTACACTAATAGAACATAATTGCACAAAAAACATATATCCTAGACAATTAGACGATTAAAATGTAAACAGTGGCTGACTGTTGTTGTGAACTAAAATAGACCGCAACAGCCATAAATTGCTAATTAAATTGTGCTAGTCCTCCTCTTCTCCATACGCTAAACTGCATAGGTGTGCTTTCAGAAGTTTTCTGAAGGAGTGGGTGCCATTTTTATTTCTTTAGGAAGGGAGTTCCAGAGGCGGGGAGTTATAATGGAGAAGGCCCCCTCTCTCGTTCCTGCCAGCCATGCTTATGACAAGGGTGGGACTGAGAGTAGTGCCTCCTCCGCTGACTGCAATGCACAAGGTGGTCTATATAGGGAGATGCGGTTAGACAAATAGCCTGGATCCGAACCGTTTAGGGCTTTACAGGTAGCAACCAGCACTTTGTATTTAACCTGGAAGCAGACCGGCAGCCAGTGGAGCTGCCGTAACATGGGAGTGGTTCTCTCCCAGTATGGCACCCCAGTTAGTAACCTGGCTGCCGATCTTTGAAGTAGCTGTAGCTTCCGAACTATCTTCAAAGGCAGCCCCACGTAGAGAGCATTGCAGTAGTCAAACAGGTGTGGACTACCATGGCCAAGTCAGGCATCTCAAGGTACTGGGACAGCTGGTGCACAAGTTTTAGCTGTGTGAAGGCGCTCCTGGCCAACACCAACACCTAGGGTTCCAGGGTCAGCAACGAGTCCAGGATCACCCCCAGACTGCAAACCTGTGCATCTGTAGGGTTTGTTCTTGAATTTACACTGGAAACAGGATAATAGAGAATTCTACTGAAATGAATGACTTCCACCAGAAGTTACCATAAAGCAGCCTTGGAGGATCTAGGAAATTCCTTGATAGGTCTCCCCCTCTGCATCTCTATAATAATTTCTGGTACCATGTAATCACCTTGAAAAGTCCTAGAGAAGTCATATTTTGTCAGATGCAGGTGAAACCACAGAAACCAGTCCAACAGCTTGGGGTGTTGTATTGTAATTATACTTCCAATTGGGAGAAAAGAATAAATATCTGAGGTTATACAACATCTGAGAAATGATGACAGACAGATAGTTGATGGATTTCTATACTCCCAGTCCAAAAAACTACGCAGAACGTCCCAGTATCTTTCTCACTTCAAAGTTAGCTGGTAGATACTCCTTTTTGTAGTTAGTATCCAATGAAGCTGTAGGACTTAATGTTGGGGATGGAGGACCTAAAAGCACATAATGAAAATCCCCTTTTTCTACACAATTATTAATGGCACAGGAGCCCTCTCCAGTTTCCACTCTGACAACCCTGACAATACACTCTCCAAAGTCAGTACAGTGTTCCCTGACCTATCGCGGGGGTTCTGTTTCAGGAAACCCTGCAATAAGTGAAAAACCATGATGTATGGACACTATACTGTATATGTACAGTATAGCTCCGCCCACTCCTCTCTCCCCCTCCTCTCTCTCTCTTTCTGTCCTCTTTCCCCCTCTCATCCTCCCTCCCTCCCTGCTTCCCCACTGGCATGGGGTTCTCAAGTCTGTTATATACAGTGTTCCCTCGCTACTTGTATTTTAAATTATTTTTTTGGAAAAGCCGTGAAACAGCGAGTTTGCGGTTAGTGAACCGCGAAGTGGCAAGGGAACACTGTACATCTTTTTCACACTTAAAGCACTTCGAAAACAGTTCAATTACCATGGAGACACCCTATGAAATCCTAGAATATGTACTTTCATAAAGCACTAGCTCAGTGGTTCTCAAAATTTCTAATGCTGCGATCCCTTAATACAGTTCCTCATGTTGCGGTGACCCCCAACCATAATATTATTTTTGTTGCTACTTCACAACTATAATTTTGCTACTGTTATGAATCATAATATAAATATCTGATATGCAGGATGTATTTTCATTCACTGGACCAAATTTGGCACAAATATGTGATATGCCCCAATTTGAATACTGGTGGGGTTGGCAGGGGATTGTTGTTGTCATTTGGGAGTTGTAGTTGCTGGG
Organism: Anolis sagrei ordinatus; assembly: GCF_025583915.1. Classification (NCBI taxonomy): domain Eukaryota; kingdom Metazoa; phylum Chordata; class Lepidosauria; order Squamata; family Anolidae; genus Anolis; species Anolis sagrei. Next base: position 161,236,185 of record NW_026847438.1, on the reverse strand, counting down.
ATTTATAGTTTACCTACAATCAAAGAGCATTATATGAACTCCAACAATGGAAATGAACCAATCTTGCCACACAGAACTCCCTTGATCAACAGAAAATACTGGAAGGGTTTGGTGGGCATTGACCTTGAGGTTTGGCGTTGTAGTTCACCTACATCCAGAGAGCACTATGGACTTACACAATGATGGATCTGGACCAAACTTGCCATGAATACTCAACATGCCCAATGTGAATGAACACTGATGGAGTGGGGAAAATAGACCTTGGAATTTGAGAGTTTTAGTTGCTGGGATTTATAGTTCACCTACAATAAACGATCATTCTGATCCCCACCAATGATAGATTTGGGCAAACTTCCCACATGGAACCCTATGACCAACAGAAAATACTATGTTTTTGGATGGTCTTTGGTGACCCCTCTGAAACCCCCTCGTGACCCCCCCAGGGGTCCCGACCCCCAGGTTGAGAACCACTGCACTAGCTGTACCTGCCATGCGTTGCTGTGGCCAACCTTCCTCTTTCTCTCCTTTCTTTCTCTCCTTTCTTCCCTACCTCTTTCCTTCCTTCCCTTTTTTTCTTTCCTTCCTTCCTTCCTTCCTTCCTTCCTTCCTTCCTTCCTTCCTTCCTTCTCTTCCCTTCCTCCCCCCTTTTATTTCCTTTCCCCTTTCTCCCTTTTCTTCCTTCTCTACATATTATTGGACTGCAACTCCCAGTTGTTCTCCTGATCAATCTATCTACCTACCTATCTATCTCCATCTAATCTATCTATCTGGAGGTTTGCTGAAAGTTGCAGTCCAGAAATAGGACATTGGAAATATGCAGGAATTGGGATGCTCTCAAAGAAATCCAAAGAGAAGAAAGCTTGCACCTTGGAAGCAGTGCATTTGGATCATCCTCCTCTCCTAAAGGACCTGGTCTAGGGGATGCTGGGAACTGTAGTCCAGAAGAAAGTGTGGGAATGCTATTGTGTATTTTGTTCACCAGAGAGTCATTTTTGCACCTGCGCTGTAGCATCTTTTTGCTTTTCTGGCTTTTTAAGTCCCTTCCACTGTGTTTTTCAGTGTTTTTATGAGTGATGGCCACTCGTTGGCCTGACAGGTGTATTGTGACCAGATTTGGTGTCAGTTCATCCAGTGGTTTTTGAGTTATGTCAATTCCACAAACATTCCACTTTTATTTATATAGATTAGAGCTCTCTGGTTCTAGGAAAGTCTAAATGTCTTGCACAATTAGAAAATCTTGCTTTGTACAGCCACAGCAAACAAAATGGTACGAAAGTGCTATAACTGTGCAGTGTAGAAAAGAACAGAGTTTAGCTTCCTTTTAGCTCCTACTATTTTAACATTTAAATTTTAGAGGTTTTAAAACTGTATAGTTTTTAAGGCTGTGAGCCATCCTGAGAGAAAATTGGAGCAATAGTCATAATCATAATCATAATAATAGGCTACTCTTTAGCTGATCCGTCCCTGTGTATGAAAGCATTGGTTTGGCTACAGTAATGAAGAAACATTATTCACATACTGCTTTTCATTATTGCTGCATATTATCCTGGGTCTTAAAGATTAAATATGACTGATTGTGCCTTTTAGAAACTTCAAAGATAATGGTGGGAATATATATTTCTAGAATAAAATCAATAAATAAAAATGTACGTCTTCTCCCCCAGCGACTCTGAATGTGTGTGAGGAAGCATAGAGTCACTTGAAAAAAGTCATAATACAAAGGACTACTCCAGAGGAAAAAGAAAGCAGGCTCACAGTTGAGTAAAACGATGCAGTGAAGCTGCTGGAATTGGATACTGAGATTGGTTTTATAGCTGAGGCAAAAGTGATAAGGAGACCAAATTTACTGTCACATTTAAGACTGTGCCACAGCCAAAGGTTCATATCGTCCCATCTTGATAGACACATGGAGACGCCACAGGGCAGCTGGCATGTCTTTTCACTGTGCTGAGTGCTTTCCTCGCCTTCCCTTACAAGTATTCAGTTCCTTCCAAAAAGTCAAATAAAAAGCACACAAGGTTTTGCCCTCCTCTTCTCAGCATTGTGGCTCAACAGCTTGTTGTGTTGTGCTAATAAGTTCTACACAGAGAAAGTGTCTGATCATATCCCAGAAGGTGGCTTAGATGGGAACAATCATAAAAGGGAAATGGTTGAGGCTAAGAAAGTGGTGGAGATCAGTGGGGTGGTCAAGGGGCCAAGAGTCTGAAGGGATTCCAGAAATAGCTATTTCCAAGGGCTATTGGGGGTTGCAGGAATGTGTCTCCAAAAAAGCAAGGCAACTATTGTGAAGCAAATTCTTCTCCTGTGTTTCTGATTTCCTACAACATCCTTGTCAAGTAGACACACCGAGGTGACCCCCTCAGACAGCAGATTTTGGGGGAGTTAATTTTTTTTTCTGTGTCAGGAGCGACAGTCAGGAAGTTCTTCCTAATGTTCAGATGAATCTCCTTTCTTGTAGTTTGAAACCATTGTTCCACATCCTACTCTCAGGGCAGCAAAAAACAAGCTTGCTTCCTCCTCCCTATGTGACAAAACACATCTGTGTGCCCAGATCTTTATCTTTTGTACAGTCACAACTAATGGATTTTATTAAAGGATTTCAAGATTTAGGTGAAATTACTATTTTGGACTACAGGTCTCAGAATTTCCCAGTAGCTGGCACAAAGGAGCAATTGTACTATGTAACAATATTTGAAAAAAAATCTGTTCCTAGTTTGAAAGTGTTATTTCCTGTTTAATTGTGCGGTACTTACTTTGAAAGTAGTTGTGATAATAATAATAATAATAATAATAATAATAATAATAATAATAATACCTACCTGCAAGACCGCATCTCCGTCTACAAACCCACGCGTTCTCTCCGTTCATCTGGAGAGGCCCTGCTCGTGATCCCACCTGCGTCGCAAGTGTGTTTGGTGGGGACACGAGACAGGGCCTTTTCTGTGGTGGCCCCCCGACTCTGGAACACCCTCCCCAAAGATCTTAGACAGGCCCCTACATTGGCAGTCTTTAGAAAGAACTTGAAGACCTGGCTGTTCCGATGTGCCTTCCCAGAATAGGAAATCTCCAATACCAAGTCCCAGAAGCACTTTATTAGAACTAAGATTGCCGCACACTGCACACTGCACTTACCCTATAATCCTTACATATCACCTGTCACATCAGCACTTTTAATTCTGTACCCTTTACTCTGGCCCGGCCCAGTTTTATTGTGTTTTGGTGTATTGTTTATTGCTTGTTGTTTTGGTGTTTAATATTGCTTTAATTGTTTTTAATTTGCTTTAGGTTTGTATTGTTATGTTGTGTTTGAGGCCTTGGCCTTTGTAAAGCTGCATCGAGTCCTTCGGGAGATGCTAGCGGGGTACAAATAAAGTTAATAATAATGATAATAATAATAATAATAATAATAATAACAATTTATTTTATGCCCCACCTCCATGTCTCCAAAGGAACTTGGGGTGGCTTACAAAGGGACAAGCACAAAGAACACAGATTAAAACATAGCCCAATAACAGAACATAACGTTATAAAAACAGTATCATGGCTGAATAATAAGAGATGCTGAGTTTGGATACTCCAGAAACTTCATTTTTGTGGTTGCCAGAAACTATGTTGAATTGGTTGAGCCTCTGTGAGATATTAATTGAAAAACTATAGCAAGATGTGCTGCAGGATGTCCCACAAAAACAAAGTTTTTGCAGTTTAATAAACTTTTTCCATGTTTTTATGATAGAACCAATTAGGAAATGGCATTTATAACTCAGGAACAACAACTGTGTTACATAGTGTTATCAATTAGTACAACCATTGGGAGAGTTTAGACGTAAATGATATCCCTTCCTAACTTCTCCTTGTTCTGTTCTGTCATAAACAACACCAGGCATGCAGGAGAAGGATCATTATATACTATCATAAACTAAGTGTACAGAATAATGAACCGACTCCCTGGGTGTAGCAGCTAGCAGAACAGTTGTATGTTTTGTTCCTGATTCTCTTGAGAGCAAAAACCATTTCAATTAGACAGAAAAACATGGTGTCCTTTGATGTACTCAATGGCATTATTCGAAATAATTAGCAACCGATTCACCACCCCCAAATCTGTACATTGTTATTTTTTTGCATAAAGAAATGCTTTAAATGATTGCTTGCATGCAGCAGAAGGGAGGATAGCAAGCCAGGAGCTCTCCTGATGACCCTCCTTCTACCATTCTCCTTCCTTTCTCATGGTGATGATGACCATAATCATCATCATCATCAGAACCAGTATGGCATAGTGGTTTGAGATTGGATTTAGACTCTGGAGACCAGAGTTCGAATTCCTCACCTGCCCTGGAAGTCCACTGGATGACCTTCGGCAAGTAATGCTCTTTTAGCCTCAGAGGAAGTGATGGCACCCCTCCTCTAACAAATCTTGTCAAAGAAAATCTGTGATAGATTCACCTTATGATAAATGACTTGAAGGTACAAAACAACAAAAGCAACAATCTGGGTGCAATGGTCATACATAGGGTGACAACAGCACAATCACCTGCCACACTGATTGATTTATCTTATTTATATCCCACCTTTCTCTACCCCAAGGAGGACTCAAGGCGGCTTACATATGGCACCTCTGCAGTGCCTTAAAAACATACAATGTTAACTTAAAATAACTAAAATTAATATATAGTAAACATGATTAAAATACATTCCAATGTTAATCACGCCATCCAGGGTCACAGTCTAAGGCCATTCCGTAGTCAAATTGTACATATTCCACATTAAAATTACTGCACTGCACTATTTTTCAAAAGTCTGATCTCAGAGCCAGGTTTTTACTCTCCTTCTGAATGCTAGGAGGGAGGGCACTGATCTGATATCGCTAGGGAGGGAGTTCCACAACTGGGGCCACCACTGAGAAGGCCCTGTCTCTCGTCCCCACCAGCCGCACTTGCAAAGAAGGTGGGACTGAGAGCAGGGCCTCCCCAGACGATCTTAATCTCCAAGATGTTTCATAGTGGGAGATACATTCAGACAGATAGTCTGGGCCAGAACCATTTAGGGCTTTATAGGCTAAAGCCAACACTTTGAATTGTGCTCAGTAGCAGACTGGCAGCCAGTGGAGCTGATATAGCAGGGAGGTGGTATGTTCCTTCTACACTGCTCCAGTGAGCAATCTGGCTGCCGCAATCTGGCTGGAGCAATCTTGTTGGACCAATTGAAGCTTCCGAATAGTCTTCAAAGACAACCCCACGTAGAACGCATTGCAGTAATCTATATGGGATGTAACCAGAGCGTGGACCACTGTGGCCAAGTCTGAATTCCCAAGGTATGGGCACAGCTGGCGCACAATTTTTCAGGCTCAACAATGAGTACAGGATCACTCCCAAGCTCACATAACCCAGTGAGATACTCTCTGATTGTTTTGGATTTTTGGATAGAATCTGAATCTTTGATGGTCTAAAACTGAAATTAGTATTTCCAATTATACCAATTATATTTCGATAAGGAACAAAACAAATGTTGCAATTGCGTATCAGCAGTATTTCACTCAGTTCTCAACTCGCTTGAACATCATAGCTGTGGGCTCTAGGTTAGATGAGTCCGTGAACTTTTGCAGAACTCAGACAAAAAGCCCAAATATTGCATCTCTCATTCATGACCTTCAGCTTTCTCACACACACACATCAACATGGGCTTTGTTCAGCAGAAACAGAGATAGCATCCTCTGCTCATGGTTTGCCCTTAGGATAATTTGATGGAAATACAGATGTTTTCCAGTAATAGATAGCAGACAGCGACATCTGAATAATTCAGATGTTATCCAAGCCTCAAATATTTTTATAATGTGGTGGATGGAGAGAGCTGAATGTATCCAGGGAGAACCTTAAAGGTGTACCAATACTCTCTGCTCTCCCCACTAAGGTTCCAATTCTGGTTTATTGAATGCCAAGGTAGGAAAATTGTGATAGTAATGGCAACTCTTTGGCACTTCCCCTCAAAGGAGCACTGAAAGTAGAGGAAGTCAATGCTTTCTTTGGGTTCTTCTGGAACAGATGAAGTTCTCACCTTTTGCAACTCCATTCAGAGATGAGGATGGTTCCTTTTTTGATAGGAGTTAACACTGTACCTTAATATTCATGAAAAAAAAGGAAAGATCAACTTCTCTGAATAGAGTAGCAAAAGGCTTTTATCAATGCCTGGGCAGAAAAATGGTGGTGATGGCTGGGACAGCTGACCCCCTAAAACAGTGCTGGTATTGTCCCTTCTTGGCATGATAACCCTTGCCTTATCCATGGCTCATTTCAACATCTATAATTTTGATCCCAAAACCTGCCCCCAATTTATCCATGAAGTCAACTTATACACAAGTATATACAGTACCTATTTTGGATAGCCTTTTTTGGGGGGGGGGGGGGAATGGCTATATGTCACCTACAGAAGTTGAAAAAGTGTAGAGCATGAGTCCTCTGGGTCCCCTTGAAGCTGCTTGTCCCTTTTATTGGAGATGGTGGCAGCACCATCTCACCACTTGAGATCTTTTTTAGGGAGCAAAATTAGTTGCTTGGACAAATCCTGTTTTACCCCCCCCCCCCCCCCCCCCCCCCCCCCCCCACATGCCCACCCCCAAACACACACACCCATTTGCCCCCCCCCCCAACCCCCCCCCCCCCCCCCCCCGCCCCCACCACCCCCCCCCCCACCCCCCCCCCCCCCCCCCCCCCCCCACCCACGCCCCCCACCACAACCCCCCCCCCCCCCCCGCCCCCACCCCCCCCCCAAATACCAGTAGTTGTGATATGTGAAGTCTTGGCTCTGTCCTTTCTCTGCTTTAGTTCCCCCTGTTTATAGGTTTCCCAATAGTGTAGATATTTTCCTTGTAGTTTTTTGGTGGAGCTTAAAATCCCCCCAGAGGCCAGCCTTAGTTGGTGTATTCCATTTCCCTGTATAGACCTTTCTTGCTGGACTCCTCTTTTGTACAGCAGAGCTATTGTGACTTAGGCTTGAGATTGTCTGGTAATCATAGGCCCAAGCAATTCAAACAGGCTGTTGCAACCCAGAGCAGGAAATGAGGCCCTAAGATAACCATCCACCACACTTGACTGGGAAAAAACAATCCTTTTTTATTGATGAAAAATGGTTACAAAATAAAGGAAAAATGCAAAGTCAAAAGCCACAGCAAAATCAGCAAACATGAATGTCCATGAACAAGATCAAAAACCCAAAGCCACAGTGTAAAATACTGGAACCTGTTAGCAATCCACTAACCGTACTTGGTGTCCTAGAAATCTCTCAAGACGATGGCCAGAGGAACCGGGAGAACTGCCAAGGTCTTCATCAATCTAAAACGATGCCTGAACTGAGAGAGTCAGCCCGGCGGAAGGCACTTAAAGCCAAGGAATTGGTTTCATGATACGCCTCCCTGCTTTGAAGCCCTTGTTTGTTTTTCTTGTAATCTCGAAGACCTTCGCAAGCTGAGTGATTTACTCCTGTCTTGCCAGATCTGCCCCCTTCTATTCTCATTAAGGTTCCCAGGTGCAGAAGGGAGTGAAAGGTCATCGCTTCCCTCTGAAACATTCTCATGAACACTGGTACTTTCATTTTCCAAATCTACAGAAGTTTCTTCCTCACTAATTTCAGGAGCATTGTCACTAATTTCAGGATCATTGACATCAAGAAGTACATTTTCATTAGCATCAGGAAGTACATTTTCATTAGCATCAGTAAATATATTTTCATTAGCATCAGGAGGTACAAACAGAGAATCAGGTTCAAACTCAGGCTGAACCCCAACACAGGCATCCTTAGCACCTACATTTAACAGTAGTATTATACCACCAGCCCAAAGGACAACAGAAGCTTATGACCAGCTAAAGTGGAAAAAGTATGATAGCTGGGATCCAATGCTGGTTGCGCAACACGGGTCAGAATTAGAGAAGCGAAGACATGCACGAGACAGCATTAAGTTTATACCATGCTTCATCCACATGTAATTAAGTTAAGTTTGAGTGATAGCGAGGGATGGTTAAAAAATGGCCGTTACCAATAGTTTAAGTTTATAGCATGCACCAGTGTCTCTTGGTCACTGTGCAAGTGTAATTCTGACCCGCATTGCGCAACCAGCATTGGGTCCCAGCTATCATACTTTTGCCACTTAAGCTTCACAAGAAAGAAGATTAAATCAGTTTGTAACTACCACTCTACACCAGAGGCAGAAGACTCCAGAGAGATGACTGCAGCCAGCTAAGGCTCATTTTGTAATGTATTGTTTTAAGCTACCTTATGATAGTCCTGGGTGGAGTTAACCCTTTAAGTCATCTTGTTGGCAGTAAACTCATTTTGGTTATCTTTTTACCTTGCCTAAAGTGCCTCTGTGTGTTAAAGGATCTTAATCTTAACAGAAGATATACAGACAGCCCCCAAGTAAAGCCAGACACTATAGTTTTCCCAAAGGCTCGAGCGTGCCATCACATGATGTAGTAGCACAGCGATGAGAGGTGGGAAGCTTGCAATATATCACAGTTTTATCAAGCATAGGCAATGATGAGGAATGCTGGGAGCTGCAGTCCAGAAACACTGAGAATACTACATGATTCTTACTCCTAATAGAGACATTCGGTTGAAAGAGAATGAAGGAAATCCTTGCAGCGTCTTCCACTTAATTAATCTCCATGACACATTTTTAGTTAGGATTCTCTCAGGGAACCAAAGTCTCATAAGTAATTAATTTGCTGAACCTGTGAACTGAACTGTTGGGGCATGAACTGAACAGAGCAGGTATAAAAGAACTGGTTGGGGGGGAAAACTGGAGTGATAAAAGTTCTTTTGAAATGGTTCAGTAATTTACACATTGTGAGGCTGCAGCATTTTTCAGACGCCTAAGGCCTTTTTTGGTATGATAGAGTTTGGAGGTGCATCTCCAGAAGTCTGTATTTATTTGCTCTGTGCTTAAAAGCAAAAATCATCAGAGGGATGTTATTCTGGCAAAGGAATCTTCTATTCCACTCCATTTTATTTCTATACCTATTAGAGTATGGCCAATAAAAATGATGGAAAACCTGTTGCGAGGACAAGTATAAATTCCTTCCTGGATCTTTCCAGACTATTTTATGTGCTGCTTGGTTGGGGTGGATGGCAGTGTTAATCAGACTCCTTTGGCCCCACATAGACAAGGAATACCAGCTCCAGTCTACATCAATTGTCTGCAATGCCA
>NW_026847438.1:161089822-161218980 GCF_025583915.1 Anolis sagrei ordinatus | reverse complement strand
TCATTTTCAAAGCTGAGTGGTGTCTTCCATAGGCAAAGATGGGTTTTAAAAAATAGCCATGTAAGCAAAACAAAAGTAGTGGGTTGCTGTGAGTTTTCCAGGCTGTATGGCCATATTCCAGAAGCATTCTCTCCTGATGTTTCACCCACAACTATGGCAGACATCCTCAGAGGTTGTGAGGTGTGTTGAAAACTAGGAAAGTGGGGCTTATATATCTGTGGAGTGTCCTGGGTTGGAGAAAAAAACCCCTCTTGTCTGTTTAAGGCACCTGTGAATGTTGCAATTGGCCACCTTGATTGGCATTTAGTGGCCTCGCAGTTTCAAGGTCTGGCTGCTTCCTGCCTGGGGAAATCTTTTGTTGGGAGGTGATTAGCTGGTCCTGATTGTTTCTTGTCTGGAATTCCCCTGTTTTTGAGTGTTGTTCTTTATTTAATGTTTTGATTTTAGAGTTTTGAAATATATGGTTGATTAGCATTTAAAACTGCAAGGCTGTTAAATGCTAATCAAGGTGGTCAATTGCAATGCTCACATCCGCCTCAGGCAAACAAGAGTTCTTTCTCCCACCCTGGACATTCCATAGACATATAAATCTCACTTGTCTAGTTTCCAACAAACCTCACAACCTCTGAGGATGCCTACCATAGATGTGAGCAAAACATCAGGTGAGAATGCTTCTGGAACATGGCCTTACAGCCCGGAAAACCCACAGCTACCCAGTGATTCTGATCATGAAAGCCTTCGACAATACATTAAAAGAATGGTACCATTGGAATCTATATACTTTTATCTGTGTCCGCCTTTGGATGTTACAACAAGAGAGTTTTCATGCAAGCAGAAAGCTGAGCACCCCTCAAGTGTGAACATAAAAGAGACAAAGGCTGCAGAAAAGGCAAAAAGTGTCTGGTTTGGTAGAGTTCAGTGATCATCTAGGGAAGATCTCATGTTGCCTGCTCTAGAGATCAAAGATGTCACAGGTAAAAAGCTGTGAGGCCAATTTAGATGACATAGCCTTGTTCTTGAAAATATAGAATAACAAGCACTCTTTTCAGGTTAGGATTTCCCAGCTCATGGTTGTATTAGGTGACTTCAGATGCAAAAATTGCAGGAATCGCGGTATGGCCCATTACACAAAATTCAGATAGGTGGTATAGATCACCATAATAAGCGGGTGCAAAAAAACAAAACAAAAACAAAACAACCCACCACTACTTTTCAAAGCTCAGACAGAATTCCAAGTGACCTGCAGCAGTGCAATAAATATATATAACCAGTTGAGTTTCAGAATTCTAATCCTAGAATGTTTAAAAACACATATTGTGTGTTGTGGCAAAGAGTACGTCTACTATCTGGAGTGAGATGGGATGTAATTAATTAATTTAGTCATTCATTCAATCAAAACACATGTCTTTTTTATCCAAGATTTCACAGTGAATTATTACATTTACTTATTTATTTACAACATTTTTATTCCGCCCTTCTCACCCTGAAGGGAACTTGGGGCAGATCACAGAACACATACATGGCAAACATTCAATGCCGTTAAACAGAAAGGACAGACAAAAGATAGCGGTATTATGTCGGCATTTTCCCCCAACTTCGGCATCCTGGAGGTTGTGCTCGACTTCAGCCACAGGAGGGTGCTGTCACTCCATCCTCTATGACGAAGAGCCCTTGATCACAGACTTCCTCCTTCCTTTGATTGTCGGCATTTTCTGGTATTTCCTTTATGGTGCTGTAAAATATCTCCCTGCTTAAACAGTGCCTAATTTCTCTACTCACATCTGTTTTCAAACTGTTTAGGTGGACAGTGAGCTGGGCTGAAAGTCGAGAGCTCACCCCAATCTGGGCTTTGAACTGCCAACCTTTCAATTGGTGTGATCTATTGCTGCTGGTGATTAACCAGCTGTGCTAACTGACTGGTTTCTCCCATTGGACTTATTTAATGCAGGAACCAGGAATATATGACCCTCTGAAACAGCAATTGACACATGTCAGTCCCCTAATTTGCTTGTCTACAACCCATCAGTCATGAAGCCTAGGGCTTCTGGAATTTGAATTGCAACATTTGGGGACTCAAGGTCAGGAACTATTGCTCAAGTGAATGTTTCATCACAACTCATATGCTGGCTAGGGTTGGTAAAAGGTGGTCAAAGAACATCTAGAGGCTCATATATTCCTAAGACACCAAATTCCTACAATATTGGCCATGTCCTAAAAATCAGTAGTTTTATTAAGATTCTAGAGTTGCCATGATGAATGAAAATGTTTGACAACAGTGGAAGGGTTTGCCTGTTTATTTGTTGAGAAGCTGTAACCGGTGAGTGCAATTTGTTGAGATTGTTATGCCACAGAAGTTGTGTTTATGAGGCTTATGTGATAGAAGGAAGAGGACATATTGGCTGATAAAAAGGAAAGGAAAGATCTTCTTAGCTGATAAGGAGATCAAGAGTGGAGTTATGAAGTGTCCTGGAAACCGGTGAAGTTATAGCAAGATTGGCAGCGATAGCATTTGTTTATGAGATGATGCCTAGGTAGAATGTGTTTACAAGCCCACTGGAAAACAGTAAAATTTGGGTAGACAGGGGGATTGGGAAAGTTTGGTGCATCAGTGTCTATCCCTGACTCTAATTGATACAGGAAAATTTGGTTTACTCTTTAAGCAATGTAAAATCACAGCATAAAATGGTAGGAGTACACTCCCCGGCTTTCTTCTTAGGAAGGTGTTAGAGACTATGGACCTTGGGCCATGCTGTTGTATCAACAATTGCTGGCAATCCCCGCGCGCCCTCCCTCCTTCCCCCATCTCATGGTGTGGATGGGACAGGGTTGGCATCCTGTTCCTGTCCCCATCAGATGAGAGAAAGGGCGGCAATGTGCGGCAATGCATGTTGCCCTGCCACCCGTTCCCCCAGTTAGAGTTACCAAAACTACACTTTCCTCCCCATAGTGAAGGAGGAAGCACCTTTCAGCATGTTCACTCCACTTTGGGAGGAATGTGGGTTGGACCGGCTGTGCATCGTGTGATGGCGCATGGCAGGAGGCCCTGTCCTTGTTGTGCAACCAAGTGGCAAAATGGGGCAAAAATGCCCCGTGTGAAGAGGTAGCAGATCACTAGATTGCTTGCTACCAAGTGATTTCAAACCTGGGGAATGTGTAGACTAGACAATTGGTGTGAAATTGCCATGCTGGGTTCATATTTCACTAGAAATGTACATCTGATAATAAAAGGTGACAGTTCCAATTCTCCAACGAGTCACTTGTTTTGGTTATGTGCTTGGTTAAGTTGAGCCATGGTGGCCCTATTCTAGGGGTTTCTTGGCAAGAGAAGGCTTGCATTTCCTCCTTGGGCTGAGAGTGTGTGACATGCCAAACTGTCCCCTTTTCCACACTCTATGGGACCAACTATAATTGAATATTACAAATGCAATGCCAAGGTAAGTTCAAACATGTACTAGAGGTGTCTTCACTAGGCAGTTCCTAGATTATCCGATGCAACTCTGTGTATGTTTCTGCTGGAAGTTATTTGTTCACAGGGTTCACTATTTTCCATGATTTTTGCTAACTGTCATAAGTTTGGAAACTACATTGTCTCCAGTGGATGGGGGGGGGGGGGTTGTACTACATTGCCATTGTTTTTATCAAAATGCTTACTTTAAAAGACATTAGAGTCTCGCTTATCCAACATAAACGGGCTGGAAGAACATTGGCTAAGTGAAAATGTTGGCCAATGAGGAGGCATTAAGGAAAAGCCTATTAGATGTCCAATTATGTTACAATTCTACAAATTAAGCACCAAAACATCATGTTTTACAACAAATGACAGAAAAAGCAGTTCAATACTTGGTAACATTATGTAGTAATTACTGTATTTACGAATTTAGCATCAAAACATCGCAATGTATTGAAACAGTTGTAGAACTGGGTGGGAGGCAAACTGCGTTGGATAATACAGAATGTTAGATGAGTGAAGGTTGGATAAGCGAGACTCTACTGTACTGGCTATGTAATAAGTGAAAAGCATCTTGCACCACTATGGCATTCTACTTCTAAATCAGTGGGTTTATTCACGAAAGGATAACCATTCAAGTGCAGTTCCTCCTGACTGATTTCCAGAAGGAAATGAGCTTTGAGGCAAAGCTGCAAATTGAATTGTAGATGTTGGCTGAGCTTGCAGAGCAGGATCTTGCATAGCTTACAATTCAACATAGTGAGATAAACATCCTCACTAGCAGCGGCTGAGAAATGCAACAGTGGCTTTTGAAATTGCTTCTTTACCAAACATAGAAAGCCCCACACAAACTGTTTAGTCTTTAAACTTCCTGAATACATTTTTTTTGGTTTTGCAGAAGGCATGTTGAGGATGTTTGCAGAGTTCACAGCAGTGTTTTTAGGTGTGTCACATTGCTTTTCTCAAAAGAAAAGATACTTGTGATTCCCACCCACTCCTCCCAAGTCCAAGGTTATTGTAAATGTAAGGACGCACCTACTCTGTACGCGTTGTTTATATGCACAGAGAGGATTGCGTCGAGTGCTTTGTGTAAGAGTACATTTTGTATGTTATAAAGTATTGTGATTGCCAGCTTATCTTAGTTTATGAAGTAATGCTGCACTTGTTAACTGATCATGGAAAGCTGTATTGTCTGATAATGATTCAAGGACACCTTGATCCCTGCCAGGCAGGTTTCATGCCATAGTCACATTCACATGTCATTTGTTTATTAGAAACAGGACAACTTGAAACATCGGCCTCAGCCAAGTGAATCTAATACTGAGCACAGGGCCATACAAAGAATCCTGGTAGATCAGAATGAGGAGCCATCAAATCATTTCTGCCATTTTCCTCAATTGCTATGCAGATCTTGGGAGGCTTATTTATGTATTTATTATATTTACACCCCGCCCTTCTCACCCCGAAGGCTTGCTCGCTCTATGATTGCAGCCAAAAGAAGCCACTTATCTGCAGAGTCCCTGAAACTTAGCACTACAACAAACATTCAATGCAAAGCAAACAAAATTGGAGCTCCTGGTACAGCTGTACCTGCACACCATGTAACCCAAAATCATAGTCCAAAGCCGTTCCAGTTGTCGTTACAATGTTCCATATTTACTTATTACACTGAAAAGTTACTGTCCAAAAGCTTATTCTGAGGTCTGAGGTCTGATTTGGCCATGGTGGTCCATGTCCTAGTTACTTCTAGGTTGGATTACTGTAAGGCACTCTACGTGGGGCTGCCCTTGAAGACGGCCAGGAAACTGCAGTTGGTCCAAAGATCAGCAGCCAGGCTGCTAACGGGAGCTAGTTACAGGGAGCGGTCAACCCCCCTGTTTAAACAGCTCCACTGGCTCCCAGTAAGTTTCCGATCCTAATTAAAGGTGCAGGTTATTACCTAAAAAGCCCTAAATGGTTCGGTACCTGCTTATCTTTGCGATCGCATCTTCCCCTTTGAACCAGTATGTACCCTAAGATCATCCGTGGAGGCTCTTCTTTTGCTTCCGCTGCTATTTCAAGTGCAGCTGGTGGGGACGAAGGAGAGGGCCTTCAGAGTGGTACCTTCCCGGCTTTGGAATTCCCTACCCAGGGAGATCAGACAAGCTCCTACTTTGTCCACCTTCCGGATGTTCCGTTGTGCTTTCAATTAGGCTTTCACTGGAAAATTATTTCAATCTTAATTCTAAGGCCTGCACTTTATTGTGGCCCTCCTATTTGCTTCCTATGACACTTTCTCTAAGGATATGCCTATTCTTTAATTATTTGAATTTTGCACTTTCCATTGGCCCCATTTAGGAAGCTTTGCACTTACTCATAGCCGAACTCAGCCATAAGATTGTTTTATGTGTTATGTTTTTATTTGATTGATTTTATTGTGTTTTGCTTTTATCTGTATTAGGACTTATCCCTTTGTAAACTACCCCGAGTACCCTTGGGGAGATGGTGACAGGGTATAAAAATAAAGTTATTATTATTATTATTGTTTCCCACATCCATGTTTTTAATTATTTTCTGAATGTCAGGAGGGAGGAAGCTGATCTGATTTCACTGGGGAGGGAGTTCCACAGCCAAGGGGCCACCACTGAGAAGGCCTTGTCTCCCATACTCTCCAACCACACCTGCCAAGGTGGTGGGACTGAGAGCAGGGCCTCTGCAGAAGATCTTAATCTCTGAGGTGGTTCATAAAGGGAGATATATTCAGACAGGTAAGCTGGGCTGGAACTGTTTAGGGCTTATAGGCTAAAGCCAGCACTTTAATTGTGCTCAGTAGCAGACTGGCAACCAGTGGACCTGATATAGCACGGGGGTTGCATGATCCCTGTACACGCTCCGCTGAGGGATCTGGCCACCACCCCATTGGACCACTTGAAGCTTCCAAACAGTCTTCAAAGGGAATACCACATAGAGCGCCTTGTAGTAGGCTGTGAAGGAATGGATAGAAAACACCTTTCTTTATTTTTAATTTTCCTTTTCTGTTAAGTCAGTTACTAGAAACATTCCTTCTCTGGACTACAAAATTCTAGAAATCCCCAACCAGTGTGGCCAGTGGCCCTGAAAAAGTAAAATTTCCAGGCTCTGGTTAAACCATGTAGACGCTATTAGGAAAAGAAATTAAGAAAAGATTATCAATGTGGGGAGAAACCGCAGGAAGGGAAACAAGGCAAATCTGGCTGGCCTACAGAGGATCAATGTGATTGAGAGATAATAAATGTTTACATAGTGGAACCCCTGTATTTATGGGGAAACATTCCTGAACTTCTTGTGGAAACAGGAAACGGGGCATTAGTGAATTCTATAAAAATGTACTACGGTACTTCTGCTAAGAGTTACCATAGAGTCGTACTGGAGGACCATATTTTGTCATCTGTGAGTACCAGTCCTATAGATATAGGACTTGCAGTAGACTCAGACAGCTCATACAATAAACCTTGTTAAAACATGTGTCTGCCTTCAAGTTACCTGTTGAATTTTGGCAGCCACGTTAATTTTATAGGGTTTTTAAGGCAAGGAATAAGGTAAGTTTAAAGGTTTCCTCTTGACATTAAGCCTAGTCGTGTCTGACTCTACTGGGTGGTGTTCATCTCCATTTCTAAGCTGAAGAGCCGGCGTTGTCTGTAGACACCTCCAAGGTCATGTGGCTGGCATGACTGCATGGAGTGCTGTGACCTTCCTGTTAAAGCAGTACCTATTGATCTTCTCACATTTGCATGTTTTCAAACTGCTAGCTTGGCAGAAGCTGGGGCTAACAGTGGGGGCTCATCCGATTCCACGGATTCAAACTGCCGACCTCTTGGTCAGCAAGTTCAGCAGCTCAGTGGTTTAACCCACTGTGCCACCAGGGGCAGAGCAAGGCATACTCTGATGGTTTTGCTAATTCCTTCCTCTGGAATATAGTCTACCATCCTGATATTCATTGGTGGCCATCCGACTAAATACTTACCAGTGTTGACTCTGTTTCCAAAATCAGATATAGATTATGTTAAGGGACTAGTCTGTAAAGTGTTTCAAAACTGATTGATCTAACCAATTAATTGATAGATACTTGTACTACTAAAACAAATACTTGAAAATACAGGTTGATAATATCCTCCGCTAGATTGGCTTTAAAGCAATCTTGTTTTTTAGTTTTTAGTTTTATAATGGGAATAAAATAGCATTACAAAGAGTGGAGTATCAAACAAAACAGACACCTTTTCATTCTCTTGCCCTCTCATTTTTAATGAATTTTCACATCACCGGTAAGTTAAGGCAAGCATAAAGTTATCTTGTTCATGGATGAGGAAACAGAACCAGAGTAGATTAATGATACCCCACAGGCCACAGGGAGTGTCAGCAGTAGAACATATAATCACAAATTCCTGAAGCTTCATATTGTCTTAAGGCAGTAAATTTACACTTCATGCTACTTCTCCTTCCGCAACCATATGCCTCCAGAGATGTACAAAATATTTATCATTCCTTCCCCCCTTTTCTAAGAAGTTCAGTGCCGGAGGCTGTCATTCCCTTTAGGTGAGAGGACATTGAAGCTATATGATGTTTCTTTGTAATATGTTGTTGTTGTGTTGTTGTTGTTGTTGGTGATGTGACTTCAAGTTATTTCCAACTTTTGGCAGCCCTAAGGCAAACCTATCAATGGGTTTTCTGGGGCTGAGAGTATATACATATATAACTTGCCTAGGATCACCCAATGGGTTTTCATGGCTGACTGGGGATAGTCATAGTCCTGAATTCAAACTAGTGCAATACACTCATACTTGCAAGAGGGGAGTACCAGAACCAAGCAGAATCTTCGCAGGTAGTATAATTACCAATCCTTCATCATCTCTGAGAGAATGAATAAATCCAATGCCTTTCACCTTCACCTGACTCACAGCAGTGATTCAGCCCCCCTTTTTTGTATCAGGAGCTGCAAGAAACTACAAGTCGCTTCTGGTGTGAGAGAATTGGCCGCCTGCAAGGACGTTGCTCAGGCACGACCAGATGTTTTGATGTTTTCCCATCCTTGTGGGAGGCTTCTCTCATGTTCCCGCAGAGGGAACATGAGAGACAGAGGGAGCTCATCCGTGCTCTCCCCGGATTCGAACCTGTGACAGAGGGAGCTCATCCGTGCTCTCCCCGGATTCGAACCTGTGACTGTTGGTCTTCAGTCCTGCCGGCACAAGGGTTTAACCCATTGCGCCACTGTTCCCTACATTTATATGAAGTGTGCTCATGTTGAACAGAACTCCACAGATTCTGTGTACACAAATCTGTGTGTATCCATGAGGCCTAGCAGTCTAGCCAATGTATTGAACAGTGTCAGTCCTCTCAACACCATAGGATTCATATTCATGGCCATCATCTGCCACTGTGAGACTTAGGTCCAGGGTATATTTTGTTTTTAAGAGAAGATCTCATGTTTGCTCTTATGAGCCTTTTGTTGTTTATTTGGTCATTTGCTTCTAACTCTTCGTGACCTCATGGACCAGCCCACGCCAGAGCTCCCTGTCGGTTGTCACCACCCCAGCTCCTTCAAAGTCAAGCCAGTCACTTTAAGAATATCATCTATCCATCTTGCCCTTGGTCAGCCCCTCTTACCTTTTCCTTCAATTTTCCCCAGCATCATTGTCTTCTCTAAGCTTTCCTGTCTTCTCATTCTGTGGCCAAAGTACTTCATCTTTGCCTCTAATATCCTTCTCATGTGATTTGCCCAAGGTCATCCAATGAGTTTTATGGCTGAGTAGAGATTTGGACCCTAGTCTCCAGAGTCATAGTCTACTGCTCAAACCACTAGATTGTGTCATAAATGAGCACAATCTGATCTTAGATCTTTTGCTTTCAAATGTCAATGATTTATAATAAGTACAAAATTATGATGGTAATACTGTGGGAGAGAAATCCCTGATTGAATACTGTTGAGAGATCTCAGTTAGTCATATCCAGGAACACTGGACATCTGAATATGTGAATCAGTTCCATTGAAAATTTTTGGCACCTATGACATTTATATGAATGTTCCAACTGTGATATTAGATGGCCCACTCATATATTTAATATATCTGATAACGTCTGTCAACAACTGATGTGTTTCCACATGTGAATTGGTTTCTAGTAATCAAGTAATCAACATTTATTTGAAAGCTGATACACTCACATCAACATTTGTCTAAGATCTCTATTTTCATTGTCATATGATTTGATATAAAACTCGAGATCTCTACTCATCCATGAAACTTGCTGCGAGACTTTGCCCAAGCCACTATCTTTCAGGCTAACCTATGTCACATTGAGTTTAGATCTTGAAACTTGCAGGAGGAACAAGAAACATCAATGGCTTGTATTTTCTATTTTCTCAGCAAGCTCAAATGTTCAAAGTCACTATAACAAATGGTAGTATTGTAAGATGAAATGGAAAAATTGAGAGTTTATTTGATACTTCGAAAACTGTTCAAAATTAACTAGTATTTTTCATTGGGAAGTCTTCAAGATGATCTTGGAATGTAATGCCCAGCATTCTTCACTATCAGCTACCCTGGATAGGGCTGCTAGGACAACATCTTGAAGACAGCATGATTTCCATCCCTGATTTTCATCACTAAACATGTACCAATAGAGATATAACAATAAAATAGAATGGAACAGAAAGGGATACTGAAGACTTATTTTCAAGAATGTTTTCTATTTCCTTCCTATTCCTAACCGGAGG
This sequence comes from Anolis sagrei ordinatus, assembly GCF_025583915.1. Classification (NCBI taxonomy): domain Eukaryota; kingdom Metazoa; phylum Chordata; class Lepidosauria; order Squamata; family Anolidae; genus Anolis; species Anolis sagrei. Next base: position 161,208,805 of record NW_026847438.1, on the reverse strand, counting down.
CATCAATTTGTATTTCATTGAGATTCACAACAAGAGTTGAAGCTCTTCTTCATTCAAGAGACTGCAGGAAACAACACATTCCATGAACATTTGTTGTGATCAAGATTTAATGCTTTCTAACAACAACAATAATATTCTCAAGATTTGTTTAAAAAATAACCAGACAACATTTCTACTGTCCCAGACTATTTGGTGGCAAATTCAGCAGCACCAGCCTGTGATTGTGTCTGATGTCAAAGGGGATGATGGTTTTTCCTGAGCCTGCGGAATCAAAGAATCATAGAATTGGAAGAGATCTCATGGGCCATCCAGTCCAACCCCCTGCCAAGACATTAGTGTCTGATGTCAATGGGGTGATGGTTTTCCTGGGCCTGAGTTTTCAAGTCCTGACCTTGTTGATAGGCCTGGTTATGGCCTTGCTAAAAGGCCTGAGGTTTCTCATGAACTGAGTGCTTCTCCTGTAGATTCTCAAGGTTGCATTCCTGAAAGGGGCCCACGGCAGCTTTTCTCTGAGAAATTGTCTTCTGTGGATGTTTTTTCAGATGCAGAAGTTAATAAGACTGAAGATAGAAGGAAAGATTTGTGTAAACTAAGACAGTTCCCAAGATCGCAGAAGGGGTCAGCCCATCTTCTAGAAAAGAGAGATAAGAAATCTTTATCTGGTTGTAAAGGCAAGCGGAATATTTTCTTTTTGTTTCATGAGACAGGAAAGGCTTTATATGAGACGAGGAAAGGATTTTAGCCCAGTCTGGTCATGAGGGTCTCGTTTCCAAGTGGATTTCTAGTTTCATGTTTCAAGTTTTGCCAGGTTGCTGTTCTTGGTATTGGATCTCCATGCTTTTGGATTTTGCATCCTTGGATCTTGTGTTTTTACCCTTGTACCAGGAAGTTAATGGACTATTTGTTACTTTTGGACAATATTGTTTTGGACTATACTGTTTCTATCATTTTTATTGCTTTACTTGCATATATTCTTCAATAAACTGCTTGTTGATTTTATTGTACTGGTGTGGTGTTTAAAGATAGAGTTGTTCTGGCTCTGGGATACAACAACCAGCACCATCCTATTCTCACTCAGAGGGGAATAAAAAAGAATCCCAGGTTTCTTGGTCACTTTTCCTTGTTGGATGGAGGTTGACTGGCAGCAAGGGTGTTCCTGTATACTGCTGGATCCTGTGTTAGTAGATGGTGAATTTGTTCTGGATTTCACTTAAATGTCAAAGGAGCTATCCACGGTGCTGAAGATTAGCTCTAAACCAAAGTTCAGCACCCCAGATAGCTCTTTTAAAACATGATCAAATATCCAGGAGTGGGTTCACTGTTGTACTGCCATGAGGGCCATCCGCTACCACTGATAAAGTGAAATCCTTTGGCCCCTGAGGCAATATTCCAGGAAGAACATAACAGTTTGGAACTGACTCTTGAGGCTGAAGACAGAGTGATGATCTGAAGAAATATTGTCCCCTCTTCATTCCCTTGAACTAAGACAGGAGAAAGAAGGGGAGCAGTATGTCAAGTTTAGTGCAAACGTTAAAGGAACAGTCCAAGGTTCTAAACTCTATCTCCCATATACATCCAGCAGCTTGGATAGCTCCCTTAAAGTTCACACAAAAATCCAAAATGGTGAATTTGCCCTACTGGCATGAAATCACCTTCCACCACTGTGAGCAGTTTATGAATGTATACTACACAGTTACAGCACTTTCACCATCATGATTCTATCCTATGCAATTCTGGAAGTTGTAATCTCCATGAAGTACAGTACATAGCATTCTCTGCTAGAATGTTTTACCATGTCCTCCCTGAACAACATATCTCAAGGTACTCTGATCAGCCATATATCTCTAAGTACTTTTAGTGCATTAGAGTGATACTTCTCAAGTTACCTCATGCAGCGTGCCAAGGACAGGTATCATATTGGTTCCGCTAGCTATAATTGTTTCTTTCCTTTTAATTTTTTTATTGTTTTATCATAGTTATTACATTTGTTATGCGTTTGGTTATAGCAGTTACATATTATTCAACACACTCTTTAACATATAATCTTATTATTCTACTTAAACATTTTCCCCCCTTTTTTCCCACCACTGTGCTCCACTTCCCCCATATCAAGCCACAACTTTTACATATCGTCTGTCCAAAATTTCAATTCTTCTTGTGACGATAACTTTCCTTCTTTGTTTTTTAAACCATTTACAACAAATTTTCCCCATACAACATCAAAATCACTTTGTTTCCATATACCTTTTTAACTTTTAATATACATGTAAGCTTATCATTTATTGCCAGTTTCCATGCTTCCTTGTACCACTCCTCTATTTGTATATTTATTTCTTTTTTCCAATTCCTTGCTATAAGCAGTATTGCTATTGTTAATAAGTTTGTTATCACTTCTTTATCCTCCTTTTTCAATTGTGTATTGTTATATAATGATAATAAAGCTATACTAGGGCTTTTCTCAACTAGGGTACGCAAATTGCTTCTTTCCTAAACCCTTGTCTGGGACCATCAGCCTCATAGTTCAGGGACTAGCACCAATCAAAGGATCGCCACTGATAACTTAGAGTGTTTTATGTCTTTCACTGACCAAACTACAAATCCCAGGATTCCACAGAATGGAGCAATGACAGTTATGGTGCTACCAAATAACTGCATTTGGTAGTGTGGCTATGTTAGGAAAAACTTTTCAATAACTTTAAAGCATAGGTTCTTTTTATTGCAATTCTCCAGTAAGAGAAAGGGTATCAGAACTTTTACAGGACACAAAGAATGACATTGGACATATAGACATACAGATTCTGTGTAACCACATTGAATCCACAAACAACCTACAGTTACATTGGCTAACAAACAACCAAAGGTGCATTGCATTTTTACTCAGCATTCACATTACCCATACACATTCATTCATCCTTATACATACATCACCATTTATCCCGCTGACTCCTGGAGAACATCTCTTAGGCCAGACCCTGCTTTCCCTGCAGCCTGCTAATGCATAGTTCCGAAACTTCCAAAATACCAAAACTTCAAAAACTTCTAAAATGCCAAAATGCATCACCTTTCCCTAAGAACAATGCCAAGGATCAGATCTCTGTTTTCCTCTACAGTAGAAACTGACTTCCTGCAACCATATAATGACTCCGAAATCACACTTCTTTCTCTTCCCTTGAGAAAAGGAGCAAGTGACCAGACTGCAGATCTGTCACTCCCAAATACATACACCATCTCTCTCAATACAGCATGGCAGGCGAATAGCACAGCTGTCTGTCACCATGCAAATACACCATCTCTCTCCTTCCCAAGGAGCAGAGTGGCGGGTGGGTGAGACTCTTCCAGACTGCCACCATTTTGGAATTGTAACAAGGTCTCTTATATAGCAATATTTCTTACTGATGTTGCTCCAGAGTTGTAAGTGAATGATAGATGTTTTTACAGCATGAAGCATCTTTGCTTCATCTCAGTTCCTTCCTGTCAGATGCTGGCTCATCTTAATTGCTGTTGGTAAACATAAGGAGCCTTGTGTTGACTTCCTTCCTAACATAAGGAACCTTGTAAACATTTCCTTAACTTAAAGAGCCATTGTCTCTGATAATGTAAACATGTTTTCCCCAAAAGTGTATTCCCCCAAAAGTGTATTTATCTGATAATGTAAACACGTTTTCCCCAAAAGTGAGGGAGGATGCCGATTTAATATCCCTAGGGAGGGAGTTCCACAGCCGAGGGGCCACCACTGAGAAGGCCCTGTCTGTCGTATCCACCAGACTCGCCTGCAAAGAAGGAGGGATCAAGAGCAGTGCCTTCCCAGACGATCTTAAATTTCTAGATGGTTCATAAGGAGAGATACGTTCACTCAGGTAAGCTGGGCCAGAACAATTTAGGGCTTTATAGGCTAAAGCCAGCACTTTGAATTGTGCCTGGTAGTAAAGTGGCAGACAGTGGAGTTGTATGCTCCCTGAGCGCTACTCTGGTTAGCAACCAGGCTGCCACCCACTGGACTATTTGAAGCTTCCGAACAGTCTTCAAGGCAACCCCACGTAGAGCATGTTGCACTAGTCTATACGGGATGTAACCAGAGCGTGGACTACCGTGGCCAAGTCAGACTTCCCAAATTCAGCAGTTAATCATTGTCACAGTTCAGCAGCTTTTAATTACAGTCCATGAATTCTTCACCTCCTTCTTGTAGTTTTCCAGGACTCATCTTAGGATGGCATCTGTAGACTATATAGACCCCAACCATATATCTTTCATACAATTCCATACAAACCATACATCATATATCATGACAGAAACAGCTGTGTCTAGTGGTTGGCACCCTGACTGAGTTTGATTGAACATACTTTCTGCCCTACAGTGACTCGGCTAGGAAAACAGGTGTGTTTTTCTTATGCCAAATACTGAATGTCTGGTTATATGATTGAGAGAATGACAAGTTCTGAACATATTCCCCAAAATGTTGCTCAATTGTTCTGCTTCCTCTTCCTCATATATGTTTATGGGCTTTCTGTCTCCTTTCCAGAAAAGTGCTTATGGCAGTAATAATGAAAAGAGATTTTGTTGGAGGCCTCCTTAGCTGACACCTGTTGTAATGCAGGGTTCCTGCAAAAGGTACCTTTCTCAAGCCTTTTGTTTAGATGCCAGCCATCCCGGGAATATCTCTACACCTTGCTCAAATGACAGAAGGACAGGTGGAGCAACAAATAGGTGATGCCAAAGTGCAGAGCCCAAGTTTCAATGTGCTGAGCTGTAGGGCAGATGGTAATAAGGATTTATATGATTGCAATGCAGGTTCTCTCCAGCCACAGACAGAAATATTAATAAATACAGGTTTCTGCTGTGTGTGTGTTTTTTTTAAATTGTTGCCCTTACTAATCCTCACAATGATAGAATCTAGTTGTTTTATATTTCTGAACAGGACTGCTTACTACAAAGTGAGACAAAACAGGATTTGCCTGAAATGTTTAAATGCAGCGGCTGGAATGATCAAACTATAAATTGGCCTACAGTTATTATGTAAATAGCTATAGCTTGCCGTAAATTGTAGGGAGCTCAGTGTGTTATGCAATGCCTAATTTGCTTTAGCAATGTGAGCCTGATGATATAACTAATTGCAATCTGAGTGCTGAAAATAATAAAGCCATATGTATAACTGCTGTGCATATTTCATAAATGAGACAGCCCTGCTATAAACTGTGAAATTAAGTATAGCTTCGCAGAATGGGAGTGGGCTAATGTGCCAATGCCCTGCAGTTTCTTCTGGCAGAAGCCAGACTTAAGTCACTACCTCCGTCTAGCTTCCCAGCACACATTTGCAAAATGCGTATAGTGTGCAAAGAGGTTTAATGGAGGTTTGTGCAAAAGTAGTAAGTCTTCGTGCTTTTGTTTCTCCAGCTCCCTGGAGGCCATAAAGCAAGGGAAATACAGACATTTCTCTTCCACTCATTTTATACTCAGGTGAGTTTGCCTTTTGTCATAGAAGGAGCCATCTGCTTTGGCTTCAGTCTGCTATCCAGTAGTGCAGTGTGACAGTAATGGGGAGACATTTAGATTCCATAAAACCAGTATATTCAAAACAGAGTCCCTTCCATGTGAGATGCCTCTGGTTAAGCGTCTGCTAATCCTGGCATTGCTACCCATTGAAATATGGAGTGGAGAGCCAGGCACCTAAAATAGGAAAACAAAACCCAAAACAAAATACAAAATCTACAAAAGATAAATGGGGGGGGGGGGGGGATCAACTAAAAAAGCACAAAATACTACATGCAAGTTTTTGGAGCTCTACTGGRTTCTCCACCAGGCAAAACATATTAAGGAGGATTCAGTAGAAGGAAAGTGACAATATTGGAGTCACAGGTGTACATTTTTATCAGATGTTGCTTCTGTTGTAGTTAAGTTGCTCATTCCACTTTGTAACTATGTGGGAACTGAAACAAAGGACAATAAACTTTAAACACTAATGGCAGTAGTAAAGTCTTTACTCGCCTCCCACCCCTAAGTTTCACTGTTCTGTGGATTTTCTATTTGGTCGTATTTTGCTTCTTGGCCACTATGACTACCCCTACATAAGTTGTTGTTTTATATATTTGTGTCTCATTTTCTTTCTCCAAAAAGAAACACTAAAAGCGATACAATATATAATTATAAATATAAAAAAATAGACAAACACTAAATCAGGATTAAACATGGAAACTATTGAAATACTTAAAACCACTGAAACCATCAAAAACCTATTAATACACACAAAATCATAAACAACACACCCTGGTGCAGTCTTAAAAACTGTGTTTGCTAAAGGCCTGCCTGAAAAGAATGGTTTTAACCTGCTGCCGGAAGAACAGTAGAGGAGACTATTCTGGTTTCCCTGGGAAAGAAGTTCCAGAATTGTGGGGCAAACACCAAGAAGGCCCTCTCTTGCACATGCCTATCAACTGTACTTGTGATGAAGGTGGGACTGAAAGAAGGATTTCAAGGGCCAGGCAGTTTTCCTTAAATGACCACGAACTTCCGATTGACATGGAATAGAGATATTGAAACCAGTGGTTTTGAAACTCTATTCGCTAAATTGTTTGTGATATTTCCTGGGATCTTCAGAACCCCACGTTAAAAATATCATCCCAAAATTGTTACCTAGCTTGTCATGTTTTTGACTGTCCTAGGCCATTGTAATTCCAGAAGAGCTGAATACTCCACCAACATGCCACAAAGTTAACTGAAAACCAAATTCTAGTCCATTTTATGAAAGCTGGTACTTCTAACAATTATAACATTTTGATACCTCTTTAGTTTATTGCTGTTTTTTTCTTGAAATCTGTAGTTGGTGGTGCACTAGATCACTGTTCCAGAGCATTTTAAGTACAAGATGACTAGGACATGGAACAGTTGCTTCAAACTACAAGAAAGGAGATTCCATCTGAACATGAGGAAGAACTTCCTGACTGTGAGAGCTGTTCAGCAGTGGAACTCTCTGCCCCGGAGTGTGGTGGAGGCTCCTTCTTTGGAAGCTTTTAAACAGAGGCTGGATGGCCATCTGTCAGGGGTGATTTGAATGCAATATTCCTGCTTCTTGGCAGGGGGTTGGACTGGATGGCCCATGAGGTCTCTTCCAACTCTTTGATTCTATGATTCTATAAGATGTTGAACCTGTATTTATTGAATGACAAATCTCAGGATGTCATCAGTGAGCTCCATAGCAAGTTAATGTAGTATTGTACTTGTATGATGTGAAAGTGAAGGCTGGTATCTTTTCTGTGTCAGTGACAATGCCCATGGAATAGAGAAGACCCAGAGTAGGCCCAATGCAGTGCTGGTAAAAGGTTGGAATAAAACTATGGAGAGATTCAAGAAGATGCAATTCAAAAAAAAGGAACAGTAAGTTCTGCCTCAACCTTTTGGAATGGCCTTCCAGAAGATGTTCTTCAAAGTTCCTCAGTGCTGCTTTGGAAACAAACTGCCCCTGTTTGTTCAGGTTAGGAGGAGCAGATCTTAAACTTGTTTCTTAATTTGCCCTGCTGCAATTAATATTTAATTATGCATTTACTATATGCTAAGTTTTAATTGTGATGTGAGTTGTGCTGATATGTGTAAAACACATGAAGGAGAAGCTGGAGACCACAGGGAATAAATTTAATAAATGTGCCAAGGATACTTTGAGCAGATGGGAAAATGAGGGAGGGTCAGCAAGAGATTGTTTTGTATGGGGCTACATGTCTAAACCAAGGAGATTACATACTATTTGGCACAATGGAGAGCTATTTGGAAGAGAAAGAAAGTGTGAACATTGGTCTTACAAGGAGCCAATGCTCATGTTGTGAGAAGCATAAGGGGGTTGTGATATTTTACTACTCTCAGAGGATCTGACCCCTCTTTATCTTAAGATACTGAAATGCTTTATGCTGTACCACCAAAGCAAATATTGTACAGAAGGAAAATCCATGAGCAGATTGTGTCTGAAACTGTCGTGAATTTTGCAGGCTGCCAAAATGGCTGCCAAGCTGAGAAGCTAGTGGGGCAGTTAAGACAGACAGATGGATGTTTATTTTTGACAACATGTTTGGGATTTTATGAAATGTCCTTCAAAAGCATTGTGTCTATTCCAACGGTGAGGTGCAAATTAGGTTGAAGGATTTTTTCTTCCCCCTTAAGCTTCAGTGACTGGCCAGATTTAAGTCTTGTAATTTCCCCCGCCTCCCTGGATTTATGTTCAGCAACAAAAGAAACCCTATAGAGGTAACGCTTCCCTGACAGAATTATCACCGGTTGCAAAGGGCTGCGTCTAAATTGTGAATTTGTCTCTATAATGAGAAGGAAGAAAGGCTATGATTTATTACCCCTCACCCATCTTTTTGGTATATGCTAAAGCTGAACAGGTCTGAGAAATAATAGTTTTCAGCAAGCGGCAACCTGCAAGGACAGCTGTTTCTGAAACATAAAAAATAGTCTCATAGAAAAGGAAGAAAAGACCTAGTCTGTTCAAAGCAATAGGTATGAGAGACCTGTGAGTATTTTCTCGCTTACAGGCTGTAAGTCTGCTCTTCTTTATACTGTGATTTGTCTCTCCATTATGCTATATTGATTCACATACTTGATTACAGAGTAAACTATGTCTTGAATATTGTTGGTTAGGCTCAAATAGGATAAATCCATTGAATCAGTTGTTGAATTAGGAGTCACTACATTGGTAAGTCCCATTAATTCAATGAGTTTACTCTACTTGGAACTATACATGGCAAGGAACTGTCAAATCAGCAATTTGTAAGTTACTCTGGGAGCAGTTACTCTTTGGCTGCAGGACAGGATATAAATACTTAGAATAAAATCAAATAGGAACTGAATTCAGCTTTTGGTGTGTAATTTGGTTTTGGAGACTCCGGTCCTGGCCTCAGTGGTGCATGCATTGGTTACATTCAGATTTGACTACTGCAATGCATTCTATGTAGGTCTGCCCTTGAAGAGCATCCGGAAATTACAGTTCATCCAAAGAGTGGCAACCAGGCTTCTGACAGGTGCCAATTTCTATGCCTATCCTGAAGTAGTTCCATTGCTTGCCTGTCTGGTTACTGGCCCAGTTTAAGGTGCTGGTCATCACCTATAAAGTCCTATACGGATTCGGTCCAGCCTACCTGGAGCACCGTGTCCATCGTCATATCCCTGTGTGCAGGCCCGTAGCCAGGATTTCGATTGGGGGGGGGGGCTGAGTCTGAGTGAAAGAGGGTCTACCCTAGCAAATCTTTTGTATCGTTACCCCAATACCCCCATGCATATGGATATATTGAGTATGGTGATTGGATCATGATATGAATAAACATAACAGTTTAAATAATGCACCAGTAAGACCTTTTCGCGAAACCCCCCCCCCCCCCCCCCCCCCCCCCCCCCCCCCGGGCTACATGCCTGCCTGTGTGCAAACTTAGATCCAGCGGGGAAACTCGAATCGCCATGCATTCTGCATCAAAGGATTTTATTGACCAGTTTTACTGTCTGGTAAACTGTCTTAGATCTGCAGAGAAAGGAGGGGTAGAAATATCCTTAATTAATCGATGGGATCAAAATGAAGATGGCAGTGTTTTAGATCTGATATGTTAGCTAGGTTCATCCCTTCTAAAGACCTTCGATATCCAGTTTTTAATCAAAATCTATCTTTGCCTCCGATTTTCCCTTTGATGATTTCGGTCAGATAGACCTTGTATGTGTATGTCCCATGTTAACCTTTATGACATCTACATGAATATGGACATTTATCCATGATATTGTTCCTCTACATAGTGTATATAAGTAATAAAAGTGTCATATGACATCAAATTTGAAGTTTCAACAGCAATAACATAATACTTTGTGTATGACTTCCAAGGAGTCATGACACCTAGGCTTTTGGTGGAAAGGTGAAGCAGCCAATAATTGTGAACACTATTGAAATGAACACTTTTTGTTGAAGCATACCATAGAATTGTCCTGGATGACCTAGAAAATGCCTAGAGAGAAAAATATTTTATTAGATACAGGTAAGCAAAATTGTGGGTATTGCACCCACGGATACAAATACTGCACTGTATTCTTATTAGTTTGAAATCTACTGACTTTACTATGGCTACCTGACACCCCCCCCCCCCCCCCCCAAAATAATATTACCAGAAAAGACAAAAAGCTATGCAACATACATGCTGATGGCCTTTTCCAAAACAATAACCTCAGTATTTTCCACTTCTTTATTTCCCTCATCAGTGTTGATCCAGTACTGCCTAGTCAGATTGATATACAAGTAGAAAGAACTGGTTAGGGAAGGCAACTAAAACTTCGCAGAGTATTTTTTGACAACTTGTGGGCTGCCGTGTCAGCTGAAGCATTATATGTCATTTTCTTTGTCAAGCTAATGGTTCCTACTGTTTAAATCTAGTATAACAGTAACATCTTGTTTTAAAACTTGTATCATTCCAGTATTTATGTAAATGAATTCAATTGTCAAGCTCGCTGACAGTGAACAAAAACTGCTCAGCCTTTTCTAATGTTCCAGCCAGGCCCATAGCCAGGATTTCGATTGGGGGGGGGGCTGAGTTTTTTTCGGGGGGGGGGGGTCGGGGGCTGAGTCTGAGTGAAAGAGGGTCTACCCTAGCAAACCTTTTGTATCATTACCCCAATACCCCCATGCATATGGGATATATTGAGTATGGTGATCAGATCATGATATGAATAAACATAACAGTTTAAATAATGCACCAGTAAGGCCTTCTTGCGAACCACCATGAGAATTTCGGGGGGGGGGGGGCTGAAGCCCCTCAAGCCCCCCCCCCCCCCGGCTACATGCCTGTTCCAGTTTGTCAATTTCACTTGCTTCAACATCTTTCCCAAAATCAGCCACCTTAAGCAGTTGGTTATTTATTTATTTATTTATTTAAAACGTTTATATCCCGATCTTCTCTACCTCTGCAGAGGGACTAAACATAACGTTAATCTTGTGATGGTATGCACAAGCCTTTGGGAAAACTATATTGTCTGGCTTTATTCGGGGGCTATCTGTATAACTTCTGTTAAGATTGCAACCCTTAGCAGATAGAGGCACTTCAGGCAAGGTGAAAAGATAACCAAACGAGTTTACTGAAATAAGATGAATAAAGGGTTAACTCCACCCGAAACTATCATAAGGTAACTTAAAACAATACATTACAAATGGAGCCTTTGCTGGCTGTAGTCATCTCTCTGGAATCTTTTGCCTCTGAAGCAAAGTGATGGATTACAAGTTGTTGCTTATAAATTGTCTTAATCTTTTTTCCTGTGAAACTTAAGCTGGTGATAAGCTTCTGTTATCTTTTGGACTGATGGTATAATAATACTGTTAAATGCAGGTGCTAAGGATGACCGTTTGAATTGCTTGGGACTAGGATTACCAGCCAATCCCAAGCCTAAATCACAGTAGCTGTAGAAAAGAGGAGTCCAGCAAGAGAGCTCTATACAGGCAAATGGAATAGACAAACTAAGGCTGGCCTCTGGGGGGATTTTAAGCTCCACCCAAAACTAATACAAAGGAAGGTATCTACACTATTGGGAAAACCTATAAACAGGGGGAACTAAAGCAGAGGAGAGGAGAAGGCAGAGCTAAGACTTCACAAATCTCCTAACGAAAAGCTGTGGGTCATGGTGTCATGGTGTCATGTTGACACCATGACATAAGGGGAAAGGACTTTATTTTGTTCCACCAGAAGTTCTGATGAGCCTTCCCTCATCTCAAGGCATCAAGGCACCTTTCCCCATCTCAAAGAAGCTGATAATCTCAGGCAGGGAGCACCAAAATAAGATTTCTTCTTGGAACTGATGGCTGTTTTTCAGGGGGAAAAATATTTTTTGATTATTTGAGATGAGAGGCCCTCTTCCTTCCCGGCACTTGTTTCTGATTCTCATAAACTTGGCTGTGATTTGGGGTGGAAAAAACAACTAATGTTAAACGCATCCAGGCACATAACATCATGTGTAGTTTTGTCTGCACTTTGCATTTTCCCCTGTGCATGTGAGTTTCTTCCATGTGTCTCCCACTGATCAGCTACAACAAGGAAGTGTGTGTGTGTTTGACTCTAAAGGGGTCAGTGTTCAGTATTTTTCTCATGCTTCCTCACATTCAGCATGACCATCTCTGTAGCCATAGTGGACCCTTAGCTGGTTTGTATAAAGTTGAATGAGAGAGTGAAAATAGCATCACCTGAAAAAGTAACTAGGAATGTAGTCATACTGCTGAATTGTAGAAATTTGATGCCACTTTAATTCCTATTGCTCAACGCTATACAATTCTGAGGTTACTAGTTTATTGTGTGACCAGAGTTTTCTGACAGATGAAGCTAGACATCTCACAAAACTACAAATCACGGAATGCTTTAGCATTGAGCCATAGTATATATTCTTGCTTTGTAGCCATAGCCTAAGAAGATGCTGACCATCTACCTACCAAATAAGTGGGTGATGTTGGGAGAGTGATTGTCTCAACTCAGTTATATGAAGTCTTCAAATTGAAAGGCCTTTCTGGGTAATTAATAAAACATTGGACAATTTCCTATGTGAGGGATTGATCTGGGACCTGGTTAGACGTGCTGCTGAAATTGTGGATCGCCGCATCCCGGCGGCAGTCATGCAGGGGGTGTGGGGACCTGCTGCCCCACGTCCCATTCTGTTGCAGCTTCCCCACTTCCTCATCACATGGGAGGGGAGCCTTTTTTTCGGTGGCTCGACCCATCTTTCCTTATGGAAAGATGGCTACATTTGGCTTTCTGGAAAATTGAAACTTCTGCCTGTTGGGATGCCCTGGGACCTTATGGAAAAACGGCGATCCTGCCATTGTTTGCTGTTGCCATTTTTTTTTTTTGCGGCGACGGCACTTCAGCCACAGAGGCAGTTATCTAGGGTGTGATGGGAGCCATCGGGCTCCATGGCTGAACCTGAAAAAAAAATCAGGCTGCTGCTGTCGAAAAAAATACATGTGAAGGGGTCTCTAGTCATTTCATGATTACATTGCCATAAGTGTTTGACTCTTTGCTACCTATGGAATCTAAATTTGTTTAGATTTCTACTGTGTATTTCTACTGAAGTCTGAATTTCTAAAGTTCTTTACAGACCTTAACAACTTTACTGAATTTATACAGAGTAGATCTCATGGACGAGATTTCTAGGAGGCATCAAGGCACCATCATGTATTTTTGCTGCAGCAGTCAATGCATATTATAGCAATCTAGTTAGCAGTTTTTTAGACTACAACATCCAGAATCCCTGGGGAGCAGGGTGTTCCTATCGGCTAAGGACTTCTGGGTATTCCAGTAAAAATGAACAAAGAAAATGTTTCTTTGTTTTGGAGATTTTATTAAATGGACCACCAAATATTACATATTATTTTCATTCAAATAATATGTAATATTTGGTGGTCCGTTTGATTTGGGAGTGCTGAGTTCAGTGCCTCTCCTTTTCCACATTTCATGTTATTGATGGTAAGAAACAAATTGGCAAGATTTAACTTGTTAGGGCTACATTCCTCTTTCCATTCTTTAGGATTTGGATGAATATCCCTCAATTTTCCGTTATACAGTTCATCTACACTGTAAAACCAGGCAGTTACAGCCCTGTTTACTCTGAGAAACCTGTCTCTGTGATGCTAATGCTTTCTTGTGTAGTGATTTCTTTTCCGCTTCCTGCCACTGGCTATATTTGGCCTTCTGGAAAATTCAAACTTCTGCCTGTTGGGAGGCCCTGGAGCTTATTGCTAGAGGTAAGGGTTATTTCAGTTTCTGCTATTGAGTCATGGGAGATGTATACATTGTGTGGAAGTGAAGTAGAGTTAGTGATCCCAGCATGGCATTACTGCCACAACTTTGCACTGATTGGTGCTTTAATCACATGGGCAATGTGGTTGTATCACCATGTAACATTGTAATTAATTGATGGCTACAGGGACAAAGGGTATATCTGTACGGTAGATTTAATGCAGTTTGACAATGCTTTAACTGACATGGCACAATATTATGAAATGGTGGGAACTGTAATTTTACAAGGTCTTTAGCATTATCAGCAATGCTTCTCCTTGTCCCACAGTAGTGATCGCTGGTTGCAGAGGTACTCTGAGTTGCTGATGGCATTACACTGCAACTTACTTTTTTCAGTGATCATTCTGCTTTTGCTTTAGCGCTTAGAAAATCCTAGGAGTTCAAAATGCTGCAATTGTGTTGTGGTTTGGAGGTATCTGCTGTTCCCATTTCATCACACTTGCAATTCCACCTTAAATTTACTGGGAGCCACAGCTGCCATCAGATTATTTTTTTTTTTTGTCGTGTCAGGAGCGTCCTATTGTGAGAGAATTGGCCATCTGCAAGGATGTTGCCCAGGGGATTTTTTGATGTTTTATCATCCTTGTGGGAGGTTTCTCTCATGTCCCCGCATGAGGAACTGGAGCTGATAGAGGGAGCTCATCCGCCTCTCCCTGGATTCGAACCTACAACCTGTCGGTCTTCAGTCCTACCAGCACAGGGGTTTAACCCACTGCGCCAGTGGGTGCTCCAGATTGGGGCTCCGGCCATCAGATGACTTTCGGTCATTGCATTTATCCCCCCTTCACGGAACTACAGATCAATCATGAAATTAGGAAGATCTGTAATCACGGGGAGAAATTGTGGATTTAGGCAAAATAGTGCGAAGGACCCGTTATTTCAGCTCCAAATGACATATGATGGGGTCTGTGTCGGTCTCTGCTCTGTTTCAGATCTTACCATGGTGAAAAAGGGTGTTCTGATGGGTGGTCCTTAGCAGTAAGCTGTCATCCCTCTTTACAGAATAATAACTTCTTCCTTTTGCAATTTTCTTTTTAATTTTTTTTATTAATGACAGATATAGCGTAAAAGAAGCAGTGTAGAAGAGACAACAGGCAGTTTTTCTTTGCTGGTTTGTTCCAGTTATAATACTGTACTTAGCAGAGAGCTGTCATCCCTGTTTATAGAACTACATGATTACTCTTTCCTAAACTTGGACCTGAACCAGTTTGAATGAAAGTGATTTGTAATATTCGGTGGTCCGTTTCATATAATCTCCGAAAACAGAACAGGGAGGAGGGAGCTGAAAAGCCCGGCAAAATGGATTTAAAAAGCCAGATTTTATCAGATACTGGAGAGAAGAGAGTTAAGTCTGTAATATACCTGAGGCAGAGGCTGCCATGGGGCTCTTGGAGAAGATGGGATTATTGCACCATCTTCTTTTTCTCTCCCCTGGCAGCAGCAGCATCTTTCATTTCTTTTTCAAAAGTTTCCTAGGTTCCTCCCACATGATGGGAATTTAAGTTTCTCTCTCTCTCTGTTTCTCAGCCAATAAAAAAGCATGTTTGTATCCATGCTCTGATTGGCTGAGAATGGACACAACCGGTGACTACAATTCCCAGAACCCTCTCTTGTGGTTTAACTTATTTTTAAAAAATGTTATGGTAAAAACTTAAAATAATTCTAAAAAAATCAGTAATTGGTAAATTATTTTGAAACTTGGCAGACCTGCAGTTGTAAATGGGGTCTAAAGTTGAGGTAGGTTTCATGCAGATAGGCCTTAAAATGACTGAGGATTGAGCCTTTTAAAGTTTCCAGTTGTAGTCAATGTGTCTTATTTTGCCCCAGAAACAACTTTCAACAAGGGTTAAAGCAACTAAAAAAGTTTTACTTCATCAAAATGATAATACTCTAACAAACAGCAGCAAAGGAACAGAAGGAAAATCCCAAAAGCAAAGCAAATGTCTTACATCAGACATGAAACCAGAGTCTTTGGCAAGAAGTCTTTGCAAGGCACTTGCTAGAGCTGCAAGCAAGGAAACTGGAGCACAGAAGCACTGAATAGAATAGTTGCTGCCAGCATTGACCACTTCCTTTACTGCTGATTTATAGCCCTCAGCTCCCAGCACAGGTGTTCCTAGGGCAAGGTCTGATTGCTCAGCATCCTTTCAGCAATTCTAGCTGACTTTTCCTTCCTTCTTTGCCCTTTGGCATTCTTGAAAGGCAGGAACTGGCAGTATGTTTTCCTCACCCTCTTCTTCTGCGTCAACACTTGCAAACCCCCAACCCCTGCATCTTTGACCTCCTGTCCTATCTCCTCCTCCTGAGAAGAGGAATACACAACACAATGGGCCGAATCTTTGCCAAATGAAAACAGCAAAACCCCTCCCAATTTGAGTAACTTCCTGGTCAGGCCTGTAGCGAGGGGGGGGGGGTTTAGGGGTTCAACCCCCCCCGAAATGTTTCAGATTTTTTTTTAAACCCAGTTTACTCATGAATTTTAACTGGTTAACCAAATTCTCATGCTAAGTCCATGAGATGCAAAAAATTAAGAGTCCCTCCAGAACTGCAAGAACTATCTCAAGCAAATATTTATTTATTTATTTATTATTTAAACTTCTATGCCGCCACTCCCCTGGGGCTCGGAGCAGCTTACAAGAACAGGCTAAAATCGAACACAATTTAAAAACAATTTAAACAATTTAAAAACAGGAATAAAAATCAAAGGCTTGTCGAAACAGGTATGTCTTACATGCCCTGCAGAAAGCTGATAAATCCCGCAAGGCACGGACTTCAGGTGGCAGAGTATTCCAGAGTGATGGTGCCACTGCTGTAAAGGCTCTGCGTCTGGTTGCTGTTAGATGCAAGGTCTTGACACTGGGAATTTCCCATAGATCTTGGTCCTCAGAATGGAGGGATCTCTGGGGTTAGTAGGGGGTGAGGCGGTCCCTCAGGTACATCGGCCCCAGACCATGCAAGGCCTTAAATATTGACAATTTATTCACACTGTCATTACTTGCAGCAATAGCCGATGTAGTGAAGCAACCAAGTTGTGTGTGTGTGTGTTGAATGTTCTCATTAAGGAGGCCAGACTTGGTGGAGGTGGTTGACAGGGGCGGAGCTGCAGGCTATTGAAGGCTGCTCTGCCCCCTGCTGTGCTCTTTGCTTCAGTGTGAGATAGAAGGCAGGTTTCAACCCCCCCTCGCAAAATTTTCAAACCACCCCCCCCCTGAAAATTTCAACCCCTCCCGAATTTTTTTTCTGGCTACGGCTCTGTTCCTGGTAAACAGAATGAGGGGTAAGCTGAAAGTGGACCCCGAAATCACATGCCGAATTGCACACCTCTACTCCTTCCTATGGAAGGTATGATCAGCTCCTGATTTCTCTTTACTTAACAATGTATCTCAATACTACCATCTGATAAGGTCCCTACAGTCTATTTTGTAATTATAGGGTTGGTCATTCTCTGACAGTGTTGTCTCAGACTTCTCATCAGTCCTCGTGACTGAGTACGAAACTTTTTGTTCCAAGGTCTTTCCATTTGAGCGCTTCTTGTTTTCTGTAGCTGGGTCCTGTTGCCACTAAATGTTCTAGATGAGTGATATGGATTAGAACAATCCTCCCAGATTGTTGCATGGAGAAACAAGGAAAGAATTTGAGAAATTAATTTTAAAGCTGTGTTACTCAGAGTGGTGGTCCTTAAGCTATCTGATTCCAAATCATGATCCGTTTCCAGAAAATATAGCTGCTGAAAATGATAAAAAGTATGGTTGGTACTGGTTCCTGGCAAATAGCTTACGCATCACTACTGTAAAGCACTATATACATAGTTGTAAGGACTGACAATAGTGGCAAAACAATAGTGGCATTTTGTTCACAGGACAGTGATCACTGACGTATGTTGAAAGTTGCCAGTGTTAGGACTGTACCTGGACACTGAGATTTTAGTGCCAAAAATGGAGACGTATAAGGCAGGCTGTGATGTGACATGGGTGATGTTACAAGGTTAGCCTCTGGTGATGTTGTTAAGCATCAGCCACACACACAAACACATTTTCAGTCTCTCCCTGAGATTCCTCTGCTTGTCCTGAGAACTGGAGAAGAAGGATCAGGCTGAGAGATCTGGGATTGCAATGGCATTTACAGAGCCCACACATGTTGTCACAAACAAAATTAATAGTTCCATGAGATTTATGCTTTTCATTCAAAACCATTGCTTTTGGGTGGCCACTTACATATATACACACAAACAAGCGAACAACACATGCACAGATTGATATGTAAATTTGGATATAATATAAATAATGCAATGTAAATAGCAATGAATGGGGAAGCTTTTCCCACTGTACTGGCATTAGATGGTGATGAGCAACTTCAAAACTGCTGCTCTTGTGTTCTGGGCAAACCTTCAGACAGAGGATACCTGCAAACAGTGAATTGCTCTCTGTAAAAAAAGGACATGTGGCCACCATACACTACTTAGGCCCTTAATATTCAGCATAAACAAGCCAAGGAAATGGCCTGGAGGAACATTCCTGACATGCTTCCTCACCATTATAAAATGTTTATTCTCTCTGTCAGGCTATGCTGTCTGCCTAGCCCTTTGAATGCCACACGAGGCTGATTTTGGCCTTATGTATGCAGCCAGTCTTTCCTTTAGAAGGCTAAAATAGCATGTAAAAATAATTTATTTAGGCAGTGTTCATTTTCAGAACAGCAGCATGCTTAGAATTCCTTAACTTTCTTATCATTTCTAGAATGTCTGGGGACCGATATTTTGAATCATTAACTCTGAGCTCATAAGTATTATGCCGAGTGTGGCTACAATCCCCAAATATGGTCCCTTTGGTTTGCATAACACACAGATGTGACCTGCATATATTTTTTATTCATCCATGTGGAATTTGTGCAAACTTGAAATGTTCCCGAGGGAAAGTGGCTGCTTAGAGCATCTACAAGCATCTTGAAGCATCTGTAAGAAAGATGCCAAGCACAGTAACCAGTGCAGAGAAGCTATACCATCAGGTAGAGTAAAGTGGCTTCCTCGGGCATTATGTTATTTAATATACAGTTACTATACTTTTCCAGGGTGTATGGTCTTTGCCCTGATTTAGCAGGGGCAGTTCTGATTAACTGTCTCCTTAGTTGTTTTTAAAATACCCCAGTGTCTCTCTACTTCTCTCAATTGGTTCCATTGAGTTCCAACTACAAAAGTACAAAAGGAGGGGACTGAATTTTGCTCATCCCATTGAGCCAATGTCTGCCAACCTTTGGTTCTCCAGTTGTTTTGGAGTTCAACTCCCAGAAATCCCAGCCAGCTTATCAGCTGTTAGGAATTGTGGGAGCTGAAGTCCAAAACACCTCAAGGACCAAAGGTTGGGAACCACTGCTGAGGCAAAAGCAAATTGCAGCAGGCTCTCCTAGCTTATGTGTTCTTCCTTATTACCGACTTCTATCTTGAGAGCACATTCTTGCAGCAGCAACAACAACAACAACAACATCAACAAACCCCTGATAGGGTTGTTGTAGATTGGAAATAACTTGAAGACACACATGAGCAACAAGGACTGCCAGATTGAAACTGGAAACAGCTTCTTTACTTTTAATAGTTGTATGTAAGGAGATTTCATTAGAGTTTGCAATGATGTTACAAGAAATGCCTGCTTAAATTCCCTTTCTTACGCCACCATAAAAGGAGCACGACCATCTCCAGATTTCACTATGGCAATCCTGAGACAATCCATCCTTTCAGCTACGAAATCAATATTATGTTCCCCATCAGATTTATTCTGAATTTTGTTGCTTTCCAGCTTTTGATAAATAGGTCTCATCCTTATATATTACTTAAATGCAATTTGTTAATGTTAGCTCATTTTCTGACTGTCCTATATCCCACCCTGGCAAAAAAGCAGAATATAAATGCAATAAATAAAACTATAGGCTTATCGATGGTGGGCTGAAGGTTTAAATTTAGAAAGAAATCCAAAGGGATAGAGTCAGACCCCCACATTTGCTGGGCTTAGCGTGCAGAGACCCCACTCTCCAAAATGAAAGTCAAACACTTTTTAAACTTGAAAACTTATCTAGGAATCTCTAGGTCAGTGGTTCTCAACCTGGAGTCCCCAGATGTTTTTGGCCTACAATTCCCAGAAATCCTAACAGCTGGTAAACTGTCTGGGATTTCTGGGAGTTGTAGGCCAAAACATCTCAGGACCCAAGGTTGAGAAGCACTGCTCTAGGTCCTCCAATGCAACTTTCTCCTCAACTTCCACCAGAGTTATGTTGGAGGACCTAGAGATCCCGGAGATATGTTTTCTCTAGAAATCTCTTGGTCTTTCATCACAATTCTATGGCCAGCTTCTGGTAGAAGTTGACCACAGAGTTGCATAAGAGGACAAAGGGTGGATCCAGACAGGCCTTTATCCCAGGAAAATCCGTGTTTTAAAAATGTGGATCTTCCTGGGGGCCTGTTCACACACACTTTCTGAAGTGGGTGTCCAAATGCTCTTGCGGGACTGTCCCATGAAAACATCTGAAGGCCCTCCCCCCTCCCCCAAAGCACCCAGGCCCCTTTGAAAAGTAAAGAAAACTTACCCAGCCTGTAGTATATTCTCGGTCATTTCTACGCACCAGGAGAGCTTCTCCGAGAGTGTACTGGGGGCCGGGTAAGTTTTCTTTACTTTTCAAAGGGGTTTGGGGAAGGAGGGTAGGTATTCCCACAGTTTTCCAGACTAATTTAGCCCAGAAAACATTGGGAACTGTGTCTGGACTGCAATCTAGACACCGGAAATAGTGGGTTTATCCTGCACCTTTCAAGAAGGCATGGAATAAATCCACTATCTAATTAATTCACTACAAACCAGGGTTTTTCTGGTTTGTAGCAAATTAATTCGGATGTCCAGAATGTTGTCTGGACAGCCCCTTCTTTATTGCAGGGGTTACTGCAATAAAGGTACTGTCTGGACGGGCCCCTAGATGGTTGGCTTGCATCGTATGCAATAATTAGGCAAGAACTGGAATAAAGAACTTCATGTTCTTTATGAACTCCCTGGAAGCCTTGATTACGCAAATAATTTAAGTCAGGTCTCCTCTCCAGTAACTGTGCTCTCCTTTTTTACTGAGTTATCTGTCTAGGTTCCCTGTTGTCCTTGGACCTCATGAGGGGAAAGCGGAGGGAACTGTGTTACCCTGCTATTGCCCAGCCACCCCACATACTTTCTGCACTGAGGTCCATCTTTCCCTCACTTTCTGCTGCTTGAAGACAGATTTAGGGTTTTGTTTCCATGCGCTGCGGAAACATAACCTGACAGAGTCACAAGTGCATTGATGTCATGTGATGGCCTCCGTGGAACTCCCATGGGACTCTACTTCCGAAGTGCATGGAAAAGAAGCCATAAACCTGTGGGATGAAATCCTAAGTCTTTATGATCCATTCA
The DNA here is from genome assembly GCF_025583915.1 of Anolis sagrei ordinatus. Taxonomy (NCBI): domain Eukaryota; kingdom Metazoa; phylum Chordata; class Lepidosauria; order Squamata; family Anolidae; genus Anolis; species Anolis sagrei. The sequence goes on along the minus strand of NW_026847438.1, from coordinate 161,187,600 downwards.
AGAACTGACAGTGTGGAGTCTGGGTGTAGCTACATGGAGGGCAAAATGGGGACATTGCCCCTCAAGTAAGAATTCTGATCACTCAAATACATATTTCTAGCATTGCAATATCTTAAAGCATCAGCTGAGCATTTGCAGATTTGAAACATACAAAAGAGGACATTTGCAAAGGGGATGTGAACAAAAATTGAGCAAATTCATGTTTCAGTGTGCAGGTAAAGCTCTAGAAATGCGTGGACTGAAGGAAACTTTCATTTGGAAGTGGCAGAACTCTCATTTGGAAGGGTAAAGGCCTCATTTTTCACCACCACCCATTAGTATACCTTTGATGGATACTCCCAGACAGGCATGTAGCCAGGGGAGGGGCTCGGGGGGCTTCAGCCCCCCCCCGAAATTCTCATGGTGGTTCGCGAAAAGCCTTACTGGTGCATTACTTAAACTGTTATGTTTATTCATATCATGATCAGGCCCCCACCCCCGAAACTCAGCCCTCCCGAACCCCCCCCCGAAAAAATTCAGCCCCCCTCCCGAAACGAAATCCTGGCTACGGGCCTGCCCCCAGAGAGAGTGGAAAGCCAGGCACAGGGCAAGGAATATTCATTAAAGTCCATGGATTCAGTAGGATCCAAGTATTATAGTGCTATTCAAAACTTTTCCAGTACATGGAGTGCATTATACTAGGATCTGTCGGGAGGAAAACTCTCCTTCCTCTGCTAAGGAGGCCCTGCCAATAGAGAGCTAGCAGATCCTGACAAGTAGAAATAAGCCTTACATTTGTGCTGATAAAGCAGTCAGGTCCATAAGAGGTTGCTGATGTTGATTTCTTCAGCGTATTTCATGGCATGCGATCATATCTGATCAATGTCAACCAAGATGTCTTCACAATGCTGCCCTTCCTGTGTCCCAGTCTGCCCTCAATATTGTTACTAGAAGTACCAGAATTCTCATGCTCCCGAGTTTGTGTGTTGTTTTTCCCTTGTTTTTTTCTCTGTTGCTGACAAAATTGGGGCAACTGCGAAGATTCATGTCCATGGGGAATATTCTGACCTGTGTGGTGTGACGTCATTCAGGAAAGCCAGGAGGCTTTTTGTCAAGCTCTGTAGAGATTTGCAGAAACGACTGTACTTCTGGACATGTTAAAAAGCAATCTGATATATCAGGGTTCAATTGTCTTTCTCCTATTAAGGGTGCTGGCCATTTCTCTTTCTTTCTGTTTGATTCTGTGTGAGAAAAGTACGATTTAAAAAAATTCCTCTCTTGCTACAATCAGTTTCAATATTGCAGACTGGAAAGAAGATATCAGAATCTTAGTTCAGTGAGACTGAAGTAACTGACTGTTTTTGCAAGCACAATCTTGTAATATACAAAATGAAAGAGGTGGTGGAGGAATTGGATTTGAAACTGCAATGCTCTTGTGCAACCCCATATCTTCTAAACCAGCATTTCTCAACCTAGGGGTTGTGAGGGGGTGTCAAAGGGGTCGCCAAAGACCATTAGAAAACACAATATGTTCTGTTGGTTATGGGGGTTCTGTGTGGGAAGTTTGGCTCAATTATATCATTGGTGAGGTTCAGAATGCTCTTTGATTCTAGGTGAACTATAAATCCAAGCAACTACAACTCACATATGTCAAGGTCTATTTTCCCCAAACTCCTCTAGTGTTCACATTTGGGCATATTGAGTATGCTTGTAAGTTTGATCCTGATCTATTATTGTATGCGTCCACAGTGTTCTCTGGATGTAGGTGAACTACAACTTCAAAACTCAAGGTCAATGGCCACCAAACCCTTCCAGTATTTTCTGTTGGTCGTGGAAGTTTTGTGTGCCAAGTTTGGTTCAATTCCATTGTTGGAGGAGTTCAGAATGCTCTTTGATTGCAGGTGAACTCTAAATCCCAGAAACTAGAACTCACAAATGTTGAGTTCTATTTTCCCCAAATTCCACCAGTGTTCACATTTGGGCATATTAAGTATTCATGCCAAGTTTGATCCAGATCCATCATTATTTGAGTCCACAGTGTTCTCTGGATGTAGGTGAACTACAGCTCCAAAACTAAAGGTCAGTGCCCACCAAATCCTTCTGTGTGCCAAGTTTGGTTCAATTCCATTGTTGGTGGAGTTCAGAATGCTCTTTGATTATAGGTGGACTATAAATCCCAGCAACTACACCTCCCAAATGACAAAATCAGTCTCCCTGCCCAACCCCACCAGTATTGAAATTTAGACGTATCGCGTATTTGTCCCAAATTTGGTCCAATGAATGAAAATACATCCTGCATATCAGATATTTACATTGCGATTCATAACAGTAGCAAAATTACAGTTATGCAGTAACAAAGAAAATAATTTTATGGTTGGGGGTCATCACAACATGAGGAACTGTATTAAGGGGTCGTGGCATTTGGAAGGTTGAGGAACACTGTTCTAAACACTATGAAAAAAGATATTATTGCTCCTACCAACCACATGCTTTGAGAGGCATACTAACATTTACATTTATATCTAGAAACTGATAGCTTTTCCTAGGTTGCCAGGCTGAAAACCTGAGACTACTTCTATACCTCTAATGTTTGTGAAGGTGACGAAATTTCTCCAGGAATGGCTTTCAGGGTAGGCGAAATGTGGCCTACCTTTTAAGGATATTTTATTGGCCTTTAAATCCCTTTGGCGGCAGGCCCATAGCCAGGATTTTCTTTCGGGGTTGGGGGCTGAGTTTGGTTCGGGGGGGGGGGGGGGGGGGCTGAGTCTGAGTGAAAGAGGGTCTACCCTAGCAAACCTTTTGTATCGTTACCCCAATACCCCCATGCATATGGGATATATTGAGCATGGTGATCAGATCATGATATGAATAAACATAACAGTTTAAATAATGAACCAGTAAGGCTTTCTCGCGGACCACCATGAGAATTTGGGGGAGGGGGGCTGAAGCCCCCCAAGCCCCCCCCCGCCCCGGCTATATGCCTGCAAGTTGGGGGTTAAAGATCCTTTTTGTGTGCTTGCGGTGTGAATGAAAAGCTTTTCAGCCACATTTTGGACCCCTTGGGCCATTTTGGGCCATTTTACAAAAACAGAAAGGGAACAGGAGTATCACTTTCTGTGACAAAAAATCAAGGTAAAAGAAATATTGATTTTTGTGTGCGGGGTGGTTGTAGCTCTTCAGGTTCTCCTAATACCTTCTCCCATTTTTAACAATTACCTACTTTTACTCCAATGGGTAGTAAGACTGCAGAGGAGGGTAGAGAGAGAGTATGCTTGAATCTCCTTACAATTCTGGGCCAATTTTTACTTTATGGCCACTATATGAAAAGCTCCTGGAAACTCTTCTGTGCAGTCAGTTGCACAGGGACCATAAATTGTGAGAGCTACTCATCATGTGGATTGGACACATACACAAATCAGAATGAGTTCGGAGGTGAACCAGGATAAATGATCTTGTAAACAGGCTGTGTTGAAGGCATTGTAAACATCCATCAGCTGCATCAGCAGCCCGAGCAGATTACTGCTTCTCCTGAACCAATGTCTCGTATTGTTTATGGAGATAGTTTAATTTTAGCAAATTAGACAAATATTTGCAGGGAGATGCCATGGCATGCTATCCAATTGCCTTCGAGTTTGGTGCTTCTCTTTTGCTAACTCCGCCAGTGTCACGCACCACTTCATTTTCATGTTCCCTATCTGTGTTTATTCAACATATCGATAAACATAATCCATGAAGGCTTGGGTTAGTTCTCCCTCTCCTTTTTTTTCCACCGGCAGGCAAAAGCTTTTTTATTTTGACAGGTCTCTGGCTGTTAACAAAATGGTGTATTTTTAATAAGATTGCTTCATCACCACATTGGAGCTCCATGGCTATCAGTGAATGAGCAATAGACATAAGCCTCATACTTTGCTGCTCACAAGAATAAACACATGCAGCCAACGCAACTGGAGTTATCAAACTGGAACTAAGCTGAATACAGGTCATTAAAGGTGTGGTACTTAACAGCTGCAGCTTCCTGTCTTTGGAGGCACGAATGAACATGAGAAGCCCAAAACACAATATATTTAACTGAAACTAAAAGTGACTTAACAGCGAGGGCTTTCCAAAAATTTCATCCCCACCTATTGAACATTTTTGTATCCAAAATCATATTTTATTGTGGAATCCACATACAACTAGATCTACAAGATGAGCCTTTTATGACTGTGTCACTTGAAGAGCTTTCAATAATGGGTAATATTAATGCAATTTCTGACACCACTTTAATTGCCATGATGCAATCCAATGAAATCATAAGAGCTGTATTTTTACAAAGTCCTTAGCCTATTGATCTCAGGATTTCATAGAAATCAACCATGGCATTTAAAATAGTGTCAAACTACATTAATTCTGTAGTGTAGACACATCTGGTATTTCTTAATTTCAGTCACTACAACGCACAGTTTTACTGCTTAAGTATAATTTACCCAAAATGCTTGCTAGCACATAAACGGCAAACATTAAATGCTATTAGACATACAGGACAGAAAGACAGATAGAGGTATTTTTTCAACTTCGGCATCCTGGAGGTTATGTTCAATTCCAGCCACAGGGGGGTGCTGTCCCTCCACCCTCTATGACAACAAGCCTTTTTTTTGTCACAGACTTTCCTCCTGTTTTTTGAACACTGGCTTTCTTTATGGTACTGTAAAATGCCTCCCCACTAAGCGGTGCCTAATTTCTCTACTCATTAGACTTGGTTGATAAAAAAAAAATTGTTTCAAAATTCATGTGGTTCGATTCTAAAGTCATTTCCATTTTTTTTAAAAAAAATTCAAAACTTTCCGAAACTTCCGAAACTTCCGAATTGCTTTCTTAATGGCAGACATGCATGCGCAGTAGGAAAAAACAGCACTGGCACTGTGGAAACGTCAGGGGATTCTTCCTCCCTCATTTGTAGACCAATCCTGATTAAACCTGCCACAGTAGTAGAACACATGGACCACTGTTAGCTCACCAAATTTCATAACCTTTGACTTATCCATGGATTTTTGGCGAATTTTCAAAGTTTTTATTAAAACATTTTTTAATAATAAAGAAAATCTGTTCCTGGTTTGAAAGTATTATTTCTTGTTTCATTGAGTGGTCTTTACTTTGAAAACAGTTGTTCTATTCCAGAAACTTTGTTTGTGTGGCACAAACTGTTAAATTGGTGGAGAACAGAAATCACAGTACAGAACCCATCAAGGGACATTTAGACTGACCTCCTTTTCTGGGAAGAAAGGCACCATCCAAACTTTCCTGACATCCATTTGCTTCCTCTACTGAGTTGGAGGGGACCCTCAAGACACATCCATCCATTTATTCCTATTTGCAGATGCAATCAATCATTTCATCTTATCATTACTTACTGACATAAAAGGCTGGCTGGCTGTAGCTGGCTACCCCAGTGCCTTGTCCATGGCAATCAGGCCAAAGTGAAATGATTGGTTTTTAAGCAGTTTATGTTCTCTTGGCTTTGCAAAAGTTGCTTATTGCTTTGCTGCCTTTTTTAGACACCTTTGTAAATTCAATCAGTTCATTTTATATTTAGATGAAGACTGCTACAGACAGCTATAGGGGTCCTTCAGCCATTTTGGCTAATGAGCAGCAAGGTAGTGTGGAAAATGTAGTTTAACAGCAGGGCCTTTTGTAGTCTCTACCACTGAGGGCCTGGCCTTTACAAACTACAACAATGGTTGTGCTTAGCGACGCCCACCTCATCCCTCCCTTGCATCACCCAAGGAGGGAAAGCATGAGATTTTAAAACTTTTTAGGCTTTACCAAAGTTGCTTAATGGTTCTGAAAATTAAAATAACCTTGGGAGACATCCGAACATTATGGAATATTTCCGGGAAAAAAAAGGTTAGTAGTTCAAATTCGGATTTGCCCCTCCCACCTTTCCTGCATGGTTCAAAACTGCTTCGAAAGTCAAAAATTGGAAGTTTTTTATGACTTTCAGACTCTTCCGAATGAACCTATCCCATACCCTGACCCACCAGGAGTACCTTTGTCTTGTCTGGATTTAATTTCAGCTTGTTAGCGCTCATCCAGTCCATTACTGGATGATGACAGGCTCCAGTTTAGGACTAGGACAACATCCTTGGTATTTGGTGGAAAGGAGTAACAAAGTTGGGTGTGGTCCGCATAAATTTGACACCGAACTCCAAAACTCCAGCAGTTTCGTGTAAATATTAAATAGCATGGGGGACAAAATTGAACCCTGAGTTGATATGAAGGAAGCCACTGGCCAGGAGATCAAATAGGAGTCCCCAAGCACCACCATCTGGGTGTTGTCCTCCAAGAAGGACTGGAGCCACTGCATAACAGTGCCCCAAACCCCATCCCAGAGAGCTGGTCCAGAAGGATATGCTAGCATGGTTTAAATGCAGGGTGAACTAGCTTCACATTCTCGGAATGCACCTAGCATTTCCCTGGCATTGTATAGCTTGGTTCATAATGGGATTGACCAAGCGGGTTGCAACTCTAGTTGAACCACATTTCCCAAATAGGGTCATGTTGGAGACATTTTTTCCACCAACCTTAGAACTAGCAAAAGGCCTGCCAATCCAAAAACATAGATATATTGCCACCATTATGCTTCCCTCCTTCCAGATCAGAGATCTAGTGGTGAAAAGGGAAATAAGAAGTGTGCACCCCAATGAAATTTTTCTTCATTCCTCTAATTTATGGCATTGCAGTGACTTAAAAATTCATTAGAGATACAGTTTAGACAGCCAAAGAAAAGGAATGGAGAAAGATGCCGAGGGAATGTGAACACTCGTATAATAGTTCTGGCTGAGAATGATTTTCAGTGTCTCATTCTGCAATGCTAGATATTTGCAGACTACAAGAAAATTAAATTTGCGGGGCAGGAATTCTTATGGGAGAGAGAAAGTCAGTGTGAGAGAGAAAAATTGGGATGTCATTTTAATATAAAATAATGACAATGATTTTATTTTGCTTCTTGGGCTATAAATTAGTAGTATCCCATTTCTATTGTATCAGTGGACGAGCATCTATTTGGCTGACTTGTACACAGAAAATGTTGTCATGAAAGAAGGTATTCTGCAACTTGTAGCAATGGGTTAAACCCTTGTGCTGGCAGGACTACTGACCAACAGGTCAGAATCCAGGAAGAGTGGGTTGAGCTCCCCCTGTCAGCTCCAGCTCCCCATGTGGGGACATGAAGGAAGCCTCTCACAAGGATCGTAAAACATCAAAACATCTGGGCATCCCACAGGCAATGTCCTTGCAGACGGCTAATTCTCTCACACCAGAAGTGACTTGCAGTTTCTCAAGTTGCTCCTGATACACAAAAAAGTGTTTAGGTATTAACTTCAAGCACATATCCTTGTGTGCATATATTGAGATAAGGGAGTTTTTTCTTTAAAAGGGACATTAGAATTTTCTTTCTGTACCTTTTTAGAGGTGCATCTACACTGTAGAATTAATGCAGTTTGACATCACTTTCACTGCCAAGGCCCAATGCTATGGAATCCCGTGGTTTACAGTTTAGTCAGGCACCAGCCCTCTTGACCAGGGAAGGCTAAAGACCTTGTAAAACTACGACTCCAGTGACTGCATCGCATTGATCCATTCCAGTTCAAGTGGTGCCAAACTGCATTAATAGTATCTTTCTGCTTCAGAATCACCATAGTTGGTCTCCAGACTAACCTTTGCAAGACTGCCAAGTTTCAGGCCAATCTGAGCAGTTTTTTTAAAAGTGTACATCATAAAACGTACTGTTCTTCTGATTTCTGGTTATAACGGCAGAATGTGATTCATCTGACTTGGCTTTAACATAAGTCTGTGGCCTTATAATTAAGATCGTCGCCTCTTTTGCTCTCTCCCAGGGATGATTGTATGCATAATAACGGCAACTATTAGTTTTTAATACACTTTTAATACAACTTTGCAGAAATGAATAAAAATATTATTGATTTAATACACTTTGATTTGATCTTTGAGAAGAAGCTTCGCAGGGCAACAAATAATAATGTTTTTGTTCTTATGTGCACTCAAGTCATTTCTGACCTATGGCAACCCTAAGGTGAAGCGATCATAAGATTTTCTTGGCAAGGTTTGTTCAGAAGAAACCTGGCATCAAATCACTCAGAGGCTTTTATTTTTCGTGTCAGAAGCGACTTGAGAATCTATTGCAAGTTGCTTCTGGTATGAGAGAATTGGCAGTCTGCAAGGACATTGCCCGCGGGACGCCTGGATGTGTTACTATCCTATGGGAGGCTTCTCTCATATCCTGCATGAGAAGCTGGAGCTGATAGATGTGAGCTCATATCGTCTCACGGCAACTGGTAGTAAGGGTGCTAGAAGAGGGAAGAGAAGTGCTCAGGAGTTAGATGAGGAGCAACAGAGGAAGAGGATCCGGGAGATACTTATGTCACCTACGGATTAAGATTCCTTCGAGGAGTTTTCTGAGAGTGAAATGAGTGAGGAGGAGGAAGGAGATACAGCAGATGGGAATAGGGGAACTAAGAGGGTTACTCGGGAGCAGGAATCAGATGAGGAGCGACAGAGAAAGAAGATTCGGGATATGCTCCCACAGAAGAGGAGGATTTCATGGGTTTCTCTGGAAATGATGGGTCTGGGAGTGATGGGGATGAGGATGAATCACTGGATTGGACTAAGGTGCAAGACATTTGGGATGTGTGTACTCAACCAACGTCTAGTGACACGTTTGTGGGGTTTTCTGGTGGTGGGGATTGGCAATCGGGAGATAATGGGGATTCTTGGAGAGAATTAAGTCTTGACTGGAGATGGAAGAGTTGGAGAGATGGGCGTCGGTGTTCAGGTGAAGAAGCTAAGCCAGCTGTAAGTGATGAGGACGGGGTGGAGGGCAGCTCATCATCGGATGATGAGTTGTAAGATAAAAGTAGGCACTGAAATGGAAGAACTTTGCAGTAGGCAAAGTGTTGGTTTTGTGCCTTGGGTCTTGTCGCTGCCGCTTTCGTGTTGGGCTTGGGTCCTGGATCTGCAGGTTGCTGTTTACCTTCGTGTTACAACTCGGCTTGGATTCTCGTAAGTGAGGATTTCCCCTCTCCTTGACTTCGGACTGCTTTTGACGATGACGCTGCCTCCTGGACTTTGGAACCTCGCAACTTTGGACTCGGCTTTCTTCGACTTCGGACTTCATTTGACCATGGTTCTTCCTCCACAGCTCTTTGTTTGATTGTCCTTCATTTGCTGTGTGATTTTGTGGAACTTTGGAAGTACTTCAGTTTAATCCGGATCTTTTTCCTGACTAATCCGGTTTATTGCCTTAGTTTGCTTTTCAAGCTAGAAGCTGATGCTACTTTTGAGTTTTGACCAGAGACACCGAAGCAAGCGTCTCTAGGTCTCTTTTGTTTTGTACTAATAAACTATTCTTTTGGACATATTCCTGAGTCTGGCTCTTTAAGACGTCTGGGTTCCGACATTCAAACTACAGATCTTCAGGTCAGCTGTTCAGCCAGCACAAAGGTTTATTTATTTATTTATTTATTTATTTACAACATTTCTACCCCGCTCTTCTCAATCCCTGAGGGGGGTCTCAGAGCGACTAACACTGGCAACAATTAAATGCTGCAATCACAGTAAAATAACAATATAAAATCATAAATACACAATAAATTAAAAACAATAACATTCGTTAAACAATCATAGAGCTGTTTCCATTAATATCCCAATCATATGGTCCAGTTCAATGTCCAAAGTGCCGTTATGCCTGCTAGCCAAAGACCTGGTTCTATTTCAGTTTTTTCCTAAAGGAAAGGAGGGAGGGCGCTGATCTAATATCACTGGAGAACGAGTTCCACAAGTGGGGGGTTACCACCGAGAAGGCCCTGTCCCTCGTCCCTACCAGATACGTTTGTGAGGCTGGTGGGACTGAGAGCAGGGCCTCCCCAGTGGATCTTAAACTACGAGGTGGAACGTAGAGGGAGATATGTTCGGACAAGTCATCTGGGCCGGAGTTTTTAACCCATTGTGCCACCACAGCTCCTCAGAAGCTGAGAGAGTGTGACTCAACCAAGATCATTCAGTGGATTTCGTGGCTGAATCAAGATTTCGAACCAAAGTTGAAGTCTGATGGTGAAACAACTTTACTATGTAAATATAAACACCATATATGACTCTAAAAAAATACATATACATGAAACAGTGATGGCTAAGCAAAGGATCCAGTTGAGTTTGTTTTTTCTGAGCATTAACAATAAGGACAATAATTTATTGTCTGTAGGAATAACATTGGGGAGAAAATTGTGTTGGAAAGTGCCCCCTGCCACAGTGATAACATTCAAGACTGCAACAATGGTTACTATCCTGTTGAGAATTTTCGTGTCTCCTCTGGAATGTCAGCCGGGTCTGGAGATCCTTTACATGATAGTGTCAACCGACTGTGAGATTCAACAGACGACAGCTCCTAAGCCTAGGAGCCTCACCTATTGCATTGCAGCTGATAAAGGACTCAGGAAATTCTGGAAGCTGATAAAGTTTGCATGCTGAAAACAGAACTCTGTAGATGGGTGATTGAGGGTGTTATTGCCAGCCTTCAAGGAGATGCAGTGGTTCCTGTAGTCTCCAAAGACAACTTGAACAAGTTTATGTGCTTAATTTCTTGAAAAGTGCTGAGGACCGTGCATTGTGTGCCTCTGCTGTATGTTTCATCCTCCAGCTTCGAAAGGCAGTCCCCTTGCTCTCCTGTCGAATTTCCGCTTGCAATACAGCCAAACTGTTAAAAGACATGGAAGATCTGGTTAAAAAAAAGTAACCTCCTGAATTACTATGGGTTGCATCTAGAAAGCTAGTTGCACTGTATGCACTGTGGAATTAGTGCATTTTACACCACTTTAACTGCCATGACTCAATGCGATAACTGTCATTCGGTGAGGCATCATCACGCTTTGGCAGAGAAGGTGAAAGACCTTGTAAAACTACAACTCCCAGGATCCCATAGCATTGAGCAATGGCAGTTAGACCAGTGGTTCTGAGCCTGGGGTCGTCAGATGTTTCTGGCCTTCAATTCCCAGAAATCCTAACAGCTGGTAAACTGGCTGGGATTTCTGGGAGTTGTAGGCTAGAAACATCTAAGGACCTCAGATTGAGAACCACTCAGAGCGATGCCAAATTGCATTTATTCTCCAGTATGGACACATTCTAGATCTGTTGAAACCTACCAATTTAAGATGGTCGTTTTTAAGTCCCGTTGATTTCCATGATTCTTTTCAATCCTTGTATGTTCACTTTGCTGTCTTTATTATCGTTAGGCTTTTCTAAACCAAACACATAGATTTGAAAGACTGTTTACAGAGTGCTTTGTCTTGAACGTCACAGCTGTTTTCCTTCCTCTACATCCTGTGTGTGCAGTTGTCTCTGGCCACCGACTGAGCATAACACTTCTGCAATGGGGTGTAGCTTCCGTTTTAAAAATTATTTTATATTTATACTAGCTGTCCCCTGCCACGCGTTGCTGTGGCCCAGTCTGATGATCTGGAAAATAAAGTAATGAGAAAGTGTTGGTTTCTAATATATGTAATATCTTTATGCTTGTGGGTAAACAGTATTCCTTGCTGTTTCTTTGTCAGTGTTGATGTGGAGAGTGTCTGGTTTGCCCACCCTGGATCATGCAACATATCGTTGTCCTTCTGTAAGGGTCCCTTACCTTACCTTACCTTGAAGGAGCTGGGGGTGGTGACGACCGACAGGGAGCTCTGGTGTGGGCTGGTCCATGAGGTCACGAAGAGTCGGAGACGACTGAACGAATGAACAACAACAACAAAGGGTCCCTTTCAAAACTATGATACTATGTCTGTGTGTGGGTGAATCATATCTATCAATCTATCTATCTATATCTAGGGCTGGATGGCCCCTTGATTATGTTTTCTTGCTCTGGTAAAGGGAGTTGGACTGGATGGCTTTAAGTATTTTCTGTTGGTCATAGGGGTTCTGTGTGGGAAGTTTGCCCCGATTCTGTTGTTTGTGGGGTTCAGAATGCTCTTTGATTGTAGGTGAACTGTGAATCCCAGTGACTACAACTCCCAAATGTCAAGATTCTATTTTCCCAAAACTCCATCAGTGTTCCCATTTGGGCATACTGAGTATTCATGTAGAGGTTGGTCCTGATCCATCATTGTTTGTGTTCTGGAACAGCTGTTCCAGGAGCTCCAATTTTATTTGCTTTGAATTAAATGTTGGTTTGCAATCCCAGGCTTGGGATTTTGCAGCAGGGTGGCTTCCTGTTATAGTTTGCAATCATAGGGCAAGCTACCTGTCTATTATAGTTAGGATCCCTGGTCCTGCCCCTCTCTGGGTTTTTTGGAGGGAAGGGGCCATTTTTCAGTTAGTCTCAGCAAAGGAAGTCAATGCAGAGGATGTATACAGACGTCCTCCTGTGCAAAGGCTTTGTCCCTTAAGACTTTCCGGGGAGAACAGTCTTGAGAGCCTCTAAAGATTCCCAAAGGTTCCAGGGAAACAGCCTTACAGCCCTGAGGAATTCCGGAGGGAATAACAGCTCTAACCATCAAAGCAGCTAAGTGATTACAAGCCTTTTGATAGGTTCGCTCGGTGTTGAGACGCAGTTCAGCCCGGTAGTGAATCCACATCAATAAGGTTTAGGTTCACAGCAGCCTGGGAGGAGCTAGAAAGGGGAATTTTCCTTTAAACAAGGTTTTTGAAGATAGTGCCTGTTCCCTGTGAACAAGATTGCAAGAGCCAAGAGACTGTTAAGAAAGCTTTACAATTCCTGTTTGTTCATCAATAAAAGACTGTTATATTTAAGCTCAAGCCTCATAAAGACTGTTTAATAAGGGAAATTTCTCTAAAGGCTTCTTTTCGGGCCCCCTGGCTTCCCGCTGGATCCAAGCCATACATCCTCTCTTAACGGCACTTCATTTCAGGTCCAGTGGCGATAGAACAGTTTGAGTCCACAATGATCTCTGGATATAGGTGAACTACAACTCCAAAACCAAAGGACACTTCCAGTTGGTGCCTCAGTCTTCTCGTACATGCTGGGGAGAGGGCCTCTTGTGCATGCTCAGTTAGGTGCTTTTTTGGGGGGGATATTTGTTATTTCCCTTTCCTTTTAAAATATTTTTTTGTTTGGAAAACATAGATTGGATAAGAATGTCTTTTGCTGCCAAATTTGGTGTCAATTCCCCCAGTGGTTTTTGAGTTCTGTTAATATCACAAATGAACATTACATTTTTATTGATATAGATTATTATTTATTACAGTGTTGGTGCAAAATGTAACTTGGGGCCCTCCAAAGAAGCCCATCAACAATGCTTTACACCATTTCTGCTGCCTAAGGACCCTTCCAGACAGGCCCTATATCCTAGGGTTTGATCCCAGGTTTTCTGTTTATTCCAGATTATCTGGCAGTGTGGACTCATATAATCCAGGTTAAAGCATAACACCTGGGATCAGATCCTGGGACATAGGGCCTGCCTGGAAGGGCCTTTAAGAGGCAGAAATGGTGTAAACCATTGTTGATAGGCTTCCTTGGAAGGGCAGGCGCTTTAAGAGCAAGCTCTCCTCAAAGGGGCGGGGCAGGAGTGAAGTGGGCGTGGCTAGAGCGAGGGGCGTGGCCTCCTCCACTCCCGGCCCGCCCCCTGGGGGGAGAGATTGCCTTTCAGTCTTCAGTGTCTTCGCGAGGGTGGACGAGGTGAGGCGCGGAGGCGTCGCGAGCGGCGGGAAAGGGGCTCCGAACCGTGTAAGCGCAGCATATGCTTTCCTTCAGTCTTACAGCAGAGAGGGGAAGTCAGCCTCCAAGTCACATCCCAGTCTGGCAAGGGTTTGGCTTGGGCGGGGGAGGAAAGCGGGCTCCTGGAAGCATATAGTTGCCCCCAGCCATGGTCTAGGCATGCCTCCCTTTTGCCCCCTTCTTTGTCAGCTTCCACCCTTTGCCTCCAACCTGTTGAATGTCCTGCAAGGAAGGGGAGTCCTGTCATGGCTACTTCAGGAGTGGGGTCATGTTTCATGCAAAGGACACTGGAATTGCAGGTGGATCTCATGCCCAGCGTGGGGCAGAAAGAATAATAATAATAATAATAATACTATAACTCAGTGTGTTGTTGTTGTTCATTCGTTCAGTCGTCTCCGACTCTTCGTGACCTCATGGACCAGCCCACGCCAGAGCTCCCTGTCGGCCGTCACCACCCCCAGCTCCTTCAAGGTCAGTCCAGTCACTTCAAGGATGCCATCCATCCATCTTGCCCTTGGTCGGCCCCTCTTCCTTTTGCCTTCCACTTTCCCCAGCATCATTGTCTTCTCTAGGCTTTCCTGTCTCCTCATGATGTGGCCAAAGTACTTCAACTTTGTCTCTAGTATCTTTCCCTCCAGTGAGCAGTCGGGCTTTATTTCCTGGAGGATGGGCTGGTTGGATCTTCTCGCAGTCCAAGGCACTCTCAGCACTTTCCTCCAACACCACAGCTCAAAAGCATCGATCTTCCTTCGCTCAGCCTTCCCTAAGGTCCAGCTCTCACATCCGTAGGTTACTACAGGGAATACCATGGCTTTGACTAGGCGGATCTTTGTTGCCAGTCTGATGTCTCTACGCTTTACTATTTTATCGAGACTGGACATTGCTCTCCTCCCAAGAAGTAAGCGTCTTCTGATTTCCTGGCCACAGTCTGCATCTGCAGTAATCTTTGCACCTAGAAATACAAAGTCTGTCACGGCCTCCACGGTTTCTCCCTCTATTTTCCAGTTGTCAATCATTCTTGTTGCCATAATCTTGGTTTTTTTGACGTTTAGCTGCAACCCGGCTTTTGCGCTTTCTTCTTTCACCTTGATTAGAAGGCTCCTCAGCTCCTCCTCGCTTTCGCCCATCAGAGTGGTGTCATCTGCATATCTGAGGTTGTTAATGTTTCTTCCAGCAATTTTCACCCCAGCTTTGCATTCATCCCAGATCCCCAGTAGCATTTTGGCCATCTTCCGACCTGGGAGTCCCATCTTCCAATGGCAGACCGACATATCTCTGGTTGTACTGGTCCATTTAGTTTTCTTGGCAAGGATACTGGAGTGGTTTGCCATTGCCTTCCCCAGGGATCACGCTTGGTCTGACCTCTCTGCCACAACCGTCCCGTCTTGGGTGTCCCTTCACGGTTTCGCTCATGACATCATTGAGGTGCGCAAGCTCCAGCGCCCCGACAAGGCGGTGATCCTTTGCTGGAGATTACTGTTATTACATTTCTCCAATTTTGCAGGTTCTGATTGGGGAGTAATAATAATAATAATAATAATAATAATAATAATAATAGAAACCTTTCCCTTGCAAAGCTAGACTACTACTACTACTACTAATACTCAGTGTATGGCAGACAGAATTACTTATTACTCCAATGTTGCATGTTCTGATTAGGGAGAAATAATAATAATAGAAATATTACCCTTGCAAAGCTGGACTACTACTAGTCATATTACCCAGTGTATGGTAGATATAATTACTTACTATTACTCCAATGTTGCATGTTCTGATTAGGGAGAAATAATAATAATAATAATATAGAAATATTACCCTTGCAAAGCTGAACTACTACTACTAGTCATACTACCCAGTGTATGGTAGACAGAATTACTTACTATTATTCCAATGTTGCATGTTCTGATTAGGGAGAAATAATAATAATAGAAATATTACCCTTGCAAAGCTGGACTACTACTAGTCATATTACCCAGTGTATGGTAGATATAATTACTTACTATTACTCCAATGTTGCATGTTCTGATTAGGGAGAAATAATAATAATAATATAGAAATATTACCCTTGCAAAGCTGGACTACTACTACTAGTCATAATACCCAGCGTATGGTAGACAGAATTACTTACTATTACTCCAATATTGCATGCTCTGATAATAATAATACTTTACTTGCCCCTTGCAAAGCTGTAGTAGTAGTAGTAGTAGTAATATAATAGTAATAATAATAATAATGCTCAGTGTAAATAATAATAAATGTAGAAATATTCTCCTTGCAAAGCTGTACTACTACTACTACTAATACTAAGAATAATACTTGGAGTATGGTAGATAGAATTACTTTTCTTCTAGAAGCATGCCTCTTGTAAAGCTAGAGTAGTAGTAGTAATATAATAATAATGCTCAGTGTATTGTAGAAATAAATACTTATTACTCCAATGTTGCATGTTCTGATTGTGGAGAAATAATAATAACAATAGTACTTTTCTTCCAGAAGCATATCCCTTGCAAAGCTGGAGTAGTAGTAATGTAATAACAATAATGCTCAGTGTATGGTAGAAATAAATATTTATTATTCCAATGTTGCATGTTCTGATTGGGGAGAAATAATAGTACTTTTCTTCCAGAAGCATGCCCCTTGCAAAGCTGGAGTAGTAGCAGTAATTAATAATAATAATAATAATAATAATAATAACAACAACAACAACAACAATGCTCAGTGTATGGTAGAAATAAATACGTATTACTCCAATGTTGCATGTTCTGATTGGGGAAAAATGATAATAACAACAATGGGTTGCTTTAAGTTTGTCAGGCTGTGTGGCCATGTTCTAGAAGCATTCTCTCCTGACGTTTCCCCCAGGGAGTAAGAAGCGACATCTTGAAAACTGCTAGGCCATTAAATGCTAAATAAGGTGGCCGATTGAAACATTAACACCTAGCTCCAACAGACAAGTGTTCTTTCTCCCACCCTGGAATATATAAACCCAATTTTCCTAGTTTCCAACAGACCTCACAACCTCTGAGGATGCCTGCCATATGTGCAGGCAAAATGTTAGGAGAGAATGCTTCTGGAACATGGCCATACAGCCTGAAAAACTTACAGCAACCCAGTGATTCCGTCCATGGTTGCCTTCAACAATACAATAACAAAAATAATCTTTCTTCCAGAAACATGCCCCTTACAAAGCTGGAGTAATATTAATGGTACTAGTAGTAACAGCAACAACCACAATAATCAGTGTATGGTAGAGATAATCACTTACTATTACTCCAATTTTGCATGTTCTGATTGGGGAGAAATAATAATGCTTTTGCAGAAACATGTCCCTTGCAAAGCTGTAGTAGTAACAACAGCAACAATAATATAATGCTCAGTATATGGTAGAAATAATCACTTATTACTCAAATTTTGCATGTTCTGATTGGGGGGAAATGATGATGATAATAATAACGACAATAATAATCTTTATTTGTATCTCGCCCTATCTCGCCAGTGGGAACTCAGGGCGGCTGACAACATATAACTACTATAATACAACCTACATATAAGCAAGACATACTATAAATTGAAAAATAACACATTAAACATAGACATCAAATTAACCACCAAGTTAGACAGCACACACTAAAATGACATTTAACTCACCTATTATATCACGACATAACGTTTTTTTTAAATTAATAAAGCCCATAATACTTTTCTTCCAGAAACATGCTCTTTGCAAAGCTGGAGTAGTATTAGTAATAGTAATAATACTGTTCAGTGTATGGTAGACAGAATCACTTATTACTCCAATTTCTGCATGTTCTGATTGGGGAGAAATTATAATAATAACAATACTTTTCTTGCAGAAACATGCTCCTTGCAAAGCTGGAGTAGTAGTAGTAGTAATAGCAGCAGCAACAACAACAACAACAAGATAGTAATGCTCTGTGTATGGTAGAAATAATAACTTATTAATCCAATTTTGCATTGGATTAATGCAAAATCTAATGGGGAGAAATGATAACACTTTTCTTCCAGAAACCGGGCCCTTGCAAAGATGGACTAGTAGTAGTAATAGTAGAATCATAGAATAATAGAAACCACATGGGCTATCTAGTCCAACTCCCTGACATTCAAGAAATGTAAAGGGCATTGTAATAATAATTACTCCAGATTTCCAAGGGGCGAGTTCTGAATGGGAGGAAATATAATGCTACTACTACTAGTAATAATAATAATCTCAATCAGAACATGCCCCTTGCAAAGCTGGAGTAGTAGTAGTAACAACAGCAGCAGCAGCAACAACAAGATAGTAATGCTCTGTGTATGGTAGAAATAATAACTTATTACTCCAATTTTGCATGTTCTCACTGGGAAGAAATGATAACAACTACACTTTTCTTCCAGAAAAAGGCCCTTGCAAAGATGGACTAGTAGTAATAATAGTAGAATCATAGAAGAATAGAAACCACATGGGCCATCTAGTCCAACTCCCTGACATTCAGGAAATGCAAAGGGCATTGTAATAATTATTCCAGATTTCCAAGGGACAAGTTCTGCTTGGGGAGAAATACAATGCTGCTACTACTACTACTACTACTAGTAATAATAATAATCTCAATCAGAACATGCCCCTTGCAAAGGTGGAGTAGGAATAATAATAATCTTCCCAACCAGAACATGCCCCTTGCAAATCTGAAGTAGGAATCATCACCACCACCATCATCATCTTCCCAACCAGAACATGCCCCTTGCAAATCTGGAGTAGGAATAATAATAATAATAATAATAATAATAATAATAATATAACAACATAACAACAGCAACTCCTCCAGATTTGCAAGGGCCATGTTCTGGTTGGGGAAGTAATCCTTCCAAGCAGAATGTGATCCTTGCAAAGCTGGAGCATTATTATTATTATTATTATCATTATTATTATTATTATTATACACTGAGCAGTATAATTACTTATTTTATGACTTACTATTATTACTATTACTCTCAGTTAACTGGAACACAATCAGCCTGAACTCTCAAGCAACCAGCAAAATAACCATCAATGAACTAATACTCCATTCACAAAGCTGTTTTTATAATAGAGTAAAACGGCTACTCTTGAGTCCCCCTCGGGGTGAGAAGAGCAGGGTATAAATATAGGAAATAAATAGGTAATAACATTGACGATGCAGTCATGCCGGCCACATGACCTTGGAGGTGTCTACGGACAACGCTGGCTCTTCGGCTTAGAAATGGAGATGAGCACCACACCCCAGAGTCAGACATGACTGGACTTAATGTCAGGGGACTACCTTTACCTTTTAACATTGACGATAAGTTTGGCTTTATTCATCTCGATAAATAATAAATTATATTTCAGTATTGATATCGAGTTAATACAGGGTTATAGTATGATATAGGGTAGAGTAATAGGCCTATTTTAAGAGTAACTCTTCCAAGTTTGTATGAAAATGTGACTATTTTCTGTGCTGGTCAATGACTGAAATAAATGATTTGAAGAGTAACTCTGAAGGAACTGAAAACTACCTTTATATGCCACCGACCAATTGCCATGGGTTTAGTGAGAGACTTATTATTATGCGTGATTCTGAGACTGTCTGAGCCTCCCTTCGACATCTTAGATTTTTTTCCTGGAGTTTTTTTTTTTGGGGGGGGGGGGGGGAAGGAAGAAAGCAACCAAGCACCTGAATGGGCCATTTCGGGTGTTTTTGCATGGTAGACAATAAAAGTGTAGAGCAGATCACCTGGGGTGGGTTTGAGCTCTGGCAAGATTGTGTGTCTGAGAGCAAAGCGGAAGGAATGGGGGGAGGGAGAGAAAGGAGGGTCTTGGTCTGATGAAAGATGTCCTTAGATGCCTCCTGGAGGTTTGGCCAAACGTGGGAAAGCAGCATCCCCTTCCACCCACATTTGCTCCTTTCCTATCAGCTTTTTTACGTCTTCTTTTCCCTTTCAAGAAAACGACTCCCAGCTTGAAACCAAAAGAGAAAAAAAAAGAAAAGGAAGGTGCTTCTAAGCAAGCCAGCTGCAGCTTGCTTTATTATTATTTTTTGGGAGTGGGGAAAAGAAGCAGAGAGTGCAAGGTGGGTATGGTGATGGTATATGTTTTCTTCCTCTACCTCCAGCCTTCTCACTCTTTCTTTTCTGGAGGAGGAGGAGGGGCCAGGAGGAAGAGGAGAAGAGACAGATGTTGAGGTCTTTTCATTTGGCCGATTTGGCTTGACAGGGGTGAAGCGATCGCTGGAAGGGCAAGGCGAGGGAGCAGGAGCTTGGGGTAGAAATGAGCACTGCGGGTTGCAAAATAACCGAAAAGGGGGAGGGAAGGGAGAAGGGCTTTTGCATGCTTCTTTCTTGTCTGGGGAGGGAGGGGGACAAGGCTTTTGTTCTGAAACCCACACACCCTTTTTGTTTGTTTTCTTTTTAAAAGGGGGGGGGGGAAGCTTGCGGTTTGCTTGCTCGAGAGTCCAGGCGCTGATAACCCAATGCCTGATTATGCAAGTTGATCGGCGGCTGTATTTATATATAGCCCTCTCTAGACAGACAACTCTACTCCATCCCCATCAACTCTAATCTGTAATAGCTACAGGGTGTCTGTTTCCCTCTCTGGGAATTGCTAATGGGGAGGCGGGTTTGTGAAAGAGCGATAAGGGGAAGATACCGAGAAACTTGCTTGCTTGTTAAATGGAGACGTGCAATAGAATAGTCTGAATATTCCTCTCCCCTGCCACCTCCGATCTGTGTCCGTTTCCAGGCTGGAAAGGATACTTTGATTTCCCAATTTGCTACTGCTGCTGTTGTCTAACCCTGGCTTCCTGTAATTCACTGCAGGCAGAACAAAGCTCTGTCACAACGGTGTTTCCTGGTTGTCGCCTCCTGCCTGCAAGTGGCTGAACGCTTTCCCCGGCTTGATATCATCATGCAGAAAAGGATGAAGGCGACGCAATGAGCGATTCAGGTAATGCCACCGAAAATATGTTTGGGATCTGTTGCTGGGTTGGTGCCGCTGTCTCTGGAGCGTTGCCATGCACAGAGATCTGGGGTTGCATCACCATTGATTTTGAAGGGAGCCAAAGCGGAGTCCGGCAGTTCATTAACACACAAACGCACACGCATTGGAGTCGGGACTGGTCTCTTACTCGCGTCAAGAGGAGGAAAATATTTAGCTCATTAGCTATTCAGGGCTAATGTATTTCAAAGCTTTTTTTAAGTTTATTTCCTCAACTGTGACGATAGCAGAAAGCAAAGATTAAAGCAACTTAAATTTCTCATCGTGGTCCCTCTGTCTTTGGCAACACATTCAAATATTTGGGTAAAATATATTCTGTCGAGTTAAAAATGTAAACGCAAGACGATAGTCATAGTGCTCTGTCCTAACAAGCAATCCACTGTAGTAATTCTGGTTGGAAACAATTCAATATTTCCTTGGAATAGGCTTGAAAAAACTATTAATGCAGTAAAGTTGCTGAGACTGGGGGCAGGGAATGCAAGGGCTGTGTGTGTGTTTATTTGTGTAGCATATGGCAAATTAAATACAGCAAAGGGAGCTAGGCTCTTCATTGTTTCTTAAACTGCCCAGTTCTTTGATCCCTGACTTTATTTTGTCACTGTCTCAGCAGATAGTGTAATCTGTTACCTATCTCTGCCTTTTTTCTCAAGGTTAGTGCTATGTTGGATATAGAAGTTTGTGAATTATTTCTTTGCCTTATCTAAAACCACATATATATCTACATGTTTCTTTTCATGCCTTCAAAGATTGATAAAACACAGGCAGGTCTTCTTTTTCCACCTTTGTTCTTGAGTTGAGGTCACAGGCCTTCCCTGAAGAGCTCCCAAATAATGTAGGATTATCACTAAATCTTTGGCTGATTTTCTTTAAGTACTGTTTTTTTGTTGTTCTGCTTTTGCATCCCTTAAATTTGTTTCTTTACTGAATGGGAGACTCTTTTCAACAGTTTTGCAAGGCTGTCCTTCTTAAGAAGGCAAGCTGGGCCTGGATCTATGCATAACAAATGGTGGCGATGGATGGTGCGGGAGGGGAGGGGGGGCTCCTGCAACCCAGCTTCCCCCACTTCTTCCATGCTCCCTTCCCACCTTGTGCCTTCATTTGCAATAAAATTAAAGAACTCCAGGGAGAGCTCAGCTAAGTGGATAATTCGTAACAGCTGCCGCTTTTCCAAGGTGACATTTCTACAGCTGTCAAGGAAAGCAGGAGAAGAGGAAACTTTGGGTGCCGTTCACGGAGCACTGCTCCTGAATAATCAGCTGTAAAATAGGTAGGGTTTGCAGGAGAGCTGTTTTTTGGTGGGTTATATGATTGAGGCCACCTTGGGAAAAGTATGGCGCCAATCTGCAATTAGTTGCCTTTGGAGAAATATGACTCTATGGCTTGGGAATAGATGTATTAAAGCAGCAGTAAACCACAACTTGGTGACTATTGACATTTATATGTAACTACTTACTGATAGGGGCCCCCTGATGGTGCAGTGGGTTAAACCGCTGAGTTGCTGAACTTGCTGACCGAAAGATTGGTGGTTCAAATCCAAGGAGTGGGTGAGCTCCTGCTGTTAGCCCCAGCTTCTGCCAGCCGAGGAGTTCAAAAACATGCAAATATAAGTAGATCAATAGGTAGCGCTTCTACGGGAAGATAATGGTGCTCCAGGCAGTCATGCTGGCCACATGACCTCATAGGTGTTTACGGACAATACCCGCTCTTTGGCTTAGAAATGGAGATGAGCACCATCCCCCAGAGTCAAGACATGACTAGACTTAATGTCAGGGGAAACCTTTACCTTTTTACTTGCTGATAATTTCAGTTGAATTTTGGAAAATTCTGATACTTTGTCTATTTTTCTATCCCCACTATTTACTGGTAAGTGCTCACATTTGGGTGACTAAATTAACATTCGTATATCTCTGATTTTGAAGAGAGTCACAAAATCTGTAGAAGATGCTTCACCTTAACCAAACTGGACATTCGTATAATTTAGGGAATATTTCCTGATTCTGGTAAAGGTAATGGGTAGTCTTTAGTTTGTGTATAAACCGCAAATCCAAAACCTGTTCTGTAATTCCCTGTCTTGTACATTGAAGCGATCCCCATTAACTTTAGTGGGTTTAGGATACATCACAATGAATAATGCAGCTGAAACTAACACAAATTTGGTTCTGGGTGAGAGCACACCTAGAAACCTGATGCATGAAGTTTCTGAGGAAAGGTGGGAAATAGATATGTTCAATGCATAGGGTTTTTAAAAAAATTGGTTTACTCTGAGCATAATGCTTAGTAGCAACTACTAAGTTGGGTTGCTGTTAGTTTTCCTGGCTATATGGCCATGTTCCAGAAGTATTCTCTCTTGATGCTTCACCCACATCTATGGCAGGCATCCTCAGAGGTTGACGGGTCTGTTGGAAACTAGGCAAGTGGGGTTTATATATGTGTGGAATAATGTCCAGGGTGGGAGAAAGAACTCTTGTCTGCTTGAGGCAAGTGTGAATGTTGCAGTTGTCCACCTTGGTTAGCATTTAATGGCCTTGCAAGAATCAACCACAATTTCCCAGAAGACATCACAGCCCTGTTTCACCATTGCCTCACCACAAACTACTGGTGGGACAATGAATTTTATGAACAGAAAGCTGGAGTAGCCATGGGCAGCCCTCATCCCATCCATAGCAAATTTATACATTGGAACACTTTGAAAAACAAGCCCTGGAACCACTACATGGTTCAGATACTCACTTGACTCATTTCCAGCAGACCCCTCAACCTTTGAGGTTGCCTGCCATAGATGTGGGTGAAATGTCAGGAGAGAATGCTTCTGTGACATGGCCATACAGCCTGGGAAACTCAAAACAACCCAGTGATTCTGGCCATGAAAGCCTTCGACAACACATTGAAGTTAGATTGTATTTGCATCTATTGCTAAACCAGGCTTTAGTGCCAAGATGCAAGAGGCCTCTATTTCCCTTCCCTCTCCCTATAAACTATAGATTTCACTCCACTCTACTTCTTTAAAAACTATAGGTTAATTAGAGCTTAATAGTACAGTTCTATGTTAAAGCATAGTTTCTAAGAATACGCTTGCTTCATAATTCATTCTTGAAACCTGGCTTTTTTCAGCAGACAGAAGATAACGCTAATAACAGTTGGTATGAGTTTTCTATCACAGCATACTATGGTATCCAAGCAGCAAGAGGGAGGGAGGAAGGGAACATAAGGGCCTGAGGGTTTCTGTCAGTCATGATCATAATGCAAGACCATGGTGTGCGAACGAGTCTGGCTTCTGTTTTCTTCCTATTGTGACTAACTTGGTTTCAGCAGATGCAGAGAGACTCTCTGTGATTTAGCTCAGATCAACATAACCAACTCATTGTCCAAGTCTCAGTGAAGGTTTTAAATGAGGACTGAGGTCATCTAAGTCCATATGTACTTTAATGTCAAGAGTTCTCTCTAAGAATGTATTCTTGTTTTCTCTTGTGATAGGATCTGCTTGGAAATAAAGATTACCCAACCCCCCCCCCCTTTTTTTTTAGTTTCAAATGCTAATGTGGAAAGGAGAGCATCTTAGAGACTATTAGCAGGTTAGAAGAGGTAATATGTCAAATGAACACGACATAAGGCTGGACTATTTGATCAGGGTAAATAGGAACGTAGGAGCTAGGATTATCAGTGTTTTGGCAACACCTTTATTTGTTGTGTATCTTCAAGTTGTTTCTAACCAAAATTTAACCCTATCATTCACAGGGTTTGCTTGGCAAGATTTGTTCAGAAGAGGTTTGCTATTGTCTTTCTCTATGGTTGGTAGAGTAACTTCCCAAAGTCACCCAGTGGGTTTCATGGTTGGGTGGAGATTCAAACCCTGGTCTCAATAGTCCAGTGCTCAAACCACTACACCAGTGTTTCCCAACCTTTGATCCTCCAGATGTTTTGGACTTCAGCTCCCCCAATCCCTAACAGTTGGTATGCTCAATGTATTGTCGAAGGCTTTCATGGCTGGAATCACTGGGTTGTTGTTGGTTTTTTCGGGCTCTATGGCCGTGTTCTAGAGGCATTCTCTCCTGACGTTTCACCTGCATCTATGGCAAGCATCCTCAGAGGTAGTGAGGTCTGTTGGAACTAGGAAAATGGATTTATATATCTGTGGAATGACCAGGGTGGGACAAAGAACTCTTGTCTGTTGGAGCTAGGTGTGAATGTTTCAACTGACCACCTTGATTAGCATTTGATGGCCTGGCAGTGCCTGGGGCAATCTTTTGTTGAGAGGTGATTAGATGTCCTGATTGTTTCCTCTCTGTTGTTTTGCTGTTCTAATTTTAGAGGTTTTTTTTAATACTGGTAGCCAGATTTTGTTCATTTTCATGGTTTCCTCCTTTCTGTTGAAATTGTCCACACACTTGTGGATTTCAATGGCTTCTCTGAGTAGTGTCACATGGTGGTTGTTAGAGTGGTCCACCATTTCTGTGTTCTCAAATAATATGCTGTGTCCAGGTTGCTTCATCAGTTGGTATGCTGGCTGGGATTTCTGGGAGCTGAAATCCAAAACACCTGGAGGACCAAAGGTTGGGAACCACTGCACTACACCATGCTGGTTCCCCAAAAGACATCAAACTATGCAAGATTTTCCAAATCCTTTCATCAGATATGGTGTTAAAAAACAGTCAGAAGAAAAAGCTAACCCAGGTAGTTTTGGAAAAGGTCTAATATAGCATACAGTGTAAATCTGCCCCAGGGGTCTTGTCTGTTAACCAGTTCTGCTGCCTGGGTACCCATTATGATAATTGATAATCTGATATCCCTTTTCCATAGACAATACTGTATGCCAGTGTAGATTGATATACTATTTTATATTAAGGGGCTGCAGTTAAAGGTGCCCTGGATAGTAGACCTTTGAGTCTTCTTTGTGGAGAGAAAAAGTGGGGTATAAATAATTCCCTGTAATATTGACATCTTCTCCATAGAGAGGGCAGCTGTTGGTTGTGTTTTGTATAATCCTTGATCTCTTTGCAAAAGACTCATTCTGAGGCATTGCAGGCTTTAGGTAAATTTTATAAAGCATTTTTTAAAAATAAATGACATCACATTTGGGATGGCTAATGTGTTTCCACTTGGGGGTATCTGGATCTCTGAAGCAATATTATCTGTCCAAGGGGAGACTCCACTGATTTTTAATCATAGTATTGGGCACAACGCCTGTTTACAATGTCATTCATAAGGGAAAAAAAGAACAGGTTTTTCAAGTAACGAGAGATAGGGAAGCTGCATATCATAGTGTCCCATCTCTCTCCTGGGATTTGTGTTTAATGCTATAGCTCTGCTGGAAATCCAAAGCGATGATGGTCTTATTGCTAGATGACACCAGTTAGATATCCTATCATGAAAAAGTGGGAGGGCTGGAGGAGGCAGTAGTATGGGGAAAATAGCTTTTTGTTGTAGTTGTGTGCCTTAGTGGGACAGAAATCACACATCTTTCTGTTTTCCTTTTGTGTTGTATTCACTTTGTGTGACTCTATCATTTCATCCCATACCATCCTGCATGTTTCCTAAGATCAAAAGGACTTGTTCATTGTCCCCCAGGATGGAGGTGGAGATAGACATGGCAGCTACAAGAAATAGGGCCTTCTCAGTGGCTATACCAATAAGGTAGAAGATTTCTGCCCATGAAATATGAATGGCTCCTCTTCTGCAAGTTTTTGTCTTCTAGATGTGTTCTGCTTCATATGATTATTGCCTGTTGAGATTGCAGAGGTTATCTGTAATCTTTCCTTTTCATTGTATTTGGATTTTATTACATTCTGATTTTAAATTGTAAGTTTCCCTGAATAGAACTTAAGAGTAGAATGGAAATCTCCAGATAAATAAATGATATGAACATATAGCTATGATTTTACACCAAGATTTCTGAAACTTGAAAAAAATGAGATCTAGTTTTCTCTGAATTGGTTGAACAAGTTCACCTTTGGGTTTGAAAAGTTTGGAGTGTAAGAACTGCTTTTCCTCTAAGGAAGAGATTCATTGGGTTTTGACTCATTATGGTTGCCTGGACCTACTTTTTGACTGGAAACTGGCTAGGGACTTCACCTCACATGATAAGTAAAATTTTGAGGATTGTTGTTTTTCTCCTTAAGATTGGCAACTGAAGACTGACGGGTTAGAGGTTCGAACCCAGGGAGAGTGCGGATGAGCTCCCTCTGTCAGTTCCAGCTCTCCATGTGGGAACATTAGAAAAGCCTCCCACAAGAATGAAAAAACATCAAAACATCAGGATGTCCCCTGGGCAATGTCCTTGCAGACGGCCAATTCTCTCACACCAGAAGCGACTTGCAGTTTCTCAAGTCACTCCTGACACACACACACATACACAAATCCTAAATGTTGTAAGAGAGTGATGTGTCTGCAATCTTGTGGAGACATGTAACAACTTGAAAGGTTTCCAGCGTCTGGTCTTAGCAAATTCGGTCACAACCCTCATGCCTGCTCACTTCCTGAAAACCCATAACACTTCATATAGTCTTTGGTGTCGATCCAGAGAAGTTGCATTGTTGTGTAAAAAATTTGCCTCAGGCTGTTGCAGTTTGTTGGAAGCTAGGTTTCTGTCTTGGAGTGTTCTGTTATTGTTTGTATGTGTGTGCAGGTTTTTTTTTTTTTGTAAGTCTACAAAATACACACGTCCATTGCTGATTTTGATCCCAGTCTGGAATTGTCTGCCTCTATAAATGACTCTAACGTGATGCTTTGAAGTGGTCTTAGACTGTCTGTCAAAGTAAACAGTATACAGAAAAAATGCATGCATGTCTGACTGAGTGCTTCTGATTTCGTTTGAAAAAATGAATTATATAAAAAGAGATTTTTAAAAGACTGGGTGATGTTTGCCAAGTCTTAGCTACTGTGACTGTGCTGCAGAATTGACCTCTTTCAAATATTTCAAATAATCTCTCGCAACACAGAGGCCAGTACCTACTGCACTAATCCTTTGGGGTAACATAGCTGTACTCTGTACAGTCGGCTCACTAACATTTTGTACAGTCCTAAAAAGGGAAAAAAGCAAAGTTGGGCGTGGAAAATGCATTTCACAATAGCCATAGCCTGCTAAGTAGTTTGGAGCTGATATCTCATTGAAGTACAGTGCTCTAAAGTACAAGCCACAATGGCTTGTGATGCAGACAGAAATCGACGTGGGGGTCAAGATGAACTTAGCTGTGAAAAAGTGCAGGATTGAATCAAAAGAGACATTAAACAATAGAAAAAATGATGGGGATGGCAGAGTAGTATTTTGGGCGATGGAGTCTGGACTCTCCCTAATGTGATTTTTGAAAATTTTGGGATACATGATTCCATACCTGTCTCTTGTGGGTCAGTGGGGTATGTACTGCTTACTGATACAGTATATATGGAAAAGAAGGGAAAGTTTGCAGTCTAGAGCAGGGGTCCTCAAACTAAGGCCCGGGGGCTGGATACGGCCCTCTGAGATTATTTACCCGGCCCTCGCTCAGGGTCAACCTAAGTCTGAAAGCACACAACAACAACAACTATTCTATCTCATCAGCCAAAAGCAGGCCCACACTTCCCATTGAAACACTAATAAGTTTATATTTGTTAAAATTGTTCTTCATTTCAATTATTGTATTGTTTTAAGTGTTTTTTTGCACTACAAATAATACATGTGCAGTGAGCATAGGAATTCATTCAGGTGTTTTTCAAATTATAATCCAGCCCTCCAACAGTTTGAGGGACTGTGATCTGGCTCTCTGTTCAAAAAGTTTGTGGACCCCTGGTCTAAAGAATGAAATAATATTATCTGCTTTCAAGTATCATGGTTTTGTAGTATGCCTTCCTGCTTATTTTGCAAACTAGTAAAAACTTGCTGCACAGACTGATTTGTGAAGCAAGGGAAATTAAATAATTGTGAATAGGTGACTATCGTATTCTCAGTTGCATGGGATGAGTATCATTGAATGTGTTGGGACATAGTTTGTTGGGCCCCCTAGTGGTGCAGCAGGTTAAACTGCTGAACTTGCTGACTGAAAGGTTGGCGGTTCGAATCTGAGGAGCGGGGTGAGCTCCTGCTGCTAGGTCCAGCTTCTGCCAACCTAGCAGTTTGAAAACATCTGAATGTGATTAGTAGGTACCGCTCTGATGGGTAGGTAACAAACAGTACACCATGCTGTCATGCTGGCCACATAATCTTGTAGGTGTCTATGGACAATGCCGGCTCTTCAGCATAGAAATGGAGATGAGTCGGACATGACTAGACTCAATGTCAAGGGGAATTTTCACCTTTTTTTTAGTTTGAGTTAAACAAGCATACGCAAGATTAGGTTGTAAAACCATGGTTGAGCTGAAATTGGTATGAATACCTTGATTCAGTTTTTAAGATACACACATCTCTTTGAATTAAAATCAGATTTTGTTCAAACCAATTCATCATTTCAAAGGCCCAATGCCATTTATAAGATTTTAAATTGCAGTAGTGTTTCTCCCCCCAGGATAGGGAGTGCCCTATTAAGCTTTTGTTAGCAATAATAATTTATTAC
The DNA here is from genome assembly GCF_025583915.1 of Anolis sagrei ordinatus. Taxonomy (NCBI): domain Eukaryota; kingdom Metazoa; phylum Chordata; class Lepidosauria; order Squamata; family Anolidae; genus Anolis; species Anolis sagrei. Next base: position 161,158,373 of record NW_026847438.1, on the reverse strand, counting down.
GCTGTTCTTAAATAACGTCAACATGCCACTTCTAGGAAGATCTTTACTTATGTTGACTTATCTTGGAACAGCTAGCTTCACTCAAGAGAATTAATTGCAAAGTATTTGAGATATTTGAACAGTGCGGGAAAACTTGATAGTGACAGGTCAATAGAAAATGATTTCATTACTTCTTGTTCTTAGTTCGCAATAGGGATTTCCTCTATCCTTAGGCAGTGACAAAGAGATAACAAGTGTGGGATTTCTAAGATATGCAAAAGCCCCAAAAGATTTTTGGGTGACAATTGTGTCTCTTTGGTGGCCATAGAAAATTAACTGACTATGTATATGTAATGTTTATTAGGTATACAGGCAATCCCCTAGTTACAAACATCAGACTTACAAATGACTCATAGTTAAGAACAGGGGTGAGACAACAGGAAGTGAGAGAAATCTACCCCTCGGAAGGGAAATTCACTCCTGAAAGTATTATCATGGGAAAAAGGTGTCCCCACTGAAGCTTTATCCTCTATCCTTGTTTCCACAACAAGTCATTTTTTTCAAAATTCAGTTGTCACAGGGACAGAAAGTGAGGATAAATATGAACAGGTACACAGATAACAAAACAAATCTGAACAGGGACACAAATAGGACCCCAAAGAGGTGTTAATGCTATCCAAATATGTGTGTGTGTGTGTGCTTTCACCATAGGTTATTGGGCGTTGTTCTGCGTTGTAAACTTGTTTTTACATGCTATATGTTTTACTTTATTGTATTCAATTGTGTGTTTATTTAATGCTCTGTTTTATGTATTTTCTGCCATATGTAAGCCACCCCGAGTCTCTTCGGGGAGATGGAGGCGTGGTACAAGAGTAGTAGTAATTTGTTGTTCATTCGTTCAGTCGTCTCCGACTCTTCGTGACCATAATAATAATAATAATAATAATAATAATAATAATAATAATTATTATTATTAATAATAATATAATTATAATTTTAATGACACTAAAACACAGTATGACACCTCAAACGAGATATGTATGCTGGATTTCATATTATAAAATCACAAGTCAAACACTTCCCAAGTGTTTAGGACTGTGTGATATGTTGTTGTTGTTGTTGTTGTTGTTGTTGTTATTATTATTTGAAACACAAAAAGATTAGTACACAGCAAACAAGGTCACTCTGCTGTCTTTTGTATTGGATCACACGTCGGACATGTTCCAAGTGTCTAGGATTGTGTGATGTATTGGTGAATAATGTGTGCAGATCCCAGTAGGGTGGCCTTTTTCAACTAACAGATGGCAATTTTGTCAGCGCCGATTGTGTTTAAGTGCAGGCCAGGATCTTTAGGTACTGCACCCAGTGTGCCGATCACCACTGGGACCATCTTTACTGGCTTGTATTATATTGTACTGGCTTATTATTATTATTATTATTATTATTATTATTATTATTATTAACACAACAAGATGAGTCCACAGCAGACAAGATCACTCTGCTGGCTGTTGTATTGGATCACACGTCGGACACTTCCCAAGTGTCTAGGACTGTGTGATGTATGGGCGAATAATGCATGCAGATTCCAGTAAGGTGGCCTTCTGCAGCTGGCAGATGGTAATTTTGTCATTGCCAATTGTGTTTTAAGTGCATGTCAAGGTCTTTAGGCACTGCACCCAGTGTGCCAATTACCACTGGGACCACCTTGACTGGCTTGTGCCACAGTCTTTGCAGTTCGATCTTTAAATCCTCATGTCGTTGTTGTTGTTGTTGTTATTATTATTTGACTGGGCTTACACTTTTAGAATGTACCTGTTCTGAATTACATACAAATTCAACTTAAGAACAAACTTACAGAACCTATCTTGTTTGTAACTTGGGGACTGTCTGTATATAGTTGCGGTGGATAACAGTTGAGGGGAAAGAGAGTATGACTACATGTCTGAGAGCTAGGGCCGGGAAGAACTGGCAAAACCACCTCTGAGTATTCTTTGCACAAGAAAACTCTATGCAATTCATGAGGTCACCATAAGTCAACTTACAACTTGAAGGCACATAAATATATATAGGCACCAGGGACCTAGGAAGGAAAGATATTGGAAACTGGATGGAGCTGGGTCATTTTTTATTTTCATTCTTGTCATTCAAGTTGCAGAAACCTCAAAATGTATATGTGGGTAGACAGGCTTGTGGAATAGCAATGGGTAACATTTTCTTTTTGCAAGTGGGCTGTCAACAGGGAACTTTTTCTCCCTGTGGGGTTTCCCTGGATAACTTCTCAGGAGCTTTAATTTGTCCAATGGCCCATTGATGTCTCTGGGTATTTGTTAGGAGCAAAGCCTCAGACATAGTTTCCAGTAACCCTTGGAGCAGAATTTCAAAATAGTCAATTTGGGTTTGCCTCCTTGGGTACTTGGACATCAAACAGATAAGATGTAGGCCTAATTCCCATGATCAGGAGACATTTAGACCTCTGTCATATCATGAAATGGTCTTTCCATGAGCAGGGAGGTCCTATGCATGGGTGATAAGTGTGTTGCGGAGAAGCCATTTCCCAGCATTGTAGTATTCTCTCTGGGAAGGATCTTTTTCTCTCGTCTCTTCTCTTTCCTGGTGGAGATTTTGCCATCTGGGTCTTTACCTGTGGTGTCAAGTAACACATTTAAGACATGAGTTTATCACACCATTTATTACTTTTACTGACTGTGAGGACAGATTCTTGGCTTGCTCAAACGTTAGGGAAGTTGTTTTTATTCAGCAGAACCAGAGAGTATTCCAGCAGTAGTTCCAGACCCTTTAATTTGGGTCAGCATTTGGTGGTTGCAATGAAATAAAATTTATGTCAGCTTGATATTTTTGCATTTAACAGCTAATTTTCCAGATTTGTTCCCTCTTCAGTGGTTATGGCTTGGCTTGACCTGTGATAATAACAGTGGTTTGGTTCACAGTATAATAAAAGTGGTTTGCAAGATGAGTTTGCAGCTCTGAAATAAGACTTCTCTGCTAATGATCCAAGAGATAAGTGTGTTCACAGGAAGAGGTGGGTATTACCATATACTAGGTGGAATTTCCTGTCCTTTTCCCAGCTCCTCTTTTTTCAAGTCAGAATGATTTGACCCTTCTACATCTAGAAAGAGGGGAGAAAGCAGGATGTAATTTGAGTAGAAAGGAAGGGCTGAAACACAGAAGGTAGAGAACTCTAAACCAGTGGTTCTCAACCTGTGGGTCCCCAGATGTTTTGTCCTTCAACTCGCAGAAATTCAAACAGCTAGTAAACTGGTTGGGTTTCAGGGAGTTGTAGGCCAAAACATCTGGGGACCACAGGTTGAGAATCACGGCTCTAAACTAAACTAAAAAAAAACCCCAATCTATGTGATTTCAGGAGTTTTGGTCCTTTGTGGGTTTATTGCTGTAGGACTGAGATTTGAGCAGAGTTTGGAAGTTATTTTTGCTGACTAGGGAATTCTGTCATTTGTAGTCCAAAACAACAAAACAAAACAGTACCCCAAACTTCCCCAGTCTCTTGATTTGTGGCAAGAATATGCCTCAAGCTTGTGTAGTCGCCTTCTCTCCTGCTGGCACAAAAAAGTCCTGTTTCATTGCCTGGATTTGGTTTATGGCACACTTGCAAAGGCATTTGGCTGACATTTGTCTACATGTTGTGGCCTCAAATCCATTTCCAGCCTTGTCTGAATATAAGCGTGTGTGCGTGTATCTAAAGGGAGTTATTCCAGCACCTACCTGTCTTAGTGGGAAATCCATTACATGTTTTATTTATCGTGTCAGAAGTGAATTGAGGGTAACATTTATAATGTATTTAAAAACCACAAAAAAAGTTAAAAACTTGGCATTAAGCTAAATGTCCTTTGACCAGAAGCTGGCCACTTGGAGTGTCTCTGGTGTTGCTGTGAAAAGGTCCTCCATTATGCACGTGACAGGGCTCAGGTTGCATTGTAGTGAGTGGTCTGTGATTTGCTCTCCTTCACACTCGCATGTTGACACTGCATCTCAAGGTTCCAGAGCGCAGTCTGTTCAGTGCCTTCCAAGTCACCCAGTCTTCTGTGTGCCCAGGAGGGAGTCTCTCGTTCGGTATTATTATTATTATTATTATTATTATTATTATTATTATTATAACTTTATTTGTACCCCGCTAGCATCTCCCAAGGGATTCGATGCGGCTTACAACAGGCCGGAGCCCAACACAATACAACAATACAATACATAGCAAATAAAAACAGTTAAAGCAGAAAACAACAGCAATAGCAATACAACAGGACATTATTAAAAACTGAGCCGGCCGGAGTAGGGTACAGGATTAAAAAGTGCTGAAGTGTCAGAGGGATATGGGATTAAAATATAAGTGCAGTGTGCGGTGAGGGTGATCTTGACTCTACTAAAGTGCTTCTGGGCTTTGGTAGTGGGGTTCCTAATCTGAGAAGGCACGTTGGAACAGCCAGGTTTTCAGGTTCTTTCTGAAAACCGCCAAAGTAGGGGCCTGTCTGAGATCTTTCGGGAGGGCATTCCAGAGGCGGGGGGCCACCACAGAGAAGGCCCTGTCCCGCGTCCCCACCAAACGCGCCTGCGACGCGGGCGGGATCACGAGCAGGGCCTCTCCTGATGACCGGAGTGAACGTGTGGGTTCGTAGACTGTGATGCGGTCACGAAGGTAGGGTGGTCCCAAACCGTTCAGGGCTTTGTAGGTAAGCACCTGCACCTTAAATTGGGCTCGGAAAATAAACGGCAGCCAGTGGAGCTCCTTAAACAGAAGGGTTGACCTCTCTCTGTAATGGGCCATGGATTGAGATTCTGGATTTTATCAGCCATGGATTGAGATTCTGGATTTTAGCCTGCCACTTTTGGACTCTTGCTTTCTGAGGTGTTCCTGTGAGTATTTCTATAGATCTTAGAAAGCTATTTCTTGATTTAAGGCGCTCGCTGATATCCGAACAGGGGATGGGCTGGAGATGTCACTGCCTTGGTCCTTTCGTTATTGGCTACTACTTCCCAGCAAATGTCAGGTGGTTCAATACCGGTTAAACAGTATAATTTCTCCAGTAGTGTTCGGCATAGACATCCTGTGATAATGCAACATGTCTAATTAACAACCACATCCATTGTTTTAATGAGATGAGATGTATTCCACACTGGGCATGCGTATTCATCTACAGAGTAGCAAAGCGCAAGGACAGATGTCTTCACTGTGTCTGGTTGTGATCCCCAGGTTGTGCCATTCAGTTTTCGTACGATATTATTTCTAGCATCCACTTATTGTGTGATATTGAAGCACTTCATCATCCACTGCATGATAGCGATGTAATCCCTAACAATAAATAACCTGCATTTCAAATGCAACTTCCAATCTGAGTGGATAAGGCATTCCTTCCACTCTACCCTATCATAGTAACTAGGATTAAAATGGTATACAAGTTTCTGGAACTGTGGCTAGCAGATGAGTACAAATGAGCCTATTGGGAACTTTCCCAAAGCCTTTGACCCACCAATAATTGGCTTTTTAATACCTAGCAAATACGTAATGAAAATTTATTCTAGGTCCTAGCCAGAAGACCTGTAGGCATGCTGCAGCACAAGGCTTGCCATTTGTTTTGTCTATTGAGCTTCCTAATTATGAGATTCTGCAGCACTGGCTCTGCTTTAAGATGAGGTAGAAAGAAAATCATTTTACGTTAAATGTATGTGAGTTAAAAGGAAGCCTCAAGTAGCAGAAAGGTTTCTTTGCTCTGATGTTTGTAGCCTGCCCCACAACTGGTGCAATGAGGCTTTCTTAGGCTTTATCTTGCTTCATAGGTCAAGTGTGGATGTTTCATGCTTTACTGTGTTGATTCCCTGCTATAAGGGAGTCAAAACACATTTCTACACCCATCATAATATTTATTCAGTTCTAATCTAGGCACCGATATGACTGAAGATGATGCAATTTGGCTCTGGTTTACACCCCAGAAAGCATGCTAAGTGGATTGTCACCACCGGTTCTCATTCAGTTGCTGGGGGACTGCTAAATTGTCATATTATGAGGAAATCTTAGTGGGAGGTAGAACAGATCAATGTGGAGCATTTAGCTCTGAGTACCAGGTAAGTTTCCCTTTCCTTCTGGCTGCTCCATGGCTGATATTGCAATCCTTTGAAATTAAAGGATAGAGCGAGTGGCATATTTTGATAAGCTTTCTGCTGCCTGGTTTGTGAAAGCCTGAATTTGGGTGGAAGTAGATTAAAGTAGCCTTCCCTGTCCACCTCTCCAAAGTTAAACCTTTCTTTACTCATTCAGATTGAAGCTTATTAGAACACTATTCTGCCTAGCAATGGCAATCGTCTGTGCTTTACTCGGGCTAGAGGTATGAAAACAGTTGACTTCCAAATGTTATTGGACTGCAACTCCTAGCAAGTTTAGGCAATGGTGAGAATGTTTGGGAGTTACAGTTCAACAACATCTGGAAGCCGATTGTTTTTCTGTCTCTGTCCCAAGCAAAACATAAACTGTTGTCATTGCTAAGCAGAAGAGTGTTTTTAAAAAGCTTTCATCTGAATGAGTTTAGAAAGATTTAACTTTAGGTATTTTGCTGGAATTCACTTTCAGAGGCCTTAAGGTGGATCATATTTCCAGTAAAATCAGGAGGGAAGCCAGTCCCTTTTTCGGGTAAGATTATCCCATATACTTATTTAACACCTTCATAGCATCATACAATGGCTGACACTCTTTAGTTGACTTTATGCCAACATAAAGTCAACACTTTTGGTCATTGCAAAGCAAAACTTTCCTTCTGTAGAAGATCCCATTGACCAAAGCTGGCATGGGACCTTCTGTAGAATCTCTAGCTATTCCGTGCCTGAGGGAAAGCAGGGTGGGAACTGGAGAATAATCTGGCTGTGTCTGTAACTAGATGCAAAATGATTATGGTATCTATTTGTGTATAAGTCAATCCCATGTGTAAGTCGTAGGGCTGAGCGGGATATAGCGTGGCTACCTGCGCTTGATGGGGTTACACTCCCCCTGAGGATGCAGGTCCACAGTCTGGGGGTCCTTCTGGACTCCGCAGGTCCACAGTCTGGGGGTCCTTCTGAGAGTCCTTCTGGACACCAAAACCTGAATGCTCAGGTATTGGTGGTGGCTGGGAGGGCCTTTGCACAGTTAATGCTAGTGTGCCAGCTGCGCCCATACCTCGTGAGGTCTGACTTGACCATGATGGTCCATGCCCTAGTTACCACTAGGTTGGATTACTGTAACACACTCTACGTGGGGCTACCCTAGAAGATGGCCTGGAAACTGCAGTTGGTCCAAAGATCGGTGACAGACTGCTAACGGGAGCTAGTTACAGGGAGTGGTCAACCCCCCAGTTTAAACAGCTCCACTGGCTTCCAATAAGTTTCCGGTCCCAATTCAAGGTGCAGGTTATCACCTACAAAACCCTAAACGGTTCACGACCTGCTTATCTTCTCGATCGCATTTTCCCCTACGAACCAGTATGTACCCTAAGATCATCTGGGTAGGCGCTTCTTTTGCTTCCACTGCCATCTCAAGTATGATTGGTGGGGATGAGGCAGAGGGCCTTCTCGGTGGTGGCTCCCGGCTTTGAAACCCCCCCAGGGAGGTTAGACAGGCTTCTACTTTGTCCATCTTCTGGAGGGAATTAAAAATCTGGATGTTCTGTTGTGCTTTCAGTTTGGCAGTTTTCACTGGAGACCCATTTTGATCCTATTCAAGGTCCTGCATTTTATTGTGGCCCTCCTATTGGCTTATTATGACACTTTCTTTAAGGATATTCCTATTCCTTAATTATTTGAACCTTGCATTTTCGATTGGCTTCATTTAGGAAGTTTTGCACTTGTACTTGAACCCAGCATCTACTTTATCTCAGCCATAAGATTGTTTTAGGATGATATTTGTGATTGTGTTAAGTTTTTATTTGATTGATTTGATTGTATTTTGTTTTTATTAGATTGATTTTATTGTATTTTGTTTTTATCTGTATTTGGGCTTGTTCCATTGTAATCCGTCCCGAGTTGTAATCCGTCCCGAGTCCCTGTGGGGAGATGGTGGTGGGGTATAAAATAAAGTTGTTCTTGTTCTTGTTATTATTACTTGAAAGCAGGCTTTGGGGCCAAAATTATAGATTTTGATATGACTTGTGGATAAATTGAGGGTTAGTCTGCAGAGAGGAGAAAGCACCAATAACTCCTCAGAGGTCTAGTTGGCCCTGGCGCTCCTGTTATTTCCCTGGCCAGGCATTCAAAGTAGCCAGAAGTTGTGATGCAGTGGAGAGAATAGCGGGCGTTCGTCCTTTCTTTAGGATTTCCCAGGATGGACCAAACTTTTGCCAATTGCCACTCAAAGATGGAAGTGGGTCCTTTTTAGATAAGAGTTAAGATGCAGTATTCACACCGACGTATGGACTTTTTTGACAATAATTTGTAGACTGACACATTTGTATATATTTGTAGGATTTCAGTGGATTATATAATTATTATATGTCTTGCTATGTGGACATAGCTGGATGTTTGGTCCTTTCCCCTCATCCACAAAATGACTATGGGAGGACTGCAGCAACTCCAATGTAAGTCAGAAGGGTTTGAGTGGCCAGCTAGTAGAACTACTGTTACATTGTGCCATACAGGATTCTGGCTCTTATCTGCTTATATTCTTTTATTTGAAGTCTTTCAAGGCATAGGTAGTTATTATTTGCCCCCTTGGTAAGTTAATATTGATATGAACACTCTTAATTAAAACTCCTCTGTTTCTCTCAGCTGATTTAAGGAAAATGTATTTAAATTGTATTCTACTAATACCCCTATCTGCAATTTTCCTGATGTTGTTTTTCTTCCAAGGTCATTAATTTGTATCAGTTCCTTACTGACATAGTTTCATTGGTACAGATTGGCATAATTATAAGGAGATAATCACCTTTCAGCTACCAGTCGGATTTCTTATGAAACCTACTTGGCTACATGCTTTCAGGAAGGTTTTGAGCTCTAGAGACAGGCTGTATAAAAAGGAAAGCTTGTATGCCTCTCTCCCTCTTCTGCCCTAATTCATTACAGACATGCTTTGTAGATCCCAGGGAACTGGCCGTTCTTGGGCGTCCTTTTAACCTTGGCCAATTTGTTGCACTACCTATTGTTTTGTAAATGACTGGTGTTGTTGCACTACCTATTGTTTTGTAAAGGCGCATTGCAAGGCGCAATTGGCGCAATTGCAAACCGTGCCAACAAAGAGAAAAAATAGGACAAGTGCAAAGAAGCCAGAATGGATGTCCAAAGAACTTCTAACTGTGCTAAGACACAAAAGAGACAAGCACAAGAAGTGGAAAAAGGGAGAAATCACCAAAGAAGAATTCAAACAAATAGCCAACACCTGTAGGGAAAAGGTCCGCAAGGCTAAAGCAAAAAACGAGCTCAGACTTGCCAGGGACATTAAAGAAACAATAAAAAGGGCTTCTATTCTTATGTCAGTAGAAAAAGGAAAAACAAGGAGGCGATAGGACCTCTTCGAGGAGAAGATGGGGCAATGCTGACAGGGGATAGGGAAAAGGCAGAACTACTTAATGCCTTCTTTGCCTCGGTCTTCTCACAAAAAGAGATTCTTCAACCTCAGCAAGATGGAGTGGATGAGGGATTGGAGGACATCCAACCCCAAATTGGGAACAAGTCATCCAGGAATACCTGGCCGCTCTAAATGAGTTCAAGTCCCCAGGGCCAGATCAACTACACCCAAGAGTATTGAAGGAACTAGCAGAAGTCATTTCGGAACCATTGGCAACCATCTTTGAGAGTTCTTGGAGAACGGGAGAAGTTCCATCAGATTGGAGGAGGGCCAATGTGGTCCCAATCTTCAAGAAGGGAAAAAAGGATGACCCAAACAACTACCGTCCGGTCAGCCTCACGTCGATACCGGGCAAGATTCTGGAAAAGATTGTTAAGGAAGCGGTCTGCAAACACTTAGAAACAAATGCAGTCATCGCTAATAGTCAACATGGATTTATCAAAAACAAGTCATGCCAGACTAATCTGATCTCTTTCTTCAATAGAGCTACAAGCTGGTAGATGCGGGGAATGCCGTGGATGTAGCGTACCTGGATTTCAGTAAGGCCTTCGACAAGGTCCCCCATGACCTTCTGGCAAGGAAACTAGTCCAATGTGGGCTAGGCAAAACTACGGTGGGGTGGATCTGTAATTGGTTAAGTGGACGAACACAGAGAGTGCTCACTAATGCTTCCTCTTCATCTTGGAAAGAAGTGACAAGTGGAGTGCCGCAGGGGTCCGTCCTGGGCCCGGTCCTGTTCAACATCTTTATTAATGACTTAGATGAAGGGCTAGAAGGCATGATCATCAAGTTTGCAGACGACACCAAATTGGGAGGGATAGCCAATAGTCCAGAGGACAGGAGCAGAATTCAAAACGATCTTGACAGATTAGAGAGATTGGCCAAAACTAACAAAATGAAGTTCAACAGTGACAAATGCAAGATACTCCACTTTGGCAGAAAAAATGAAATGCAAAGATACAGAATGGGGATGCCTGGCTCGAGAGCAGTACGTGTGAAAAAGATCTTGGAGTCCTCGTGGACAACAAGTTAAACATGAGCCAACAATGTGATGTGGCGGCAAAAAAAGCCAATGGGATTTTGGCCTGCATCAATAGGAGCATAGTGTCTAGATCTAAGGAAGTAATGCTACCCCTCTATTCTGCTTTGGTTAGACCACATCTGGAATATTGTTTCCAATTCTGGGCACCACAATTCAAGAGAGATATTGACAAGCTGGAATGTGTCCAGAGGAGACAGGAAAGCTAGAGAAGACAATTATGCTGGGGAAAGTGGAAGGCAAAAGGAAGAGGGGCCGACCAAGGGCAAGATGGATGGATGGCATCCTTGAAGTGACTGGACTGACCTTGAAGGAGCTGGGGGTGGTAACGGCCGACAGGGAGCTCTGGCGTGGGCTGGTCCATGAGGTCACGAAGAGTCGGAGACGACTGAACGAATGAACAACAACATTGACAAGCTGGAATGTGTCCAGAGGAGGGCGACTAAAATGATCAAGGGTCTGGAGAACAAGCCCTATGAGGAGCGGCTTAAGGAGCTGGGCATGTTTAGCCTGAAGAAGAGAAGGCTGAGAGGAGATATGATAGCCATGTATAAATATGTGAGAGGAAGCCACAGGGAGGAGGGAGCAAGCTTGTTTTCTGCTTCCTTGGAGACTAGGACGCAGAACAATGGCTTCAAACTACAAGAGAGGAGATTCCATCTGAACATGAGGAAAAACTTCCTGACTGTGAGAGCCATTCAGCAGTGGAACTCTCTGCCCCGGAGTGTGGTGGAGGCTCCTTCTTTGGAAGCTTTTAAGCAGAGGCTGGATGGCCATTTGTCAGGGGTGATTTGAATGCAATATTCCTGCTTCTTGGCAGGGGGTTGGACTGGATGGCCCATGAGATCTCTTCCAACTCTTTGATTCTATGATTCTATGAAATGACTGGTGTTTGCTGTTCGAACACATATGCAAACACATTCTACTTTGCAGAATGTTCTTCTAGAAATTTTAATTCTCCCAAAGAACTTAATTGTGGAACTCACTTCTAAAGTTTTTGTCCCCCCCCCCCCCAACAATGGAGAAACACTAAGCAAAGAATAAAATTGAATATAATAGAAACGAAGAGCCGCAATCCAAATAGCATCTTGGAGATGCTTAGTCACATTTATATGTGTACCAGGATCTTCCTATTTCTGTACCCCTCCCCAGTTGAAATTTGTGACTCCCTGCAGCAATGAAGTCTTGAGAGTAGCTTGTGTACCCTCCCAACTGTCAGGATTTGACAGGCACAATCTCAATTAATCTTCCACTTTTCAACAGTTTTTTAAAATGTCTGTTTTTCTCTCTTCTCACTTTCCCCCTTTGTCATCATCCTACTACAATTGCCAGACACCAAGTTCACTTATTTCAGTGGGGTGGGCATGGAGGAGAGGAAAGAGGGTTCCCTGTAAGATCAGAACAAAGGAAACTACTACAGCTGCTCCTATCTTGTATGCCCTTCCTCCGTAATATATTTTGCTATCTTGACCATGCGCTGGTGTTGCATGATCACATATATCCCAGATTTCACTAGTGAAATATAGGCAGAGCATGGATTTGTGTTTCTTAGGGCCCTTCCAGACAGGCCCTATATCCCAGGATCTGATCCCAGGGTTTCTGCTTTAAACTGGATTATATGAGTCTGCACTGCCAGATAATCTGGGATAAACAGAAAACCTGGGATCAGATCTGGGATATAGGGCCTGTCTGGAAGGGCCCTAAGGCAGTATGGATAATATTTTTCAGCACATGAAGCTCGTTTATCATCTGTCTTCATGAAAAGTTCTGCTTCTTTAGCTTTATAGTCAAGGCAATCCAGAATGCCTCAGAGTGGCCCGTGGCCTTTCTAACAAGTAAATACCCTGAAAGATGGATTCTGGGAGTTGTACTATAGAAAAATAATGTTTCCATGTTCTGATTATCATTTTGTTCTGTCTCCAAATGAGCAATACGGTCAATTGGGTATACCGTCTCTCTAGATCAGTGGTTCTCAACCTGTGGGTCCCCATATGTTTTGACCTTCAACTCCCAGAAATCTTAAAAGCTGGTAAACTGGCTGGAATTTCTGGGAGTTGTAGGCCAAAACACCAGAGGACCCACAGGTTGAGAACCACAACTCTAGATTGTGAACATCTGTTGTGAGTTTTGGTAAAATGAGAATGCACTGGTTTTTTTCCCTTTTGCTTTACATAAGATTTATGAATCACTAGCCATCTCCTGCCATGCGTTGCTGTGGCCCTGTCTGTGTATATGTGTTTTCTGTGTGTATGTATGTGTATATATGTAGTTTTGTGCATGTGTTGTAATGTAATTTTTATTTTTTGGCTTTTTAAGTCCTTTCCACAGCGTTTTTATGAATGATGGTCACTTGTTGGCCTGATAGGTGTCTTGTGTCCAAATTTGGTGTCAATTTGTCCAGTGGTTTTTGAGTTATGTTAATCCCACAAACGAACATTACATTTTTATTTATATAGATTTGGCCTTCTCGCATATATATTTAAACTATGCTCAAGCTTTATGTCTTCTGTACTCCACAAAGTACTTTAACCTGTATGCTGAAGGAAACGGTTGATCTTGCCAGGTAAACTCCAGCATTCTACATTTTGATTTCATACTAGATAAACGGTTCTCATTCTCTGGCTTCATGCTCTTAAAGGCTAGTTTGTATTTAAAAAACAAAGAAACCAAACACCCCCCATCTCAGGTTAATTGACCATAACTCTGCATTGAAATGGTGCAAAATATGTGGTCATACTTCATTCTTAACCTTCCTGACTTTGTTGTTGTGTGTCTTGAAGTTGTTTCTGATTAATGGCATCCCTAAGGTGAAGTTATCATGGGGGTTTTCTTGGCAAGAATTATTCAGAGCGGGGATTACCATCCTCCTCTTCTTCTGAAGCAAAGGGAATGAGACTTCCCTTAACACACCGTGGTAGGGATGCTTGTGGTATTGGTATTAGCACTACAATAGGTTGTGTGTACAATGGGAAGAGGAGACTCTAATCTCAAAACAACTCAAGGGAAACTGACTTCATTCTTTAGCCTGTGCTCTCTGCTTCAGATTTGCAGAGTTGCACGTCTCCATTTTTCTCTCAACCTTCTTTGCTGCAGGATCATTTGAGAAAATTATGAGAGCTAGTGGGCCAGCACTTTCACCTCTCTTTTGTAAGTATGCCCATGGTCATGATCTGCCACTCTAGGTGCCATCTGCTTCACAACTCTAGACTGCCGGAGACAATCCCAGAGGCTTTCAAGGGCTACGGTATGAATTCCTTGCAGGGAACAGTGGTGTATACACCATCTCCTGCCATGGAAGTGTGAACTGGCTCTAATGCTGAAACTCAAATGTTTATCTTGTTTTTCTTCAAGATTATCCCATCAGCTAAAACAATATTCTGAACTAAAAATGCTGAATTTCAATGTATATTAGTGTGTGCCAAAGGAGGACCAGCTTTGTGTGGTCCCTGGTGCATATATTGAAGTGATTGGGCATGCATCAGATGCTCTTTGGATGGAGCTCTTGGTTGTTATTATTGTAGCTTTATGAACAGAGCACCACAATAATCATCTAAAGATTCTTTTTTAAATTGGTTGATGAATCATCTGTCTCAATTTGGTTAGCTGACCAGCGGTAAATTACCTAATTAAATATAAATGAATTTGCATATTACCATAGAATGTAATGAAAGAGAGAGCGAGAACTTTTAATGCAATATACAAAAGCTATCATATAAGGACGGGGACAGTTTTTAAAATTCATTATTCAAGTAATACACCAGAACTGAAATGGGATCAGAATGTTAACAAAGGTGCCTTTAACATGCAAAAAAGGAAAAAAAAGAGATAGTTGATTTGCTAAGTAAAGTATCTGTTCCAAATATGCCTTGGAAAAAATGGTCTACCTTAAGTTTAAGGTTTCCCATTGGCATTAAGGGCCCTTCCACACAGCCCTATATCCCAGAATATCAAGGCAGAAAATCCCACAATATCTGCTTTGAACTGGGTTATCTGAGTCCACACTGAGATATAAGGCTGTGTGGAAAGGCCCTAAGTCTAGCTGTGTCTGACTCTGGAGGGTGGTGATCATCTCCATTTCTAAGCCGAGGAGCCGGCGTTGTCTGTAGATGCCTCCATGGTCATGTGGCCGGCATCACTGCATACAGCACTGTTCCCTTCCCGCCGGAGTGGTACCCACTGATCTACTCACATTTGCATGTTTTCGAACTGCTAGATTGGCAGAAGCTGGGGCTAACAGTGGGAGCTCACCCTGCTCCCAAGATTTGAACCGCCGACCACAACTTCAGCAGCTCAGTGGTTTAACCCACTTCGCCACCGGGGCCTACATTATACAATAACAAATACAGGGAGTGAAAGAGAAAAAGGAAATCCCAAGAGTTCTTCAGAATATGTAGACCAAGTAAGAAAAACGCAACAAAATCTAGAGCCCAACTCTACAGAAAGGAAATAATGCTTAACTCTTATTCACTAGCATAAACAATTTTTGTGTGTGAATTTGACAATATTTTCTGACTTCAGTGAGAATTCCTGTGCATTTGTGGCTATTAAAATGTCCAATATGCAAAGGAGTGGGGTCCCTCCAAACTCTCAGAGCCAGAAAACATAAGGTAGAATAAAAGGAAAATAGAATGAAGTAAAATAAAATGTGCAAGCTTCTCAAACCAGAGCAGTAAAATGCTTCCAGCTGACTTGTCCCATTGATTTCAGACTGAGAGGTGACTAGAGCCAATATCTAATGTGACACTAATAGTAGTCCCCTGGCACCAAGAAGTTTTTTTTTCTAGAGAGTTGCCTGGTCTTAACCCACCAGAACAAGTTGGATGGGTTGTAGATGGAAAGGGAAATAGTTCTCTTTGCTTGTGCTCATGGAAGCTTCTTTGGCAAGGGCAGTGAGTGTGTTCTGGCCTAGCACCACACTTCTGTGAACACTTAGAGTAGTGGTTCGCAACATGTGGGTCCCCAGATGTTTTGGCCTTCAACTCCCAGAACTCTTAATAGCTGGTATACTGGCTGTGATTTCTGGGAGTTGTAGGCCAAAACACCTGGGGATCCACAGGTTGAGAACTACTGACTTAGAAGAAGATTGTTACACTGACTTTGGTATTCCTGATTTTGGAGTAAATACATTGAGGATTATGTTGCAAGGCTGCAGACCAATGTCAACATATCTATGAGTGTGTCCGCTGACCTTGGTTGAATATACTTCTAAGTAAATACGCATAGGCTTGAGGTGCACATGACCTTTCCTCCTCCAGGAATAGGATCCTGTCTACAATGGTTGATGCACAAAATGATGTAATTGCAATATTCTGTTGTTCATTTTTGTCTGGATATTTCTTACAAGCATTGAAAGGCAGTGGAAAGAGCAGGTTCACCTTCAGATTTGAATATTTACTGACATCTACTGCGGATGGTCAAATCTCCTGTGTATAGTGTCTGTTTGCTGTGTTGATATTCTCACACTATTGGCATTGTAATGGTGGACTACATTTCTGAAGAATTAAAATTTGAGCCTCAGGTCTCCATGACCTTTTAGAAACTAGTGGATCTTGAATGTCTGTTTCAGAGAATGTCAGGAAACCTAGCTCAGCAGGAAAGGTAAGTATTAACCAGTGGCATTATTAATGCTCTTTCATAGTTGATAGGTGAGAGGATTGCAGAATTGCAGAGGGAAGTTCATATTTTCATATAGAATTTGTATTGGTACAACAACCTAGGATTCTTTCATTTGCTCTGGTCATCAAGTACATGGTGTCTTGAGCATTTTGCTGTAGAAAAGTTATGAGATCGGATTATTTCTTTCTCCCACTTAGTTTTTGTGTGTGCTTCCCCAATATTCTATTATATATATATATATTTACTAGCTGTCTCCTGCCACGCGTTGCTGTGGCCCAGTCTGGTGATCTGAAAAATAAAGTAATGAGAAAGTGTTGGTTTCTACTATATGTAATTTCTTTATGCTTGTGGGTAAGCAACATTTCTTGTTGTTTCTTTGTCAGTGTTGATGTAGAGATTGTCTGGTTTGCCTACTCTGGAACATGCAACATATAACTGTCCTTTAGGATACTATATGTCATATAAATATATGTGTGTGCGAATCATATATATCAATTTATATCTCTTGTTGGATGGCTCTTTGTCAGGAAGGCTTTGATTATGTTTTCTTGCCCTGGTGAAGGGAGTTGGACTGGATGGCCTTAAGGCAGTGTTTCTCAACTTGGGAGTGTGGACCTCTAAGGAGGGGTCATGAGGGGGTGTCAGAGGGGTCGCCAAAGGCCACCAGAAAACGCAGTATTTCCTGTTGGTCATGGGGGTTCTGTGTGGGAAGTTTGGCCCAATGCTATTGTTGGTGGGGTTCAAAAGGCTCTTTGATTATAGGTGAACTATAAATCCCAGTAACTACAACTCACAAATGTCAAGGTCTATTTTCCCCAAACTCCATCTGTGTACATATTTGGCCATATGGCATATTTATGTCAAGTTTGATCTGGATCCTTCATTGTTTGAGTCCACAGTGCTCTCTGAATGTAGGTGAACTACAACTCAAAACTCAAGGTCAATGCCCACAAACCTTTCTAGTGTTTTCTGTTGGTCATGGAAGTCCTGTGTGCCAAGTTAGTTCAGTTCCATCATTGGTGGAGTTCAGAATGCTCTTTGGTTGTAGGTGAACTATAAATCCCAGCAACTACAACTCCCAAATGACAAAATCATTTTTAGTGATGGTCAGTCCTTGGGTTAGTAGGTATCTTGTGGCCAAAGTTGGTGGCAATTCATCCAGCGGATTTTGCGTTATGTCACTCAAAACAGAGCACACACACACACACATATAGAGAGACAGACAGACAGACAGACAGACAGAGATTCTATCCCTGTGAAGAGAGATGAATGGATGCCCAGGCAGACGTCTTTCTGGCCCACCCTTTTTTCAAGGCATTTGAAACTGCAAACATACCTTAATTTCCATCTTTACCAAATTACAGGAGATGATGGTATACAGCCTCTTTCCAAATCCAGGTCCTTAAGAACATGCTGTGTTAGGTCCAATCTCTGTTCCAGTTGCCAGCAATCCTTGAAACCTATTAAAACTTGGAGTAATATAGACAAATACCTATTTTTCTTGCAGCTAGGAAGTACATTAATGATTCATTAAAACAACAATAGCAATTCTATCTTACGCTTATGACAGTTGCCTAAACCAATTGGCTTTCCCTAATCCAGTCTTTTGTTAGCATTGTCCTGGTCTTTATCTGTACTACTGCTGCAGTTCAACTGACTTGTAAAGAACACAGTTTCATCCAGTGCCTGATACCTACTATTTACCTTGTTTCTGTCAGGAGATTACTTTGCTCCTGTGATAGTTGAAATAGTCATTATTTGAAGAGGACTCTGTCTAGTGCCCCATTTTTGTGTCGGTTCACATCATAGGCACTTGTTCCTGGGTAGGTTAATTCAACAGCTCTTCACACTCTTCATCTGTTGATGAAGGGTCTAAGCCCTTGCTGCTTCATAAAAAAAGTATTTGTGAATGCATATGAAATTTCCCAAGTGAATTGTCAGTTTTTAACACAACATCAACAGTGTGTTATAGAGGTAAAAGCAGTGGACTGGGATTTAGCAGATTTTGGGTCAATTTGCCATGAAACCCAAGATTAATGGCCACCACTCTGTCTCTCAGGATACATTATGATCCTGAAACCTGTGGGACTTGTACCAATTGTTCCACTTACCAACATCTGACAAAATATGCCTTCTTTAGGAATTATCTGGGTCCTCCAGATAGTCCCGTGGCATTCTTATGCCACAACGTATCTATAGAGTTGTCTTGGAGGACCTAGCAATTTTTTAAAGATCTCTCTCTAGGGATTTTCTAGGTCCTTTATTTCAGTAGTGTTTGCTATTTTTGTCTACAGTAGGTTCAGGACTGTAGTCCCTTCAGATTCAGGGTACATGTTGTATTTTTGTGGGGATAAAGGAGAGAGGAAGAGATGCATGTATAGTTTCTTGTTGGAGGAAATGTAGGATGTAAACATAACAGCAAAAGAACGCATAAAAGGCAAAGGAAGCATTCTTGCAATTTAGGCTAGGCCAGCTCTGCTGATAGTACACTTGACAGGTTAATCTTTTCCCAGTGTTTATCCGATTGTCTTCTATAACTGTGAGGGGAATTGCAGAGCGTGGAGACTTGCTGCATTCTGTTCTTTCAAACATAACTGCTGCTACTCCAGGGATCGGGAGCCAGAATTGTATAGCTTAAAAGACAAGGATTAAATCAAGGAGCAAAAAGAAGCATTTATTATGGATGAAGGTAAGTTTTCTTGTGGTCTTGAGACTGGTCTCAATTTTGTCAGATACCTGCTTGCCTGGGACTTTTAATTACTTTGATATAAATAAATATTTTCATAGAGAACAGAGCCTTAAAAGAATTATATTCTTCTGGTCAGTACTGAGGGCCCCATCTGAAAGTGTGTTGAGCACCAAAAGCAAATGGCAGAACTGTTGCCTTGTGCCACCATTATATCAGAATAGTCTTGTTATGGTTTTCTGTGAATTTTCTCTTCTTTTTCTCTGCCAAAGAACATAAATGTATTTCTGGGAGTGCAAATCAGACTCGTTTTCATTGAACATTTCTGGCCCCTTGGTAAGGACAGGTAGCAGTGAGTGGTATATTATTTCCAGGGTGAGTGAGAGATTGTGAGTGTACACATAGTTTTTCACATTTCGCACATGATAACCGGAATAGGTGGAGAAACAAGCAAGCTAATAAAGGCTGCTGCAGTTTGCTTTTGCTTGAGCGTTCAGAGAAAAACGTGATTCCTCCCCCTCCTTGGCTATACATCCTGAATTAACTGCTGGCAAACTGTTTTTGTATTTTCCATTCAGGATGCACCTACTCAATAGAATTAATGCAGGCTGACACGTCATGGCCCAATGTTATGCAATCATGGGAGTTGTAGTTTTACAAGTTCTGTAGTGCTGGTGCCTCACAAATTCCAGGATTCCATAGCATTGAGCCATGGTATTGAAAGTGGTGTCAAACCCCATTCATTCTACAGTGTAGATCAGTGGTTCTCAACCTATGGGTCCCCACATGATTTGGCCTTCAACTCCCAGAAATCCTAACAGCTGGTAAACTGGGTTGTTATAGGTTTTTTGGGCTGTATGGCCATGTTCTAGAAGCATTCTCTCCTGACATTTTGCTTGCATCTATTGTAGGCATCTTCAGAGATTGTGAAGTCCTATGATGCCTGCCACAGATGCAGGCAAAACGTTAGGAGAGAATGCTTTTAGAGCATGGCCATACAGCCCAAAAAACTTACAACCCAGTGATTCCGGCCTTCAACAATACACAGTTGGTAAACTGGCTAGGATTTCTGGGAGTTGTAGGCCAAAACATCTGGGTATCCACAGGTTGAGTTCCACTGGTGTAGATGCACCCTCAGTTTGCAGCAGTGGAAGTAAACCGAGGGTGATGATAATATGGGTGAAGGAGAGAAAAACCAGGAAATTTAGAAGCAACTGAAAAAGTAGGACGAAAGAGGATTAATTGGAAATGTCTCTGCCAGACTGGGACAGTTGGGAGGGTATGTGTTCAAATGCACGCATATTGTTGGCACAGATAGGTTAAAGCAAAATCTGAGGTGGGGAAGCTTTAGATGTAGAATGTGGGTGGCCAGACCTGGGGAACATCAGTCCTGAAAATCTTAGTTTTTCTTCTGAGATTGCATGCTTGTGTTTACAGATATGTGCTTGTGGGTTACATAGCTTGGCCAATCCTTGACCGATTACTCCTGATGGCACTGTAATAATTCTTTAGATTCCCATTTGTACATCAGCTCAGAAGAACAGAGGATGTAGTCTTTCCTGTTGTTTATCTCTCAAACATCTTACATGTCAGAGTTGTTTGCAAAGAAGGGCGTAATCCTCCTTAATTTTGAAAATGTGAGGAAAAAGCTCAATCTTTGATGAAGAAGCTTTAACAATTTCACCTTCAGAAATATGAAATGCAAAATATGGAAGGTTACAGCAAGTTTATCAACAAGCACACCTACTTACCTGTGGCAAGTGTGAATTACAATCAACGTGGCAGGCAGAGAAGCTTTTTAAACAGATACACATGTTCTAGTCTTGTCACAAAGGAGGTTACTACCTTTGGTGGACTTACTTTGCCAGACTGGATTAAGAGTGTCATGAGTATACTTTTATAAGGGAGATAAAATGTCTGATATATCACTACCACTTCCTCGTGATCAAGTTGGTCTGTGTGACAATTTGGATTATTGCTTTGTTAATACAACAAAGGCGATAATCCTGTAGTTATGGCTTGGCTAGGCATAAAGAGAACAATCTCTAGATGCAAAATTAAAGATCTGTTATTGTCATGTTTTGGCTACAAAAGAAATGAGGGCAGATGTAAGTAAGGATGTTTTTTTCTGCCTGTTTATCTTCTGCAGCTTTTGTTAAACAGATTCCCACCACCTTTCTTGCTATCCCGCATAGCCATGTTATAGGGGAATAAAATGACATTTGAAAAAGAAATACTCAAGGAGAATTGCACTTCAGTCCAGGTTAACCATGGTTGTGAAATAGCTATACTCTTGTAACTTCAGTAAGACATAAAGAAGGGACCTGCCGCTTGTTAGTCTTGGTTTTAAGATCTGTGATAAACCTGTGTTGACTTAACAAAGCACGAATTTTACAATGTTACTATGTCTACAGTATTTTGCCCTCAGATGTGGAGGGGGCAATGGGTCCCTGCTCTCGTAATTTTATGTGTTTCTCCTAGAAGAGTCCAAGCTGGAGTGTTTGCACTGGTAAATTAAACAATTAACAGAATTCCTGCATTCGTGACAGTCATTACAAGACTGTGAAACATTAAATAAACCTTTGTGTAATCTAGGTTATAGTACAATTTAAAAAACTCTTATCCTGTGATGGTGCATCCATCTACATGCAGGGTCCAAGAGAGGAGTTAGTTAAGTGACATAATTGGGAAAAGGTGGAACATATGGCTCTTCCTTTTCTTCCCTATTGCATCCCCACATTCCCTGCTGTTCAATCGTCTAAACCAGGAATGACCAAATATCACCCAGGGGCCAAATGAGGTCACTCAGATTAATTTTACCTGGCTATCTTTGGCCAAATTTTAGTTCAACATATGACAAGACACTTCAATTTACTAAGACTATCTCAAGTTGCAGTAGAGAGTGGATACCCCTTAATGTTCCACTTAGCTCTGAAATTTTGCTATGAACTGATGTTTGAGCACCCATGCCCCATAAGTGTGAATCCCTTAATGCAAATTTGCTTCAACTTGATTATGGACCCTGACCTCTCATGATGAGGTGAAATCATGCTGTAAATAAACTTCTGGCCTTTGCACCTCTGCTTGTAGAACAGAGGGTGCCAGGAAAATATAGAAGTTAGCCACCTTTGGTCTGAGTTAACTCATAAAAATGAGCACCAATAACCAAAACCAAAAACCTATGGTTTTTTTACACATTCGCCCTTTCTCAAAAAGTTGTGGTATCCCTGATGATATAAACTTTCCAAGAGATTGGAAGCTGAGTCACTAAACCAGGGGTCCTCAAACCTTATAAGCAGAGAGCCACTTCACAGTCCCTCACACTGTTGGGGGGCCAGACTATAGTTCGAAAAAACAAACAAACCACGAAGCAAATCCTATGCACACTGCACATATCTTAATTGTATTTATTTATTTATTTATTTATTTAAGATATTTCTATCGCGCCTTTCTCAAGCCCAAAGGCGACTCAAGGCGGCTTATAAATTGGCAGCAATTCAATGCCATAAAAATCCACAATATACAATTAAAACATTTAAAACAGTATTATAAAATCAATACAATACAAAAACCATTAACAACATATAATAACCAATGTCTTCCTGTTAATCTCACTTTCCAGTAGCATCGTATAAGCCGTACAATGTTTCAAATTTACATAATACTGTGTTTGTCAATTGCACTGCTTTTCCAAAGGCTTGTTCAAAGAGCCAGGTTTTTACTTTTTTTTTTGGAAGGTTAGGAGGGAGGGGGCCGATCTAATATCCCTAGGGAGGGAGTTCCACAACCGAGGAGCCATCACTGAGAAGGCCCTGTCTCTTGTCCACGCCAGACGTGCCTGTGAAGAAGGCGGGATTGAGAGCAGGGCCTCCCCAGACGATCTTAAATTCCTAGATGGTTCATAGGGAAATATTCGTTTGGACAGGTAAGTTGTAGTACAAAAAAATGAAAGAACAATTCAATATTTAGAATCAAGAATAGTTTTAACCAACATAAGCTTACCAGTTGAAATACTGATAAGTTTATGTTGGTTAAAATCGTTCTTCGTTTTAAATATTATATTCTTTCATGAGAAGTGTGGGCCTGCTTTTGACTGATGAGATAGTCAAATTAATTAGGATTGCTGTTGTTGTGTGTTTTCAAGTCTTTTCAGACTTAGGGCAACCCTAAGTCTAAAGCAGTGGTTCTCAACTTGTGGGTCCCCAGATGTTTTGACCTTCAACTCCCAGAAATCCGAACAGCTGGTAAACTGGCTCGGATTTCTGGGAGTTGTAGACCAAAACACCCTGGGACTCACAGGTTAAGAATCACTGGTTTAAAGTTTAGGGCAGGGGCCAGGTAAATGAACTTGGGGGGTTACATCCGCCCCAGAGGCCTTCATTTGGGGGACACCTGGATTAAACAAACTGGTAGTTTGATGCTCTGTTGATGTCCTTACATAAGTAACATGTCTTGATATGCACACCAAATGTGTGTTCAATCAGAGATATGACTGGGGCAACAGCCAAATGTGGTTGTCAAAAGATGAAGAATTACTTGCTCGGTATTCAAAAGTACCCTTGAGAGATTGCTGGTCATTTGTTTTAGCACATTGACTAGAACAGGATACTGCAAAATGGTTGCAGATCTTTTTGCAATTCTGTGCATCATACTTCTCATTGGTAAAGAAATTTAGATAAACTCTTGATCAACTATCATTTCTGTAAATGGTGAAAAAAATTAAATTGAGTAGGAAATAGAACGTATTTTGCTCTAAGTTCTCAATTTAGTGATGAATCAGTGATGAGGAAAGTTGTGCAGTTGGTACACACACAATTGCTGGGTTTAGGGATTGAAGAGCTCCATGAAAGTGAGAAACCAACAATGAAAACACTGTGGGTTTTTTTTAATCTGAGAAAAGACTTCTCTGAAAGTCAGTGGTGTGACTCTGTGGTCAACATCAGTCTATGGCAGACTATATTGTGGTGTAGCTCGATGCAGACTGGACCATGGTGAGTGGCCCTCTCTCATGTGAGTGACTGGGAAGCAAAAGGAGTGAAGCTGCTGCTAGTTGACATGTATAATAAGGGGAAGGAAGGAAGGAAGGAAGGAAGGAAGGGGAAAAAGGCAGGAGAGGAGGGAAGGAGAAACAAAGGAAGAGAAAGGACACGAGGAAGAAAAGAGGGAGGCAGGAAGAAAGAAAAAGTGGGGAAGAGAAAAGAAAGAAAGTGTATGTGGAAAGAGCAAGGGATGAAATAAAGAGCCATAAAGAAAATGCATACCCAAGCATCACTGGGGAAGCATGCTAATATAGGAACACATACAATTAGGACTGCTATCCTATGAAAGTCTGCCTTCAAATTTGCCTTGACAGCACAGAATAATTAACTGAAGTATTTTTTGCTGGTAGAGAAGGCCTTTTGGCATATGGCAATGTTTTAAAGCAAAGTCTTTCCAAATTCCCAATTAGTAGGTTCTTATTTTTTTGTACTGATACGTACAGAATGTCAGGATGCAGCCTGTATGTCAGAATTGGTTAAACAATTTGCTATAAAATGATACAAAGCATTTAAACAATATAGCATCCTCTAAAGGATGATATATTATTCAAATTTTAAAAACATTTAATTCAAAATGTTTTTGGAATACAAATATGTTCACCTGCCAGGAGAAAAGGGGAAAAGAGGGAGCCACTGTAGCTTTTTCTGGAGAAGTAACTCCACAGGAGTCCCATGACCAACAGAAAACACTAGAAGAGTTTGGTGGGCATGATCTTCACTTTTGGAGTTGTAGTTCACCTACATCCAGAGAATACTGTGGACTCAAACAATGAAGGATCTAGACCAAACTTGGCACAAATACTCCATATGTCCAAATATGAACACAAATGGAGTTTGGGGAAAACATACCTTGACACTTGGGAATTGTAGTTATTGGGATTTATAGTTCACCTACAATCAAAGAGCATTCTGAACCCCACCAACGATAGAATTGGGCCAAACTTCCCACACAGAACCTCCATGACCAAAACAAAACAATGTGTTTTCTTGTGGTCTTTGGCAACCCTTCTGACACCCCCTCGTGACCCCCCAGGGATCCCACCTCCCAGGTTGAGAAATGCTGCCTTAAGGCCACTCAGTCCAACTCTCTTCACCAGAGCAAGAACACATAATCAAAGCCCTCCTGAAAAAGAGCCACCCAGCCAGAGATATAGATAGCTAGATATGATTCACACACACACACACACACACACGTATATGACAGGTATATTACCATACATTTGAAAGAGACCCCTAAAGAAGGACAATTATATGTTACATGTTCCAGATTAGGCAAACCAGACAATCTCCACATCAACACTGACAAAGAAACAGCAAGAAATACTGTTTACCCACAAGCATAAAGAAATAAAGAAATATATTAGAAACCAACATTTTCTCATTACTTTATTTTCCAGATCACCAAACTGGGCCACAGCAACACGTGTCAGGGGATGGCTTATATATATAGAGAGAGAGAGAGAGAGGGAGGGAGGAACAACATATTTTAACTTTTTTATCGTTGTAAAAGAAAATATTCCATAACCCATTTTTAATGGAAAATTTCCATCTTTGGGAAAACACCCCTCCCTGGTTTATATAGCTCTATCTCAAGTAAATCAAGCCATTTCAAGGAAAAAAGTAGAAACTTCTGAAAAYTTGTGAAGAATTTTGTGTTGATTGGAAGCCAATAGCGCAATGTTTCTCAACCTTCCTAATGCCACGACCCCTTAATACAGTTTCTCATGTTGTGGTGACCCCCAACCATAAAATTATTTTTGTTGCRACTTCATAACTGTAATTTTGCTACTGTTATGAATTCTAATGTAAATATCCAATATGCAGGATGTATTTTCATTCACRGGACCAAATTTCGCACAAATACCCYATACACCCAAATTTTAATACTGGTGGGGTTGGGAGAGGATTGATTTTGTCATTTGGMAGTTGTAGTTGCTAGGATTTATAGTTCACCTACAATCAAAGAGCATTCTGAACCCCACCAACAACAGAATTGGGCCAAACTTCCCACACAGAACCCCCATGACTAACAGAAAATACTGTGTTTTCTGATGGTCGTTGGCGACCCCTCTGACACATCCTCGCACCCCCCCCCCCTGGGCTCCCGACCCCAGGTTGAGAAACACTGCAATAGCGCCAGTGCCTGTTCGTTTGAATGGTTCCTTCCTCTGCTGTCATAAGGACACTGACATTTCTCTCTTGAAAAGTTATGGAGTCTCATCATAGCTTTCAAGACAGGTGTTGCTTTTTGCATGAGCTCTTTGCCCATTACACAGCAGTTAAGCATCTCATTTCTGTCTCTGTTGTCAGGATGTCTCTTTGATGCATGTGTTCCACACGCTACACATACTGAGTTTTTGCTTTCCTTGCTTTTTTGCACTGCCTTGGCTTTTAGTATTTTGGCTGTGTTTACTGGTTTAAAAAGAAGAATGAAAAATGCATTGACACTGTTGCTTAACACAGCACTATTGATTTATTAGCAGCAGGTTTTCCTTTCTGCATCATAAATGCTTGTTGAGTTTCTTCATTCCTTTACTTTGGTTCAAAAGCCTTGAAACCGCTTTGATGCTTTTATAGCTTTGTTAATATTAACGTCTTCTATATTGGAGAGAAATAAGATAGAGATTGCTGATACATGTATCAGTGTAGTCTAAACCAACCTCCTCCAATTTATTGTTGAAGGCTTTCATGGCTGGAATCACTGGGTTGTTGTAGGTTTTTTGGGTTGTATGGCCATGTTCTAGAAGCATTCTCTCCTGACGTTTCGCCTGCATCTATGGCAGGCGTACACCAACTTGCTTCTCCAACATTTTGGACTACACGTCCCACCATTCTCCCATTCACACTGGTTGTGGAGTGGTTGAGAGTTGTGGTCCAACACAATTGAAGTGTCCTAAGTTGAGAAAGGAGATTATCAAGTTATAAACTAATCTGTTTTACTATTTGGCTCTCTCCTCCAAAGAAAAGACGAGAGAAGAGAGGATATTCAGGATCCTTAATGCAAACTGAACCCTATTCAAATTATTTGGTTACTTCCCAGTAGTAAATTTCAGATGTAAAAAAAGATTGAAATCCATGTTGCACTGAATGAGTTCTGTCCACAAGTACATAGGGTTTTTTACTGAAACCATAGGGGTCTTTACTGAATGAAAACCTAGGGTTTTTTACTGAAACCAAAGCAGGGGTGGACCGAAGTATGCTGAAGTCTATTTGGTTGGTTTCTGGGACTGATAAGGGATATTTGACTTTCAACTGGTAGAGTGCTTTCCTGAGGCAAGGCAGCTTTCTATGCTACCTAGAAGAAACTGTGGTGAAGCTGCTACTGAAAAAAAAAGTTCTTTATTCATCACCTTTCCAATATTTTTTCTTGAGCAAGATTCTATAAGGTGTGAAGGCCTCCCACTTCTAGGGATTCCTAGATAAAATGAATTATCTAGATCAGTAGTTCTCAACCTGTGGGTCCCCAGATGCATTGCCCTTCAACTCCCAGAAATCCTAACAGCTGGTAAACTGGTTGGGATTTCTGGGAGTTGTAGGCCAAAACACTTGGGGATCCACAGGTTGAGAACCACTGATCTAGATCCATATCAGTGTTGTTTTAGGTCTAACTATGGGACAGAGACAACTTTTGTTGCATCATCTGTACAGAGAAATGGACAGCTGATGTTCTGTTGGACCTCTCAGCAGGTTTAGATGTCTTTGGCAATGGGCAACTGTCTGGGATAGGAGCGCAGTTGTTCCCAGGGAAAGCAAACTCTGAAGATGGTTCTGGGGGACTTTTCTTCCAGGCTCCGACCATTATCTTGAGGGGTTCCTTGTGGCTTGCTTTTGTCTCCCATGTTGTTTAACATTTATATGAAACCTCTAGGAGAGGTTACTTGGATTTTTAGAGTTCATGAATATTTTGGTGACACCAAACTCCAATGTCTCTCATTGGAATCCAAGAATCTTAATTCTGTTCCAGTGTCTGTTTTAAGAAATGGACAGGATGAGGTCAAAGAAACAAACTTCATCCAGACAAAACAGAGGTGCCCCTGGTAAATGGAAAGAGAATAAGGTTCCAGCTGTTCTGGATGGGGTTATACTCCCCTTGACATTTTAGGTGCACGACTTTTTAAAGGGTTCAACCCTGAGCTTGGATGGTACTCTTCCAGTAGTGGCCAGGAGTGCATTTGCACAGTTAAGACTTATGTGTAGCTTGTGCCCATTTCTTGAAAAGACAGATCGAGTTGACTGTTGCCAAATTTTCATGACCCCAACATTGAGCTAAGGGAACTCCGTTTAGGGCCAGGACCAACAGTTTAGGAAGCGGTGCTCTATATCAACGCTTCTTAAAGTGTTCTCTGCAGAGCCCTTGGGGCTCATTTTGAACATTTGCATGTTTTTAACCGGTATACATGCTTAATACAATAATACAATAATTTTAACTGTATTCTTCATTGTTCTTTTTGTAAGCCACCTTAGGTCCCACACTGGGAGACAAGTGGCACACCAATACAATTACATAGTCAGATAGATAAATAGATAGATACTATTTAGCAACAAAAAAAACTCTTGTGCCCGATTCCATTATTTATATTGCTGTTATAAGTAAAAATAGGAAAAAGTTACTAGAAGTGGATTTTTATGTGGAGAGACAATGCGTTTGGTAGTAAAAGCAGATTTTTGCACCTGGCAAATCTCAGTGTTCTAGTAAATAATAAAGTAGACAATCTAAGCCTAAAATCTGCCATCCCTGCTGCAGAAAGTTAGGAACAACCAGGCATGGTTCCCTAATTAGGAAGTCTTTTTTAGTTTGCAATTATCTTGATGTGTGTTGTAGTTTCTACTGTATCTGTAACTATTAGATTTCTGGTAGTTTTTTGTGTGTTTGTAATTGGTTTATCTTTGGCATAAACAGTAAATAAAAGTGTTGAGCCCCGTTTATTTCATCACTAGTAGCTTTATAAAGCATGTAGCTGAACCAGTGAGATTGGAGAGGTTTTTATTTGTCTCCAGTCAACACCAATTGACTTCAGGAGTTGACCCTCGCTTGGTTATGTCTCTCCTAGTCTGAATCTTCAGCTTCTCTTGATCTCAAAGGCAAGGCTCGTGGGATTTGAGCTGTGTCTACATGGCTGCAAAATGCCAAAAGCACTTCTAGTGCTGGACTCCTCGATAAACTACAGAGCAGCACAGGCAGTAGTCTTGCA
Organism: Anolis sagrei ordinatus; assembly: GCF_025583915.1. NCBI lineage: Eukaryota > Metazoa > Chordata > Lepidosauria > Squamata > Anolidae > Anolis > Anolis sagrei. Next base: position 161,129,269 of record NW_026847438.1, on the reverse strand, counting down.
ACACTACCTTATAAGAAGCAGATTGCTGCTTTTCAGCATTGCAGTCTGTGATTACATTCCAGGCTGATGTACGGGATGCAGATAGAATGTAGGCACAAGCCTTTCTTCAGTTTAATACCAAGCTGAGACAATTTTGTGGAGGAATAAAATTGCCTGCTGGAGAAGAGGCGAATGAGCCAGTGAGCCAGATTGTTATTTTCATCCTTGCGTTGAAAGAGCTTCAGTAATCTCCCCATTTCCACAATAATAACGGTTGAAGAGTCACACTTGGATCATTGTGTGACTGTTTTTCTGTTGATCTTATAGCAAGTATAGTGTATTCATTCAGTGTTTCTGTTTTTCAGGTTTGTGACTTCTCATCCTCATCTTATAGATATTTTACTTGTGGTTTAGAAGTTCAGAAATGAGGAGCTTTGCACATTGGACCACAGTACTGTATTAAAACCTGGGAGCAAGTATGCAGTGGTTCTCAAAAATCTGTTTTGAGATTGTTGTGTTCAGCATCCTTGAATTCTTAGAAGTAATTATGACTCTCCCAGCATTCTTCTAGCACGGTGGTTCCCAACCTCTTTTTGACCAGAGACCATTTTGACATAGGAACGGTTTGACCAGGAAGTACTTGACCTGGGACCGCTTTGACCAGAGACCATCGTCCAACATTAGTACTCAAAGGGTTACGAATCTGTTTTTGGTCAACTTCAGATTTGTTTTGGGGTGCTGATTCATCAAATTGCATTTGATAGACCACATCAGCTCCAGTTTCTGATACAGAATATATTCCCTTGTCAGCAACAGGGAAGGAGTGGCAGGCGGTGCAAAAGGAGCGGAAATAAAATAAATAAATACATAAACAAATAAATATGAAGGAGGCCTGTGGACCAGATTTTTGTCCTTGCGGCTCTCTGGTGATCTGTGGCCCACAGGTTAAGATCCACTGTTCTAGCATGACTCAATGGTTGGCATATGCTAAAAACTGACTGTAGAATCATATTGGAGCCCTAGAGGAATATTCTCTCTAGAAATCGCTAGATTATCCCGCATGAGCATAGAGTGACACTGGAGGAGTTAGAGATTCCTAGAAGGAACATCGGTTTAGCTCAGAAGAAAACCTGGAATGGACTTTGGGGCAAATACACACAATACACAAATACACACAAATGAACTAAACACACAAATCTGGAAAGGTGTATTACACGCTCGTTCTGCAAATAAGACAACTTTTTAATTGTATAAAATTCCAAACAACCAAGAATTTTTTAAATTAAAAAGTACATATTGGGGACCCATTCAAATATTGGTTATTGCTAATTTAAAATTTCGATATTTCAGAGAGCCTTTTCAACCCCAACACAGTCTCATCTCCAGCATAGACTTCATTGTCTTCAAATATAGTTGTCAAGTCTGATTTTGTGAAAGAAAAGTGAAGCTTCACAAAATAAACTAGGGGAGTTTGTACAGGAAAGTGGCCTTGAGACTAAACAGTTGAAGGAAGGTAAATGCTTGCACCAGAGTTTTCATTGAACAAGTCTTTGGATCTTCCATACCAAAACTGAAAATGGGTGAATAGCTATTCTTAATCTTTTGCAGCAATGGAAAAGTGCAGCGCAAAGTGAGACATGTCCTGGCACACACCACCATTGTATGTAAGTTGATAATAGTTGAGCAAGCCACTGTCCTTTCTAAACTTAAAGGATACTCTTAAGATGTGTACAAAAATTATCTGCAAACACAACACATACACAGTAGTTTCTCGATAGATAGATTGATGAAAGAAGAATTCATTTTTAGTTTTGGAAAGCATGGTGGCAAAGGATAATAGAACATTTACAGATGTTAAACATTAACATGTCCACATATGGACATTAAAGAGATGGATATTTAAGTAGTTGGCTTTCCCTTTTCTTTCCAAGCTTTCAATTATAAGCTGAAAAAGGACCACCTACCTATTCATTTGAAATACTGATTTCAGCATGTTAGGTACATATTTAAGATACCAAATAATGAAATTAATCAGTAGTTCTCAACCTGGGGGTCCCCAGGTGTTTTGGCCTACAACTCCCAGAAATCCCAGCCAGTTTACCAGCTGTTAGGATTTCTGGGAGTTGAAGGCCAAAACATCTGGGACCCACAGGTTGAGAACCACTGAAAGAAATGAAATGGCAGAGTTCTCATTGCTCCACCAGTGTAGATCAGTCTATACCAGTGGTTCTCAACCTGGGGTCCCCAGATGTTTTTGGCCTTCAACTCCCAGAAATCCTAACATCTGGTAAACTGGCTGGGATTTCTGGGAGTTGTAGGCCAAAAACATCTGGGACCCCAGGTTGAGACCCACTGGTCTATACTCTGCTTTGTAAAACAGTCCATAGACTAATCTCAGATTTTTCTTTCATCGTAAAAACTTGAATTTCACTGCTAAGTTTCTCCTCAGTCAGAGAGGGGAAAAAAGATCACTTCCTCAGGAAGCTATGTTTATATATGATAAAATAAGTTCAGCAACCTTGCTCGCAGATGCAGGAAAAACTGAGCAGAGTTGCAAACAATTAAAACTCTAATTTTAAGGGGCATTGCTTCCTTAGGCGCATTAATTGGAACTCTGTTTTCTCTGTGTGTTTGTATATCCTTCATATTTTATGTACTTTTGTTTCCCACTGCAATGTAAAATTAATTTTCAAGTCATATTTTCGCTGCAAGGAAGTAGAGTTCTATCGTCTAATAGTTTGTCCAGTTTAACATGACCTGATTGTAGCTCAGTTATCCAGTGACCTCAGTTGGTAAAGAGTGCATTTGTAAAGAGATTTGTTTTAAATGGGATTTTTTTTCCAGGCATCTTTTTTAGAGGTGGTATTTATGGAGAGACTGGCAAAACTGAATGGAAAGTGAGGCAGTCAAGAGGGACCTCAGAAGGCTTTTCTCAAAACTCTTATCAACTGAAGGAGAACTAGAAAGGGAACAGATAGTGTACCTGCTTTTAAAAAATAAACACAATGCTCTAAAGTTTATTTTGCTAAAAGGTTTTCAGCCAGCCATCAATGAAACTAAAAGCAGGATTGTGTACAATGGGGACGTTAAGACATTACTATAAAATATAAAATCGCATATAAACAAAAAAGAGTGCAGAGCCTATATAAAACATATTTATTTTGTTGTTTGCAAAGTAGATTAAAAATCCCATTGTACTCATGTTGACTGTTTAAAAGCCTGAGCTAATAAAATGCATTTGCCTGGTGTGAGAAGGACATAAAACTTTCTGCTAGATGGGCCTGTCTTGGAGAAAGGTATTCTGTAAGTGTGGTTACAAATCAAAGATATCTCTCCATTTCCTCTACTCACCCATTTTAGATGGTGGTGGTGGAGTTTGTTGAAGGCCCTTGCATGATCAGTCTGGTGTTTGTGTAAGTTTAATATTTTTTCATAGGTTCACCATGCTTTAATGCAGCATTTCTCAGCCTGGAGGTCGGAACCTCTGGGGGGAGGGTTGCAAGGGAGGTGTCGGGGGGGGGGGTCACCAAAGACCATRGGAAAACACAGTATCTTCTGTGGGAAGTTTGACCCAATTCTATCATAGATGGGGTTTAGAATGCTCTTTGATTGTAGGTGAACTATAAATCCCAGCAACTACAACTCCCAAGTGTCAAGGTCTATTTRCCCCAAACTCCACCAATGTTCACATTTGGGCATATTGAAAATTTGTGCCAAGTTTGGTCAAGATCCATCATTGTTTGAATCCACAGTGCTCTCTGTATATAGGTGAACTACAACTCCAAAACTCAGTGCCCACCAAACTCTTCCAGTATTTTTTTGTTGGTCATGGGGAGTTCTGTGTGCCAAGTTTGGTTCAATTCCATCATTGGCAGAGTTCAGAATTCTCTTTGATTGTAGGTGAACTATAAATGCCAGCAACTCCCTAATGACAAAATCAACTCCCCTCCCCCGACCCCACCAGTATTCAAATTTGGGTGTATTGGGTATTTGTGCCAAGTTTGCTCCAGTGAATGAAAATATATCCTGCATATCAGATTTTTACATAATAATTCATAACAGTAGCAAAATTACAGTTATGAAGTAGCAACAAAAAGAATGTTATTGTAGGGGGTCACCACAACTATATTAAGGGGTCACGCGTTAGGAAAGTTGAGAAACACTGGTCTAATGAGAAGGAGAACTCATTATCATCAACATACTGATAATGCGTACTTCTTAATCACCACATCTGCCTCTCTTGATCAGATGTTTCCAAACTTATTTTAACTACTGCCCCCTTTTCAGAAAAAAAAATACTCAGCACCCCTCTGGAAATCTACCTTCTTTAAGCAAACAAACAGAAAAATGCAGTGGCAAATTTTTATTCTGTTAGGTATCTATATTTCTACCTACATTCTAAAATGGTAAATTAAAAAATTGCAGTAAATAAGATTCCTTGCAGCTTGAAATTATACAATTATTTATTAAAATTATCCTCAGTAACTTTCACATTACAAATTAAAGTTATGAAGGAAAATATTAAAATAAAAGTTATGAATAATATTAAAAATAATCCTCAATGAGAAGGATGAACCTGGCACATTGGTATCATTTTATGAATGTTCAGCTCTTATTTTTGTCAGTAGCATGAATTAAAACTTTTAAATACTTATTGCATGCACAGTATTGTCGACTGCTTGTCACACAATTCAGAAACAATCTACTGTAAATTTGATTTCACAGTGTTGCCTGTTTATAGTAACATATGTATATAAATAAAAATGTAATGTTCGTTTGTGGGATTAACATAACTCAAAAACCACTGGACCAATTGATACGAAATTTGGACACAAGACACCTATCAGGCCAGTGAGTGATCATAATTCTTAAAAACACCGAAAACACTGCAGAAGATACTTAAAAAGCCAAAAAAGAGCAGAAAGATGCTGCAGCACATGTACAAAATGACTTCCCCTGGCATACAAAACACACAATAGCATATCCACACTCTCTTCTGGACTACAGCTCCCAGCATTCCCTAGACCAGGCCCTGTAGGAGAGGGAGATGATTCAAATGCACTGCTTCCAAGCTGCAAGCTTTCTTCTCCTTGGATTTCTTTGAGAATCCCCGCATACTTCTAATTTCCTGTTCCTGGACTGCAACTCCCTGCAATCCTCCAGATAGATAAGATAGATAGATTAGATGAAGATAAATAGATAGGTAGGTAGGTAGACTGATCAGGAGGACTGCTGGGAGTTGCAGTCCAAGAATAGGTAGAGAAGGAAGAAAGGGGAAAAAGAGGAAGGGCAGGGAAGGAAGAGAAGAGGAAGAGAAGGAAGGAAGGAGTGAAAGAGGAAGGTTGGCCACAGCAACGCGTGGCGAGTACAGCTAGTTGTAAATAAGTCATTGTTTACATGTTCTTGCCAATGCATCCTGGACTTCCTGACAATGCACAACATACTCGCCTGCCAATACATACTTGTTAAGTGGACTTGACTAGTGGTCAGTTATGACTTGCATTTTGTATGTTTATTTAGACAATAAAGTAACCACTAAGACATTAATTTTGTGTTTCACAACAAATGAAAGCTGTATGAAGGGATTTTCCATTTTTTTCTTTGTTTCCACTACCTTCTTATTTTTACTCCCCAGTTGCATCCCAGACTACTACTGCCTTCCTAGCTCATTCCTGTGCTCCTCCAGACTTCAAAATTGCTCACTTTAGGAAGCACTGCTCGAGATATTTAAAAGTATAAGGGCAAGATAGAGCCCTGTGGGATCACCTAGCACAGATGGGATCGCATAGACTAGTAATTTTCCACCTGTTAGAAATCCAAGTGGGAACAGAATCTCTGCAGTAATCTTGTCTCTTGTTCCATTCACTTCAGAATTATAGCACTATTATTTGATTTTAACTACCATGATTGCATCATATAGCGTTCTATAGTATAGTTTGATGAAGCATTGGAGTTCTCTGGCAAAGAATTATAGATGCTCTAATCTGCCAATCTCAGTATTTCTGTGGGTTGAACCATGGCAAGGTATAGTAATAGTGCTTTAAATCAGTAGTGTGAATGGGTCTCCAGATAACCTGTTCAGAAGACACTTGGAGACTCATGAGGATGAATAGGGACAGCAAAGTTATCTCTGTCTTCAAATCAAGATTAAGATTGGTGGCACCCTAAATGCTCGAAGTTGCATGTTAGCTCCTTTATGAACCACAAGAGTTATTTGTGACTTCCTGAGAATTGTATTCTTCTGAGTTGAAAAAGAGTTGGCATGATGTTGAGGCTTCAGAATATTTGTGCTTTGCAAACCACTTGCAGCAGATCACCAAAGGTTTGCTGACTAGGAAATCTCTGAACAACATTCTGTGGATGTAATCATGATGCAGTATTGCTTTTTCATTTTGGCATATTAGGCTCCATCTGAAATTCCTACCAGTATTTTTTGAAACCAGTTTCAATGTTTTACTATGTGTGCTGCAGCCATCTGCCTTGAACCATCAAAAGTCAACAATGCATTGTTTTCATGTAACAAACTTAATGTGTTTTTGAAGGCTTTTATTGCTGGAATCACTGGGTTGTTGTGTGTTTTCCTGGCTGTATGACCATGTTCCAGAAGCATTCTCTCCTGATGTTTTACCCACATCTATGGCAGGCATCCTCAGAGGTTGTTAGGTCTGTTGGAAACTAGGCAAGTGTGATTTATATATCTGTGGAAAGTCCAGGGTGAGAAAAAGAACTCTTGTCTGTTTGAGGCAAGTGTGAATGTTGCAATTGGTCACCTTGATTAGCATTTAATGGCCTTGATGTATGGCAAGAACTGTACCATACCATACATTAATGGAGCCACTAACCGCATAGGGAAGCTGATGAAAAAACACAATATACAAATGATTTACAGACCAACTAAGAAAATTCAACAAATGCTGCGTTCAGCAAAGCACAGGTGGGATCCTCTCACCTCTGCAGGAGTCTACCATATACCGCGCAGCTGTGGACAAGTCTACATAGGGACCACCAAACGCAGCGCCCAAACATGAATCATGAAAGGCACTGCAGACTAATTCAACCTGAGGAACTTTTGTCTGTTCAAGGCAAGTGTGAATGTTGCAGTTGGCCAACTTGATTAGCACTGAATAGCCTTGCAGCTTCAAAGCCCAGCTGCTTCCTGCCAGGTGCTTAGCTGGCCCTGATTGTTTCTTAGCTGGCCCTGAGTTCTTTCCCCCACCTGGATATCCCACAGATATATAATCCCCACTTGCCCAGTTTCCATCAGACCTCACAACCTCTGAGGACACCTGCCATAGATGTGGGTGAAACATCAGGAGAGAATGCTTCTGGAACATGGGCATACAGCTTGGAAAACTCACAGCAACCCAATAACAAACTTAGCTCTCATTAAATGGGTGGGAGGTTTTTTCTAGAGAATTCGTTTGCCAGTGTGACCATGGTGAGCTGATCATGTTTTTACTTCCTTTACTATGTTTTCTCCACCAAGTCTGTATTCTTTTTGGGCAGAATGCTAAACCATATATACATGTGTTCCTATTTTGAACCAATATCTCCACATAGGTTTTTAAATCAGTATAGATAGACTTGAAATCTCACATAACCTATAATTGCCTACAAAAGGGAAGCAAAAGACAGCCCCCTTTTGTGAAGCTTGCCTGGTTCCTTACTTGCCACAGGCAACTAGCTGTTTACAAGATTGTCTGAAAACCTCTCGAATAAGCTCCCCTTTTTGTTTTTGCTGTTTTGTGTGTTGATACAACCATCTCATCTGCTCAGGGGAATAGATTCTTTTGTGTTTGTATGCTACTGAGATACTGTGGGCAATTAGAGCGACAGGAAAGTCTATAAATAAGGAGAGTCCTTTTCTCTCAGGAAAAGATTCGGAGAAAGCAAACAGTTAACCCCTCGGAGCTGAAAACAGCATCAGAAACGTTCAGTTTTGGAAGGCAGTACTCAAGTTCTGAGCTCATTTATGAAAGTGATGGCAACATTATAATTTACGTTTTCTCTCCTGCTTTTAATTGAAAAGGTCTAAACCAGCATTTGTGGAGGTCAGGACCCCTGGGGAAGTCATGAGCCGGGTTTCAGAGGGGTCGCCAAAGACCATCAGAAAACACATATTTCTTAAGGTCTTAGGTGCCCCTTTGACAGAGAAGGCTCAAGATCTCTCTGCCTGACTTTCTCTTCCTTTTTGGAAACAGACGAAGAGTCTTCCCACCAAAAGTTCTCATCCACTATGATTAGCGGCCGCTCAGCAAAAGCTGTTTCTGAGACAAGTTTACTACTTCCATCACTGGTTTGGTACAGAGTGCTCTCTGAGTGTTGGTGAACTACAACTCCCAGAATTCAAAAATAGCTCCCCCTAACCCCACCAGTATGTAATGTTGGCCATGTAGGTAGTGTGCCAAGTTTGGTGCAGATCAATTGTAGGCTGAATGCTCTTTGATTGTAGGTGAACTATAAATCCCAGCAACTACAACTCCCAAGTGTCAAAGTCTATTTCCCCCCAACTCCACCAATGTTCACATTTGGGCATATTTAGTATTAGTGCCAATTTTGGTCCAGATACATCATTGTTTGAGTCCATAGTGCTTTCTGGGCGTAGGTGAGCTACAACTCCAAAAGCCAAGGTCAATGCCCACCAAACCCTTCCAGTATTTTCTGTTGGTCATGGGAGTTCTGTGTGCCAAGTTTGGTTCAATTCCATTGTTAGTGGAGTGCAGAATGCTCTTTGATTGTAGGTGAACTATAAATCCCAGCAATGACAACTCCCAAATGACAAAATCAATCTCCCTCAACCACACAAGTATTCATATTAGGGCGTATTGGGTATTTGTGTCAAATTTGGTCCAGTGAATGAAAATCCCTCCCGCATATCAGATGTTTACATTACAATTAATAACAGTAGCAACATTACAGTTATGAAGTAGCAATGAAATTATTTTATGGCTGGGGGTCACCACAACATGAGGAACTGTATTTAGGGGTCGCAGCATTAGGAAGGTTGAGAACCATTGGACTAAACAGACACATGTTTATATTTTAGTGAACTGCCTCATCTTTGTATTTTAGTTTCTACATTGGGATTGAAGACCCACGCAGCCTTCCCTGCTTTTTGTCCACCTCCCACAAGCAGCCTTGGGGCAACATTGTCATAAATCATACGTAGTTTGCAATGGTTTCGAAGGATGCTTAATGTGTTTGAGGAGTATGCATAATAAAACTTCCTTGGGAAAAGGGAAAGCATTCTAATAGGCTGCCTTGCTGAAAGCTTGGTATTAACCTTGCAGCCTGGCAACGTTCATAAATGCACAAGCTTGTCAAATGTTTGCAACTTCAGCATTCTGTGTGACTGTGTTAAGAATCTAGTTTGTGGTTAGGGCACATGGGCTATGATGAATAATATTTCAATATTGGGAATCATATAGTTTTCTGGCTTTTTTTAACTTTGAGGGTAATGCTGACTATGTAGGGCAATGTTTCTGAATTGATCTTAGAAGTTTTGAGGTTGATGTGGAGAGAAATTCAGTTGAAAACGGTCAGATCTCAGATTATTAGAATCCCATGCATGGCTAGTCATTCTGCTAAAAATAATAGAGAAATGTAGTTCTCTTTGAAAGGGGTACTTCAAGACCATTTTGAGATTTTGCTTAATGTGCCCCCCTCTGCTCTGATCCTTGCAACGGGTATTGCACACAGTCTTCATATGTTGATTGTTGCAGTTGTGCTAAAGGCTACACGGGTAAGCCGATATAATGTAATATCTCAAATACTTTGAAGAGCTATAATTCATTGATTAATGTAGTCTGTCTTTCCACAAATGGAAATTGAGAAGTATTTTACACCATCATTGTGTCCACAATTTCTGTTAGTAAGCTGCTGGCCGCAATTCTAGTTATGGTAAAATATAGTAGCTAAGACCTCAGAATTGTGTTATTTCCCAGGATTAAGAGGGAAGCTCAGTGTGTTGTAACCCTTTGTGCCTGTGTGAAAGAGAGAATAAAAATGAGAAAGAGCTTTTGGAGTGAAAGAAGCAAATATATACACATGGGAAAGTGTTCTGTCTGGAAAAGCAGAGTTAAAGCCTCTTCCATAGCATGTAGTTGTGTACACAAGACCCCTAGAATTATAGAATTGCAGAGTTGGAAGGTATCCCAAAAATGATCTAGTCCAGGTCCCTGCCTGTCTGTGTTCTATTTCTTGTTTTAAATGATCGTGGGAATATTTACTGATATGCTTTCCCAGTTGCCCGGTTGGTGATCATAATAGTTTAGTGTATTGTTGAAGGCTTTCATGGCCAGAATCACTGGGTTGCTGTAGGTTTTTTTGGCCTATATGGCCATGTTCTAGAGGCATTTTCTCCTGACGTTTCTCCTGCATCTGTGGCAAGCATCCTTTAGCCTTGTGCTTGGTAATATTTTGGATAGCAATTGCCAGAATTCCTTGGCCAATATGGCCAGTAACATTTCCAAAATCCAAAATCTGGCTTATTTCCTTCCAGTTCCCTTCCTCTAACACAGGCATGGGCAAACCTTCTAACTTGGGGGCTGCATGGCAGGCTGGAGCAGAGTGGGTGGTCCAGGAGGGAGGGGATTCTCCCCAAGTTCCCTCCTTGCCTTTTCCTCCCCTTTCTCTTCTCTTTTGGAGGCAGAAACTCAAAGAAAGACAAGAAACATTGATCAGGATGAGATGGTGGACGGGAGATAAAAAGTGTATCCATTAGATTGCCTACTCCTGATATAGAATCCTAGAGCTGGAGAAGACCCCCAAAGATCCATTCTCTGCCATACAAGAAGGCAAAATCAAAGTACACCGAATAGATAGCCTCTGCAGAAAAGCCTCCAGAGAAGGAGACTCCACCACACTCCGAGGCAGCCTATGCTATTCTCCAAGAAGTTCTTTCTAAACTTTTCAGTCCAATCTCTTTCCCTGCCATTTGAAACCATTGCTCCTTTGTGCCCTGGTCTCTAGAGCAGCAGAAAGTCTGTCCCCACCCCTCCTCAATTGGACATCCTTTAAAATCTTGAAACATGGTTCTCATATTCCCTCTCTACCTTTTCTTCTCCCAGTTAAACATACCCCAGGAGGAAAGGAGGGAGGAAAAAGAGAAGGGAGGAAGGAAGGAAGGAAGAGAAAGATGGAAGGAAGGGAATGGGGGGAGGGAAGGGAGAGAGGGAGGGATAAAGAGAGAAGGAAAGAAAGGCAAGAGGGAAGGAGGAAAGGAAGGAGGGAGGAAAGAGGGAAGGAAAGAAAGATGATAGATTGGAAGGGAAGGAAGGAGGGATGGAGAAAGAGGGAGGGAGGGAGGGAAGGAGGAAGGAAAGAGAGAAGGAAGGATAGGACTGTTTTATGACAATTCTCACCATAGGTTATTGGGCTCTGTTTTGAGTTTAAATAGTTTCATATTCTTGTGGATTTATTTTTTATTGTATCGTGTGTTTATTTTTTGCGTTGTTCCAGACACATTGTGTTATAATTGAGCCATCCTGAGTCACTTTGCGGAGATGGAGGTGGGGTATAATAGTCAAATAATAATAATAATATACATCACACAGTCCTAAATGCTTGGGAAGGGTTTGACTTGTGATTTTGTGATACAAAATCCTGCATATGTCATAATAATAACAACAATAACAACAACAATAATACTTGGATGGTGAGAGAGAGGAAGGCCTGAGAAAATAGCCCAAGGCTCTTCGTCCGCCCCCCAGACCTGGTTTTGCCCATACCTGCTCTAACAAGACCCTGTTCAGAGCCAGTAATAAAAAATACAATTTGCTAGTTTTCTTTCTCACATGCACACCTAACTTCTAGTCTTGCTAAACTTGAGTTATGTCTGCTTACAGTTTCAGAGAAGATTCTCTGCCTGGTTGATTCATGATGATCCTTGCTTTTTAGATCCTTAGGCTTCGTGGCTTTTTGCCAGTTTTAATACAGGTGCAGTTATGACAATCTATAAAAGGTCAAAGCTAAGTTCAGATCAAGTTGCTGGAGGATGCCAGCACAGATACCAGAATCCTTTTGAAAAATGCGATGACCCGTTCTTTTCAAGAGGTAGGAAACTGTCTCTCACACTGGCTGAGACTTTTGTACAGCTCAAAATGACAGCCCCACAAATGGCTTTTCATGCACCAGTTCATGTCTGTTGTCCAACAACATTATGACAGAGGGAATAGTGGAGGGGCACTAGTATCCATCTTAAATCTTCACTCATAAAACTAACAAAGCAAATATAGTTGTAAGCTTTGTGTATCAAAACACTCCCATGCAGAGTACAGTAGCATAGTGCAATCTCAACCTGCATTTGAGTAGAATATTCTGCATCCAAGTCCCACATTGACTTCTTGCTCACTCTCATATTTGTTTTTTTGCTGTGCTCTACTGTTGCAGCAGCGCTAATCTTCAATATTTTTTCACTGTTGTTCTTTTATCTTCCTTACATCTCTCTCTCTGTATTTCTGTGGTCTCATTTATTGAATCCATTTCTGCACGTTAGCAATGAACATAGACATCAAAGAGAAGGGAAGGAAGTCCATGCCAGGCAAGTATTTCTCTCTTTTTACTCTCTTTCGCTGCTAATGCACCTCTTTCTGTGGCTTGGTGTTTTCTGCCTATGGTTTTTCATACTCTGTTAGCTTTTATTAACATTAGTAGATATAGCTCAGCCCTGCAGAGCTTTCAACTGCTATCAGATCTGCACTAGCCAAGGATATTAATCATGATTCTGGTTGTCTCTGTCTTTTGGTCTCACTTGAGTGTTGCTGCCTCCCAGCCCTCTCTTCTTCTCCCCACTTTCTGTCCTTTAAGAGTCCTAAGGATACCCCTGACAGTCTTCTTTAGCCCTGGGTCTTCTCTGTCAGCAACATTTTCTTGGCTGTCTTCAGTTAATTCAAAGTACTAATGATAAAACAATGTTTTGACGGCTGCTGAAGTCAGCTGTGCCCTCATATGCGACCTGGTTGGTTGGCTCATTAAAGCTGAGTAAAGCCGCAGAAATTTGACATGGGAAAGCAGTGTGTGTATGTGTATATTTCAAATCATAGTGATAGAGGTTTTTTGCACCAACTCTGCCTTGAATCACTCACTATTTATTTGCTTTACCTCTGGGGAAAAAATCTTTATTTGGAACATCAGCTTAACGAGTGATAGAGAAGATACCATGGGGTCTTCTGGGACCCCCTTCCGTGGATACCAAAAATTGTGGATGCCCAAGTCCCATTCTATATAATGAGATAGTAAAATGGTGGCCTTTATATAAAACGCCAAAATCAAGGTTTACTTTTTAAAATTTTTCTTTTGGTAGTATTTTCAGGTCATAAATGGTTGAATCAATTGGTACAAAATCTATAGATATGGATATAGATATCTTCTAAGGTAATATGGTATGGTGGCTAGATGACCCTTTTCAGACATTATAGCAGGGTAAATAAATTTATGATCACAAGAGAAATTAGATCAGAGCCCCTCACTTTACTGCCAGTTTCTATACATTCTTCCTGATCGATGCACACAACTGTTTATTGATTTATTTGCAATATTTATATTCCACTCATCTCACCCTAAAGGGGACTCAGGGTGGATCACAGAACACATATACGGCAAACATTCAATGCCGTTATACACTGTCAGGACAGACACAGTACACAGATAGTGGTATATAGACTTTTCTCATCTTCGGCGTCTTGGAGGTTGCATTTGATTCCAGTCATGAGGGGGTACTGTTGTTTCATTCTCCATGCTGAACAGCCCTGTTTACAGACTTCCTCCTTTTGATTGAATCGTCGGCATTCTTCTGGTATTTCCTTATGGTGCCATTAAAATATCTCCCCACTTTAAGCATTACCTATTTATCTATTCACAGCTGTTTTCGATCTGCTAGGTGGGCACTGTTGGTGTGATCTAGGCCCACAATTGTGTAGGCTGTGTGAGTGACTTCCTGAAGATATTTTCCTGTTTCAGGCAAATATTCGATCATATCTTTTTTTTTATTACAAAATCCAACTTGACTGCTGGCTGTTAGGAATTGTGGGACTTGCAGTCCAAAACACCTGGAGGGCCGAAGTTTGCCCGTGCCTGAACTAGACAGTCTAATTTCAACATTGGCAATAGAATTACAGTCTTTCACAGTACACAGGAAAAGCATGTGGCCCACACAGCTCTGTCCTCTAACACAGGGGAAGAGCTCAGGTGGAATAGCCATCTACCATATGAAGCATTATTGCTTTTTTAGTGAGTCATGTCTTTTAATGATACATCCAAAATGTAATAGTCTTAGTTTAGTCATCTTGGTTTCTAGGAAGAGTTCAAGCTTGATTTGTTCTAAGACCCATCCATCTTTTTAGTTGCTCATGATACGTTCTCTAGCACCACATTTCAGATAATTCGATTTTCTTCCTATCAGCTTTTTTTTTTTTTTTTTTTACTATCCAGCTTTCACAACTATACATTGAAACTGGAAATACAACAGCATGGACTATCCAAGATTTTCTATTCAGTTATATTCATCAGGATCTTCTCTTACTATTGCATTATAAGATACGATTGATAGAAACTCATGGTCCCTAGCCTGTGCATCATGCTGTTCATAATCTTCAGCCTAAAGATTTAAGGTTGTATTTCATTGTGATATTCAATAATGAAACATTTCAGATTTTTTCTCTCTTTTTGCTGAGAGCATATGGGATTTTGTGTGTTCTAAATGGTTTAAATTATCTTGCACTCACAAACAAATCTTGGTGGAAAAACAGTTTTTTTGTTTGTTTTTTTTGCTGTTGTACATAAGTTGATATTTTTTCAGTTATGTGTCATAAGGAGTCAGGATATCCTTTCTCACTGAGGACAAGAAGACATAAAAATACTCATTATACTTCCAACTGCAGTCCACTGACTATTTCAATTCCACCATGAATGAACAGAGTTTTTATCAATGTCTTCGGTCATTGCACTATAATAATAATAATAATAATAATAATCATCATCATCATCATCATCATCATCATCATCTTAATTTGTACCCCACCACTATCTCCTCAAAGGGATTTGGGGTGGCTCATAGAAGCACTCCCAAGTGCCACATATAGACAATAATACGTAAGTATAAATACAATGACATAAGTACAGTCAACAGCGCAAACATCCTAGGGGTGGGTTTAGAGCTGATGAGACTTATTTTAATAGAAAATCCATGGGAAAAAACTGCCTCACCCCTGAGATGCTTACTTTGGTCAATTATATTGTAACTTGATGGAAGTGGAAGAGCGTATGATGAGAAATAATTGCTTTCCCTTTCCCTGAGTGGAAATTAAAACAGCGGTACAAGTATACATCAGGTTTTTTTAAAAAACCTTTTTACAAAGACATTTTAAGCCTGTCCATACGCTCTTTTCAGCAGAATGAAAATTGGGAAGATGGTGAAGGAGATGTTTAGCCTGTTCAAGCACAAAGCTCTAGCATAGCGTTTTTCAGCCTGGGGGTTGGAACTCCTAGGGGGGTTCACAAGAGGGGTCGCCAAAGACAATCAGAAAACACAGTATTTTCTGTTGCTCATGGGGGTTCTGTGTGGGAAGTTTGGCCCAATTCTATCGTTGGTGGGATTCAAGGGGCTCTTGGATTATAGGTGAGCTATAAATCCCAGCAACTACAACTCCCAAATGTCAAGGCCTATTCCTCCCAACCCCACCAGTCTTCACATTTGGATATATTGAGTATCTGTGCCAAATTTGGTCCATATCCATCATTGTTTTAGTCCACAGTGCTCTCTGGATGTAGGTAAATGACAACTCCAAAACTCAAGGTCAATGCCCACCAAACCCTTCCAATATTTTCTGTTGGTCTGTGTGCCAAGTTTGGTCAATTCCATCATTGGTGGAGTTCAGAATGTTCTTTGATTGTAGGTGAGCTATAAATCCCAGCAATGACAACTCCCAAATGACAAAATCAATCCCCTCAACTCCACCCCATTTCACATTTGTGCCAAATTTGGTCCAGTAAATGAAAATATATCCTGCATATCAGATATTTACATTACGATTCATAACAGTAGCAAAATTACAGTTATGAAGTAGCAGCGAAAATAATTTGATGGTTGGGGGTCACCACAACATGAGGAACTGTATTAAGGGGTTGCAGCATTGAGAAGGTTGAGAACCAATGCTTTTGCACAGGGGTCCTCAAACTAAGTCCCGGGGGTCGGATACGGCCCTCCAAGGTCATTTACCTGGCCCTCGTTCAGGGTCAACCTAAGTCTGAAATAACTTGAAAGCACACAACAACAACAACAACAATCCCATCTCATCAGTCAAAAGCAGGCCTACACTTCCCATTGAAATACTACAAAGTTTATATTTGTTAAAATTCTTCATTTTATTTTTTTGTGTTGTTTTAAGTGTTTTTTGCACTACAAATAAGATATGTGCAGTGTGCATATCATTCATGTTTTTTTCAAATTATAAACTGGCCCTCCAACAGTTAGAGGGACTGTGGCCTGGCCCTCTGTTTAAAAAGTTTGAGGACCCCTGCTCTAGCATGTAGAAACAATCCAAACTACAGATCTGCATATTTTCCCCACTTCCCATAATAAATGTTGGGGGACCAGTATGCCATTGTGTACGTATTACTTTTGTGAAGACTGGCACACCACAAACAAGGGAATATTGTATAGATAAATCATTACAGTCTATACAGGGTGTTTTTTAAACTGTCTAATTTGTTCATCACGGTGCAGGTATTCAGAGGTATACTGACTTTCCTAAGGGGTCAATTGAATGTGCAGTAGAGAGTGATTGGAAGAGTGCTGGAAGTGGCATTTTGTAATCTGCAGACAGAGAATTTTTTTAAACCACTCCCTTTTTCTCTTGAAATGTGGCTTGTACTAATCTCCACTTCATTCAAATGATTTATGAAACTCTTAAGGTCTGCATAAAAATCACCCCTCACCTCTAATTTTTTCATGCAAATTGTCTTTCATGTGTTAAGTAAACATATTCAGGGTCAGTATGTAAGCCTGGAAAGCTTTTTTGAAATATCTTTATATAATCAGCTACGATCAACCAAGATTGTATGTCTTTTTAATGATGCTGATACTCTTAGTCTGGTAGTTCATATGCTTAGAGAAAATACTTCTTATTCCCACCCCCTGAAATATTGAGAAGCTTCCTCAACAACTATATCTTCATAGCTGTTCATTTTAATTTTATTTCTTTCAGGTGCTGACGGAGTCCCAGTCAGATGCTTCCTTACGGAATTTTTATCTCCTTTTTGTTATTGGCAGAAGACAAAATAATCACTGTGGGAGCACAAGAACCACTTTGGGTGTTGGATTTTAAACTGAACCACCGGACGGCGTGACTTACCTGGCTATTCCCAACGTCCGGACAAAAATGGAGACTCTGTCCCAGGATATTCTGCTGGAATGTCAGATTTGTTTCAATTACTACAGCCCTCGGCGGAGGCCCAAGTTACTGGACTGCAAGCATACCTGCTGTTCAGTTTGCCTTCAGCAGATGAGGACCAGCCAGAAGGACCTGCGGTGTCCGTGGTGCCGAGGGATCACTAAACTGCCGCCTGGCTTTTCCGTCTCCCAGCTGCCGGATGACCCAGAGGTCATTGCTGTGATTGCAATACCCCACACATCAGAGCACACTCCAGTCTTCATCAAACTTCCTAGCAATGGGTGTTACATGCTGCCCTTGCCCATCTCCAAGGAGAGGTCCCTCTTGCCAGGAGACATTGGCTGTCGCCTTCTCCCAGGCAGCCAGCAAAAGTCTCTCACTGTGGTGACAATCCCAACCGAGCAGCAGCCATTGCAAGCTGGGGTCCCGCAGGAGGCTGGAGACGAGGAGCAAGACAGGAGGGGCATAGTGAAAAGCTCCACCTGGTCAGGGGTTTGCACTGTCATTCTGGTGGCTTGTGTCCTGATCTTCCTCCTGGGAATTGTCCTCCACAACATGTCCTGCATCTCCAAGCGCTTCACTGTGATCTCCTGCGGCTGAAAGGAGACGGCCATGGCGAAACCTCCTAGGGATTTGGGCAGGTGGATATGGTGGTGACAGTATGCCATGAGACGAAGCGCTGTCGCACGGACTGTTCTCGAGTACTGAGTCACTGACATCAGGCAAGCTGATTGATAGTCCAGAGTCTGCTGTAAAAAATAAAAAAATAAAAAGTAGGGCCTTGAGACCTGTTGGTAGAGTATGGGCACATCCAGTGCTTATTTGCTGGTAACAGTATCAAGGAAGACTGCATGCATCACCATAATCACTTAACAAATGAGCTGTAATTTGTAATGATTTCATCCTGTTATGAGATTCAAAGATGTCTATTTAGCTGGTTCTACTGTAAAAGTATAGGACACAATCTCTCCCCCTTCTCTCTGTCTCTCTCTTTCTTAACAGAGTAGTAGATTTACAAATCGAAATGCTGTATGTTCAAGTAGATTTCAACATTTTGGATTAAGAAAGTCGAGCTACCCAGTACTTTTCCAGACGTAGCAAAAGCATAACTCTCTATTTTTAAACAGCAAAGGGGAAGATGTGAAAAGTAGTCATTTAGTCAATAAGGCTTTTTTGTATCTTTTAAATTGCACATAAATGGTTTTAAAAAAATCTGTGCCATAGTTATAGAAAGGAAACATTTCTTTTTCTAAAGCTTTGGAAGTATTTTGGATGTAATATATGTGTGTTTATGCTCATCCTGTTTTCTTCTGTAGTTTAAGTGATTTTTTTAAAAAGACGTGAAATGGGACCGATGCATAGAAGCAATAAAGGGAATTAGCAAGGATATCTAGAAGTTCAGCTAAAATGTTTGTCCCTTCTGCAAAACTCTACTTGACAATGTAACTCCTGGGCATGCTATTTCAAGCGCACATAGTGGATGTATTAGGTTTCTCAAGCACCTGTCCTTCAGGAGCTAGTAGGAATAGCATAATACAAGATGCCAGCTGATCTTTCTACAAGTGTGGCACAGTGAATGACTGTTGAAGACTTTGATTCAGGTTGTCTATCATTTGAATGCAAGCTGAAACTACATTCCTGAAGGAAGCATAACTAAAGTGCAGTTTCTATAGATACTTGTTCATTATTGCGACTGTGGAGTGCAAACTGAGGTTGTGCTTATGATGCAGAATGTATAAATAAACCAGATATGTGGCACTGCCTACTGTCAAGTGTGGAAAAATTACAATCCTAAAATTGAAAAATAGTAATAAATAAATAAATAAATAGGCAAGCCGGTGGTAACCTGGGTCAGGAAAAGTAATAATCCCTTAAAGGACAAGCTGTTTTCCTCATCTTTATTCCAAGTGGACTGTGAAGGTGAACTCTTGTTTTGCAAATCACAAATGATGGTGCTCATTTTAAGGAAAGCATATTGGGGATGTACACAAGGCAGAGGGATTGAAGTGATTGGCTCCTTGACCACGTTCATACTATTCATCCTGGGTTTTTTTTTTTTTTTGGTTTTTTTTTTGGCGATACAGGCGACTTGAGAAGTCGCTTCTGGTGTGAGACAGTTGGTGGTCTGCAAGGATGTTGCCCAGGGGACACCAGGATGTTTTGATGATTTACCATCCATGCGAGAGACTTCTCTCACGTCCTCACGTGGGGAGCTGGAGCTAACAGAGGGAGCTCATCCACGCTCTCCCCAGATTTGAACCTCTGACCTGTCAGTATTCAGTCCTGCCGGCACAAAGGTTTAACTCATTGCACCACTGAGGGCTCCTTCATGTTGTGGAGAAAGAAGTTTCCTTTGACAGCAGTAAAAATATCCAAGATGTTTGTTTCACGTTTTTCAAAATGGGTAATCTTCTACCATTGAGCTCATTTTATCAGGAGACAATATCTGTTTGCAAGAGATTATGAACCTTGTCCAGGCCTTGAGACAAACATCTGGACTTGTAAACAGAGAAAGTCATGCACTCATCATCAGGCCTAGACTTTGACTACAAGGTGGTGGACTTTTAGCATATTTCTCCATCCCACCCCCCCATCATAGTGGTGCTGGCAGCTATTTAGCCCCCGGTGGCGCAGTGGGTTAAACCCCTGTGCTGGCAGGACTGAAGACCGGCAGGTTGCAGGTTCGAATTCGGGGAGAGCGTGGATGAGCTCCCTCTATCAGCTCCAGCTCCTCATGTGGGGACATGAGAGAAGCCTCCCACAAGGATGGTAAAACATCAAACATCCGGGCGTCCCCTGGGCAGCATCCTTGCAGACGGGCAGTTCTCTCACACCAGAAGCAAGTTGCTATTCTCAAGTCGCTCCTGACAAAAAAAAGAAAAGAAAAAAAAGAAGCTATTTAGCCTTCCATGTTTTATGATGGTAAAATCAATTGAAATTACCTTGCTTCTTCATGAGACATTCTTCATTTTATGACCCATTTTTATGATCATGGACTACAACTCCAGCATCCCTCACCTTTGGCTGTTCTGGCAAGGACTGCTGGGTTCTCACCTAACAATATCTGAAGGGTCTCACTTTGCTCACCTCTGCTTTGTACCTATTGCATGTGGGAGATTTTTCCAGTGATGCATCCATCTTACGCTCTTGAGGATCAAGTAGAATCAAAATCAAGTATCATCTACTGCCGTCCTTATTGGACAATCTCACCTAAGATTTTAGGTGAGGAATTGGCACGTTCAAACGTCCTCCAATTCAGTAAACTTCCTTCTTGTACTCTTCCTGCTCCCTTCCTCCATATCTGGGTGATATCCTACAGCTGTATTCTGATCCCTTCATCCGTATCCTTTTGTTATCCTCCACCCTGGGTTCAGTTGTCTTCACTGTTTCATAGAATCATAGAGTTGGAAGAGACTTCGTGGGTCATCCAGTCCAACCCCATTCTGCCAAGAAGCAGGAAGACGCATTCAGAGCAGTCCCAACAGATGGCCATCCAGCCCCTGTTAAAAAGCCTCCAAAGTAGTAGCCTCCACCACACTCCTCCACCACACTCCGGGGCAGAGAGTTCCACTGCTGAACAGCTCACACAGTTAGGAAATTCTTCCTAATGTTCAGATGGAATCACCTGTTGTCTAATGCTATTATTCTACATCCTAGTCTCCAGGGCAGCAGAAAACAAGGTCGCTTCCTCCTCCCTATGACTTCCCCTCATATATTTATAGATGGCCATCATGTCTTCTCTCAGACTTCTCTTCTGCAGGCTAAACATGTCCAACTCTTTAAGCCACTCCTCACAGGGCTTGTTCTCCAGACCCTTGATAATTTTAGTTGCCCTCCTCTGGACACATTCCAGCTTGTCAACATCTCCCTTCAATTGCAGTGCCCAGAATTGGACAGTTTCAGGTTAGAAGTTCACTGTGCGTGGAGCAGTACCATGTTGATAGGAAAAGCAAATTTTAGTCTTTCACTCTTATGTCCCATTGTTTTCTGTTAGGAAAATGGGTAGCGGTTTAAACCTGCCGCTGTTTAATGTTGTCCTGTAATGAAGCCTTTAGGATATCCCCCCCCCCCCCCCCCGCGTATGGTCAGTTTATTCCTGGTCTCAAATGAACATGCTGGAGCAAGTCAAGTTGTTTGTTTATATAAGCTGTGATCCTGAGTTCAACAAGTCTCATACTTCATTCCTCAGTATTTTTTTAAGAACAGCTCCTTCT
The DNA here is from genome assembly GCF_025583915.1 of Anolis sagrei ordinatus. Classification (NCBI taxonomy): domain Eukaryota; kingdom Metazoa; phylum Chordata; class Lepidosauria; order Squamata; family Anolidae; genus Anolis; species Anolis sagrei. The sequence goes on along the minus strand of NW_026847438.1, from coordinate 161,107,686 downwards.
CCATCTAATATTTGTCTTTAAAAAAGATTAAGGCATGCTGTTGACTTCTTTGCTCTAAAGCATTTTGCAGAAACTGAAGTCCCTGGAAATTTGGTTTGCTGAATAAAGTGCCAGTAATGGCTATTTACTTCCTTTGATAGAAATTACTGTGTAAATACGTTCTTAGTACCATGTATCATCAGTGGATAGCCCATAATCGGAAAGCTCCTTATTTTGAGATCATTCAAACTAATTTGTTGTAGGATATGTAAACATAAGTTGATTTTTTCCGTGTTATGAATGACTTTAGAAACTGCAAGTGGCTTCTGGGGTGAGAGAATTGGCCATCTGCAAGGATATTGTCCAGGGGATGCTCAGATGTTTTACCATCCTGTAGGAGGCTTCTCTCATGTCCGTGCATGAGAAGCTGGAGCTGACAGATGGGAGCTCACCCTGCTCCCCAAATTTGAAGTGCTGACCTTTTGGTCTGCAGTCCTGCTGACATAAGGGTTTAACCCATTGCACCACCTTAAGTTGATTCATTGTGTATATTGTTTGAAATGCACAGTGCTTTACAAGTAGACTTTATACACCTTTTTCTTCTCTTCCACAAGCCACTTTTTATTGCTGAAATATTGGGTTTGATATCAGATATACAACATTACATTTTATAATTGAAACCAGCAGGCTGTCCATTACCTATCACCATGTATAAAGGTGGAATGTCAAGAAAATGTGATGTTTATGAGCTATGTACTTGAGAGTTTTCCCCTACAGGCCAACATAATTCTCAAAAGCATGTACGCTTAAGCTGATTTTTACTGGGGTTTTACACGTAGGCTTGTTGCTCGTTGCCAGAGGAATTGAAATAGTGAGATGCTCTTAATTCCTAATGCATCTGACATAGAATTAGATTTCTTACTAGGCTTTGATGTTGAAAACCCATTTCCATATACATGAGCACATTTTTTAGAAAGCTAAAAACTTGAGTGGCCAGAGTTTGCAAAACACTTTGTGGGACAAGTCCTTGGATGGAATTTGGAAGAAGAGAATGTATACATATTGAAGATTTGCTACTGAAGTCTTCCCACACTAGAGAAACTTAAAAAAATTGTAACATGAAAGGAGCAATTTGCTTTTCGGCAATGGTCTGTAGCAGTGGTTCCCAACATTTTTTTGACCAGGGACCACTTGACCAGGGACCATTCTCCAACATTAGTACCAAAAGGGTTGCAAATCAGTTTTTGGTCAACTTTAGATTCTGTTTGGTTATTTGGGATGCTTATTCAGAAAATTACATTGGCTAGACCAATGCAATTGGTCTAGCCAATGCAATTTTCTGAATAAGAATCCCAAATGCAATTGGCTAGAAACAACATCATACGAAAGCTGACTGGCACAACCTGGGGATCACAACCAGACACAGTGAAGACATCTGCCCTTGCGCTATGCTACTCTGCTGCTGAGTATGCATGCCCAGTGTGGAACACATCTCACCACACTAAAACAGTGGATGTGGCTCTTAATGAGACATGCCGCATTATCACGGGGTGTCTGCGCCCTACACCTCTGGAGAAATTACACTGCTTAGCCGGTATTGCACCACCTGACATCCGCTGGAAAGTAGCAGCCAATAGTGAAAGGACCAAGGCAGTGACATCTCCAGCTCATCCCTTGTTTGGGTATCAGCCAGCACGATAACGACTTAAATCAAGAAATAGTTTTCTAAGATCTACAGAGACACTCGCTGGAACACCTCAGCAAGCGAGAGTCCAAAAGTGGCAGGCTCAAACCCAGCACCTCAACCAATGGCTGATACCAAATGAGAGACTCCCCCCTGGGCACACAGAGGACTGGGCGACTTGGAAGGCGCTGAACAGACTGCGCTCTGGCACCACAAGATGCAGAGTCAACCTTCAGAAATGGGGCTACAAAGTGGAATCCTCGACATACGAGTGCGGAGAGGAGCAAACCACTGACCACCTGCTGCAATGTAACCTGAGCCCCGCCACATGCACAATGGAGGACCTTCTTGCAGCAACACCAGAAGCACTCCAAGTGGCCAGATACTGGTCAAAGGACACTTAATCAACTACCAAACTCATAAATTTTGTGTTTTGTCTGTTTGTTCGCTTTGTTTTGTTAGAAATGTAATATAATTTGACTGGTTGTCCTGACACGACAAATAAATAAATTGGCTAGACCACATCAGCTCAAGTTTCTGATACAGAACATATACTATCCAGTAGTGGCCATTTGCTTGCACACAGAAAACGATATTTAATAATCTAGAGTTGGTGTGGTTTATCCATTGCAATTTTCTGTATCAGCATCACAAATAATCCCAGGAACAGGCCTAAAAATGAAGACACCAAGGTGCCTCCGCTTCCAGGCACCATAGTGTGGGAGGGAGGAGGAAGAGAAGCAGCAGTCAGGAGGCTTTTCATGGGTAGTCAACATCTCCCCTCCCAACATCCCCGTTGCCTCGGCACTATAAGAGGGTTTCGCAAGACCAGTTGCTCTCGTTGCAACAGTATAGTAATGGTGATGCCACTTTTTAGTTCTTGGGGACAATTGCTGGTCCACGGACTACAGATTGGGGGCCACTGATCTGTAGCATGCCTTTGCATACTTGATCTTGCTCTCATTTACAAGTTAGTGCCATGGTTTCTTTTTCACAGCTTGGAAAAGTTGCGTGTTGCACCACAACTCCATGCTGGCTCGAAATAATAACTTTTCAACGTTATGCTTTTTTTTTTAACGTGAATATGATATATGAAACTCTCCCCTTTGGCACAGGAAATAAGGAAAAGCATTTCCACTTCCCATTTCAAACTAAGCACAGTTTCTTAAACTGGAGTAATCATGTTCAAACTATATTCTGAGAACAGGTAAGATCTGCAACATTGGTTTGAACCTGTCTTATTCTCCCTAGTCGTATTAATATATATATTGTTTGGAAATATATGTATCACAAAGAAACTGGAGAGTGGCTGTGTCCCTCTATTGAATGAGCCCGTGTTGTACATCTAGGGGTTTTTTTGTGTTTAAACATGTGAAATTGGTTTCTGTAGCAAAATTGCTTCAGGGCTAAGAAGAGATGCCACCTGTGAATTTCATGTTTGCTTTTCTGAGGTCCATGGAGTGAGCTGGAAATGCAAATGTAAATCAATAAATGCAAGTTTTCTGCTTACTGCCTTCTGCATAATCCCCACTTTAAAAGGGTTACAATTCAATTGGTCCCAGAATGCCAGAGACAATGGGTATCAATCTGTGTTTCTGCTAGCTTCTGTTTTTGACCTTTTTCGAATTTTGCTTGTCAGGATATTTCATTGGCAGCTCAGTTGAATCAATAATTCTTACTTAGTAGTGAATAAATCCTTTTGAAATATACTAGGAAGGAATATAGTGTCCTTAAAGAAAAGGTTTGATTCATGCCAATGATACGTGTTTGCCCTCTCTACACACAGAAACTGGCAAAGAGTTTTCACAATCACTTTAAGGCAAAAATCCCAGCAGATTAGAATTCTCATAAATTTCAGATATAACTTTAATTCTTTTAGCTGGGAGTAAAAGCACCATGAACACATTCAGAAATATAACACTAAGGCTTGACCATCTTGGCTTCTAGGTGTTGTAGTTCATAGGAGACTCTGGTGGCGCAATGGGTTAGAGTCCCAGTGGTTCTCAACCTGGGGTCTCCAGATGTTTTTGGCCTCCAACTCCCAGAAATCCTAACAGCTGGTAAACTGGCTAGGATTTCTGGGAGTTGTAGGCCAAAAACATCTGGGGACCCCAGGTTAAGAACCACTGGGTTAAACCCTTGTGCCGGCAGGACTGAAGACCGACAGGTTGCAGGTTCGAATTTGGGGAGAGCATGGATGAGCTCCCCCTGTCAGCTCCAGCTCCCCATGTGGGGACATGAAAGAGAAGCCTCCCACAAGGATGGTAAAACATCCGGGCGTCCCCTGTGCAATGTCCTTGTAGACGGCCAATTCTCTCACCCCAGAAGCAACTTGCAGTTTCTCAAGTCATTCCTGACACGAAAACAAACAGCTCATAAATGTAACTTTTCGGCCAGCTCCATATATTTGATGACTCTGGCTTGGCACTGAATAAATTCCAGGGTTGTATCCTGCCAAAGCAGCTACTCTATAGCATATATCTTAGAGTACCAAAAGGACCTATGGTTGTTGCACCAACACTTTCAGTGACTTGTTTTATTACAGCCTCTGATAATGTCCCATCCTGAACCTTCTCTTAGAAATTCAACTCTTACCAGACTTTGTGAAGAATAATGAAAGAATGACGAAAAACCCTAAGAAAAGTGTGTTCTTCTAATTTTTATAAGTTACTTGCTAAACCTGGCCACACTTTGCTGTGGCTCAGTTTGATATGAAACGAATGCAACAGTAAGTAAAAGTATTGCTGTGAACACAGATTCACCGGGAAACACATCTTTCAATTCAATATTCTGCCTTGCATGGATTGACTACATTTTTGGTTTGTCCGTTTACATAAACATAAAGATCTGACTGTTTCCCGACTCTGGAGCATGCGATGTATAAGTGCTTGTGAGAGAAGCAATAGTTGTCTAAATAGAAACCACACGCTTGCAAAGATTACCCCTGTATTTTATTGATAGTCATAGCAAATGCATGCCATATTGGAAATTGAAGTTGGTAGTTCTCGAATGCCATGTCGGTCGGAATGAGTGGTATGCCAATAGCAGCCAATGACAACTCTGCTTTAATTTCTTATACTGCTGAGGTGGCTCCTCCTGGGACTGATGATGGTGCACAAAGGCTAAAACAAGAGGGAGCATGATAATTCCTGTCTCACATAAACTTTATACATTTCCCTCCTGATTTGATTGGATTAAGGAAGTGCATTACTGAGGAGTAGCTACTCCTGGAAAATGGGTAAAAGGTAAAGGTAGTCCCCTGACATTAAGTCCAGTCATGTCTGACTCTGGGGTGTGGTGCTCATCTCAATTTCTAAGCTGAAGAGCCAGCGTTGTCCGTAGACACCTCCAAGGTCATGTGGCCGGCATGACTGCATGGAGTGCCGTTACCTTCCCGCCGGAGCGGTACCTATTGATAGCAGTTTTCGAACTGCTAGGTTGGCAGAAGCTAGGGCTGACAGCGGAAGCTCACGCCGCTCTCTGGAATCGAACCTGCGACCTTTCGATCAACAAGCTCAGCAGCTCAGGGTTTTAACCCACTGCGCCACCGGGGAAAATGGGAATAGCTGCTAATCTCTGATTTCAATATATTATAGTTGGAAAAAATAATTTAGGGTCAGAAGATCTGAGGCCAGAATCACATGATTTCTCCTTACTATTATGACATAGCTACATTGCTTTTCTATCACTACTCTGTTTTATCTTTCAGTGTCCAGAATCAGGACAGGGTGGTGGATTTCAATACTCTCTTTCTCTCTCACACACATACACATCTAATTCTAATACTGTATAAATAGGGTGTTAAATCCTATGTTGATGCCACAGCTAAGTTTGCAAATATTTGAAGTTGGGGACTCTAAATTAACACCCAGGCAGCCATGCAAGAGGGATGGGCAACCTCGGACCCTAGAGCTGAATCTGGCCCTCCTGGAACTTCTTGTTAGCCATGTCCCATAGTATCCTTGTTTGATAATTTTCAGCTTTTGTATGTTCCCTATCCTCATTCTGAGAAGTTGAGATGGCTCTTCTAAGGTTGAAATGCTGACAGAACTCTAAAACGGAAGTTTTGCTGATATTCATAGAATCATAGAGTTGGAAGAGATCATACAGCTCATCTAGTCCAACCCCCTGCCAAGGAGGAAAGCTACAATTAAAGCACCCCGACAGATGGCCATCCAGTCTCTGTTTCAAGGCCTCCAAAGAAGAAGCCCCCACTACACTTGGAAGCAGAGAGTCCCACGGTTAGGAAGTTCTTCCTAATGTTCAAGTGGAATCTCCTTTCCAGTAATTTGAACCCATTGCTCTATAGAATCTTAGTCTCCAGGGCAGCAGAAAAGAAGCCTGTTCCGTCTTCCTTTTCACATCCTTCCAAATGTGTAAATATGGCAATCATGTCTCCTCTCAACCCTCTCTTCTGCAGGCTAAACACATGAAGCCCTGGGTCGGCGTGAGCAGCTGACTGTCAGGCCTGCTCACTGTTTACCTAAGCAATTCAAAAACAGCTTTAGCTGTAATTAGAGAAATTAGATACTGCTAAAAGCAAGGGAGGTGTTTTACAACGCCATAAAGAAAGAAGACCAGAAAATGCTAGGTGACCAAAAGGAAGGAGGAAGTCCTGACAGCTCTTCGTCATAGAGGATGGAGCAACAGCAATTCTTGTGGCTGGACTCGAGCCCAACCTTCCATGGCATCGAAACAACACACCTCCTTTCTGTTCTGTTTGTCTGTGTACTGTCTATACAAAAGCGGCATTGAATGTTTTTCATGGGGTGAGAAGGGCAGAATATAAATAAACTTTTATTATTAAGCAGCTCCTCATAGGGCATTTTTCAAGACCCTTGATCATTTTAGACTCTCTCCTCTGGACACATTCCAGCTTGTCCAGTTTATTTGTTCCCATTCTTATTTTTTCCCACTACATCTGTGTAATTGAATTTGGTTCTCATCCTAACAGAGGTTATCCATCCTTGTCTGAATGGCAAAGGCTAGGAAATCAGAAACTGCTTGTGACTAGGGATTCAGCTCACAGAAAACGCTCTGTTCCTCAAAGGTATACAGCAAAGCTGAGAAGAGCGTTGGACCTGATGGCCCATGAGGGCCCTTCAAGCTAAATTATACTGTGATTTGCCATAGCCTTCCTCTAAGACTGAGAGTAACTTGCCCAAGGTTACTTGGTAGGTTTACCTTGGCAGAGCATGGATTTGAATCTTGTTCTAGAGTTTTCATTCAACTCTCAAACAGTGGCTATGACGGGCAAAATATCAATGTGTAAATATACCATGTGTATAGCATGAGAAAAATAAGGTTGAACACTGTAAAAGTCACCCACTACATGGCTACCAACCATGAATGGGCAACTTGGAAGTCCCTGAACATACTCAGAAGTGGTGCGGGCAGATCAAAAGACAACCTGGCAAAATGGCACTACCTAAAAGAATCCCACACCTTATGTTACTGTGGAGCAGAACAGACAACTCCTCATCTGTATGCTTGTCCACTATGCCCTGCCTCATGTACAGAGGAAAAATGGTTGGAGGCTACAGACAATGCCATTGCTGTTGCCCGTTTTTGGTCAAAAGATATTTAGCCACCTGTGCTCCTTCTATTTTTATCAGTTTTATATTAATTTATGCAATGCTTTTGATATGAAATAATAAGCATGCAGACATCCATGCCATGCATACTAAGGTGTCATTTTGGATGCTGGTGTGACTTTGGATTGCTTATAAGAAGACTATGGGGACAACTTAGAAAGGAAAACTCAATTTCACCTTTAACTTAACTTTAAACCTGAGGATTTTTCAAAGAAAGGAGAGCAGGATAATGCAGACAAAAAGAACACAGTGTGCAGACAGGTTTTGACAATATATGAAGCGGAGAAAAGCATAACACAATCAAGATTTTTGGTATGAAAAAAGGTCTTAAGGGTGTATGCCTTTATTTTAAGTTGGGAGATGACAGAGCAGAAGCATAGGTATTGCTGGACGGTCACATGTTTCTTGCTGTTGTGTTGATGGCCAAGCAAGAGATGAAGGACAGCTACAAGACAAGCTCCAGAGAACCAGTCAGCACTGCTGTTTTCCATAATACCATCACTTACCTCTTGAAGGAGCCCTGCTGAGAAAGCTACCCACTCATCTACTCAGTGGGATACATGTCAATAATAAACATCTCTCCTCTCTTCCACCCACATTAGGCATTGAATTTTGATCTCAGGGCAACTAGCACAGCATAGGAAGTAAAATACAACAACCAGCTGTAGGATGTATTTAAATGATAATGGAACTATCCAGCAAATGTCAGTGATTACAACACTTCTTCCTCCACTGCTCAAACATTGGATAATATAGTGGATATTGGTAGGGGTTGAGTGAAGCAAATCTGAATATTGAAATACTTACATTGGCATAAAACCCCAAAAGTTCTTAAGCTTTTCTTTACAAGAGACTCTGTTTAAATATATTTTGTTGCTCCAAATCCCCAAGACTTAACTCAAGATTTAAAACTCTAATGTAGATCAAATATGTATTTAATGTTTCTTATGAAGAATCTTCAGATTTCCAGAGAAGGAAGGAATAACTAAATTCACATAGTCTTATTATAATATTTTTATTGGAATGATTCCATGGAAATGTAAAACAACAGCAACATCAAAACAATCATGGACTATTATTACTTGTAAATTTTGATTAGTCAGAAGGATAGTGCTCCGTTTCACCTACAAGCTTTCTTATATTGGGCTTAATAGCTGAAATTTGTCTTCTGAGTATTGGTTCAACAGTTTTTCAATCATTTCTATTCCTATTTTTAAGATGAGCAAGAGAGAGGAATGATTTTTCACACAAATATATTGTCACAAAAAGTCATCATAGCCTTCATTCGGAAAATTTGCTTGTAAGTGGGCCCAGAAGCTTGGAAGAGTCCTTGCGAGTGCAATTTCAGAGCATCATCTGTGGATACTTCCATGGCCTCTTCCACACAGCTCAATAAAATCCCACATGTTCTGTTTTGAACTGGAATATTATGGTAGTATGGACTCAGATAGCCCAGTTCAAAGTGGATATTGTGGAATTTTCTGCCTAAACATTCTGGGTTAAATGGTTGTGTGGAAGAGCCTTTTGAGCTTGTCTTCGTCTGCTGCTGTAGATCCTTCTAGTTACACATTAAATAAAATGGATCTCTAATCCAAGTTTTGCTTGCATCAAGTACAGGAAATATATTCATGGAAACTATGCTGCAAATCATTCAAAGGCCATGGAATAAGTGATGTGAAAACTCATGTTGGAATCAAGAAAATTTGTGAGTTTTGGAAATGTCTTATACTTTTGGTTCGATAGGTGATGATGTCACAATTCCAATTTTTTCATCATTGCTTTCATCTTGTCCCCAACTTGGAAAACTATGTTTTTCTCCTTGAAAATTTAAGGTGAGCTTATTTAAATGAGTTTTTTTTGTCGTGTCAGGAGCGACTTGAGAAACTGCAAGTCGCTTCTGGTGTGAGAGAATTGGCCGTCTGCATTTAAATGGGTGAAGTATGATAGTTCTACTAACCAGAAAAAAAAAATCTGTCAAATGATTGCAGAGATGAAGTTGCCATTCCATGAGGAATAACCTTATGTCACATTTCAGATTCCCAAAATTAGCCAAATTTTTATTTTATGATAGCCAACAAACTTTGCAGTGAGATGAAGATTATTGGCGTTCACGGTCTATACCTTCGCTAAATAGCACATTAAAAAAAAAAGATTGACAATGTTGACTCATTCATCTCAAGTTTGTTTTAGTTTTCCTAGCATTTTCTTAGCAGCCACTGTATTTTTCCCTATGAATGCAGAAATGGTACTGTCATGGACAGTATGATTTCCTTAATCCATGCTAATAGTCCTCTAGGTTTTTCAGACATTGCTCGTACCCCATATGTGCACACTTCATTTCAAACAATTCATGTCATTAGATATTATACACTTCTTTAAAATGTTAAATATTTCTTCAGCTTTAATGTTACTAATGAGGAGATGAACAATAAATCTCCAAAAATATTTAACTCATGCTCATATATAATGAAGCATAATATAGTTGCCTTGCTTGGGGGAGGCATCAGTACTCTTTGTGGCAAGTTATTCATGTTTAGTATTTTGATGTCTCTGTAATGTTGGTAGCTTCATGGCCTCATTAGACAATACCTTGTAGCATAACACACACTGTAATAGTTGCTTGTCTTCTGGACCTGTGCATGTGAAGCCAAACAACAGATATCCATTGCTATAATGGTGGCAGCTTTTAAAATACTTGGAAGGAGCTTTGGTTTGCTATGAATAGGATGTACACTCATAAACATCATCACCACTTTTATGTTTCAAATTAAGCCAGCAATCCATCTTCAGGTATACTTAGGTATCGACTAGCAGCAGATTCAAGAGTTTCCTCCCTCCCCTTGGCACTGAAACCTCCTCTGAAGGATTTACCAGCCCTGCTGAGCAACTTCTTGGAGTAAACAGTGGAAAGTTGGCAGGAAGGAGGAGAGACAGGATCTGGAAGAAATACACCACTGGATACTGGCTATTGTATTTCTGCTGGCTCATGCAGCAAAACATCTTGACTAGCTTTTGCTATATTGTACTTACTATATATCTATATCTATAACTATATCTATGTAATCATGCCATCCACATGACCTAGGGGGGTGTCTATGGACAACGCTGGCTCTGACACCCCAGAGTCAGACATGACTGGACTTAATGTCAGGGGACTACCTTTACCTTTACCTTTACCTTTACCTTTACCTTTACCTTTACCTACCTACCTATATATATATAGTTGCATCAGAAGCAACTTGAGAAACTGCAAGTCACTTCTGGTGTGAGAGAATTGGCTGTCTGCAAGGACATTGCCCAGGGGACGCTCAGATGTTTTGATGTGTTACCATTCTTGTGGGAGGCTTCTCTCATGTCCCCCGCATGAGGATATGGAGCTGATAGAGGGAGGTCATCCCTGCTTTCCCTGGATTCGGACCTGCGACCTGTTGGTCTTGAGTCCTGCCGGCACAGGGGTTTAACCCACTGCGCCACTGGGAGCTCCTTACTTACTATATGCCTTGACTTGGGACAGTTGGCATTGCCTTTTGCTGCTCTGGTCCAGGCAGCAAGTGCAGCAACAATAGCAAACCTTAGGTTGTCCTGGCAAAATGTTATGCAGAGACTGCAACTCCCATTAACAATTACACCTTCCATTAAAGGTTCCCTGATAGGTGCTGGAAGCGGAGGAAAGACTCTTCTGTTTCTCACCAGTTTGTGGTCAAAATAGATGGAACAGCAATGTGCACATCTAGTTAACCTGATCTTTGTTTTGGTTTCTGACCCATAGCTGCTCTGCTATGGACAGTAGATGGGCTGAGCAGTTGCGCGACAGAGGAGCAGTGACAGGATGGGAGCCAAGGCAAAGTCTGGACTGGCTTTCTAGGGCTGTGCATTGCCTCTCAATTTGCTCCAATCACAGATTGGCAGGAAGAAGCAGGAGAAAAGTTCCTTCCTCTCTGGCATCTTTGAGGCCGGAATTTAAAAATCCAGAAAGCTTCCCTTTGGAGAATAGTTTCTTCATATCTGAATGAGGTTTGGTGTGTAATTTTTCCAAAGCACAGAATTACACACCAAATCTCATTCAGATATGAAGAAATGACTTCTCTAAAGGGAAGCTTTCTGTTTGCTCAGGGCCTTAACGACATCTTTGCGGCTGGAGCAGATTGACAGCAATGGGCAGGCACTTGCTGTTCTTTCTTCCTTTCTCTATCCTATGTTTTCCTTTTTCCTCCTTTCCTGCTTCCTTCTTCTATTTTGGCATTCTCCCATCCTGATGAAGAAAGAAAGAAAAAGATATTGAGAAGTTTATGATAGGAAACTAGCCTGTCCTCAGGAAAGGAAGAGAGAGAAAATGGCAAAGCTGGTTGACTAGTTTGCTGGCTCTCAGCTCAATTGTAACTCAGCAGAGCAGCCACATAAAAGGCAATGCTGGCCAGCCTTTGCCTTGACTCCTGTCATGTGGCTGCTGTGTAATGGGGATACAGTAGGGTGAGGAGAAGCAAAGAAATTTATTTATTTATTTACTACTAGCTGTCCCCTGCCACATGTTGCTGTGGCCCAGTCTGTGTATGTGTTGTGTGTGTGTGCGTATATGAGTATATGTATGTGTATATATTTGTGTATATGTGTATATATGTGTGTTTGTATATATATGTGGTTTTGTGTATGCATTGTAATGTATTTTTTGTTTTTTAGCTTTTTAAGTCTCTTCTGCTGTGCTTTTCAGTGTTTTTATGAGTGATGGACACTCTTTGACCTGATAGGTGTATTTTGTCCAAATCTGGTGTCAATTCGTTCAGTGGTTTTTGAGTTATGTTAATCCCACAAACGAACATTACATTTTTATTTATATAGATATTTATATACCGTCCGTCTCGGCCCGCAGGTGACTCGGGACGGTTTACAGTTGGTACCAAGACCATAAAATACAATTTCAATACAATAAAACAATCGAATAATAAAACCATAGCACAGTCAACAAAATCAATAAAAACATATATCATTAGGGTCTCCTCGTTAAAAACATCGTCCAATCACATTGTCCAACCATTCCATTTTGCTATGTCTGTTACACTGTATTAGTAAATGCCTGTTCGAAAAGCCAAGTTTTAACTCTCTTCCGAAATGTTAAAAGGTAGGGGGCCAATCTAATATCCTTAGGGAGGGCGTTCCATAGCCGAGGGGCCACCACTGAGAAGGCCCGTGCTTGTGACGAAAGCGGGACTGAGAGCAGGGCTTAAAGTCCTGGAAGATGCGTTCGGACAGGTAAGTTGGGCCAGTACCGTATAGGGCTTTATAGGCTAAAGCTAGCACTTTGAATTGTGCCCAGTAGCAGACTGGCCACCAGTGGAGCTGGCGCAACAGAGGAGTTGTATGCTCCCTGAGTACTGCTCCTGTTAGCAATCTGGCTGCCATCCGTTGGACCAATTGAAGCTGGAGGACAGATCCCCCTACGCCAGTTACCCTGCCCAGTATCCCCTAACTTGGGCATCAGGACATTTGGAAAATTTGACTGCAGGGTGCCATCTTTCCTTTCACCTCAGACATCTCTATTTTTGCTAATCTTTAATATGGGAACAGCTTTGGTACAACTAAAGACATGCTTGATAGTTTCCTCAGCCTCCCAATTAGTCAATGTTTGATGTTAAATGGGCAATGCTTTTATCAAAGGCTTAGTAGTAACCCAATGTACGCCAAAGCTGCTGTTTGAACTGGGTGTTCCTCCTGTCTAGTTTTAATACCAAGCCTTTTCCATGTCAAGACATGACGTGTAAGAGAATACAGTGGTGACTTGTTAAACAGTAGAACAGAATGTCCAATATGCGCAGGAGCACATTTCCAACAGTATTTCATAAGTGAAGTCTGCCAGGCTGTTTGTTATACAATTGTGGTGCTTGCCAGACCAGTATGAGGACACATATACCTTATTTTTAGCTGTTTGTTTAGGGAATGCGTAGAGACACTTCAATTCATGTCCTATGCAGCAGGCAATTGTAAGAACTCTTGGACAAATAGGTTCTTGTTATGTAGTCTTTATCATGCTGAGAATCTGTTGTGGAACTGCAGTGGAATTTCAATATATTAGTGACCTTTACTTGATGGCATACAGTCCTTAGGCTCCACAAATAGCGACGTATTCACCCCGCCTTTCTCTCCGTGTCTCTCTAGCTTTCCAATGCAAGCAAAGCAAAACAACAAAACAATGCAATGAAGACTTTGCAAACTAATATTGACCCAAGTCAAAGTAAATTGCTTAATGCCTCCTTGAGCCGTTGGATAAGCAGGTTGACATTTCAGGTGCGGTTTCCTGCGGCCTTCATGAAACAAGGATTTATATCTTGTTTAGACACAAAAAGGTAAACAGTTAATCAAATTCAGAGGATGCCATTTCGAGTTGCACTTGAAAACCTCCCATCAGTTGATCAGCGGTTGTATGCCGGTCCCTCTTTCCTTTCGTTTCTGCTAAGTTACCATCTTAAACAGAAATACATCCAGGTCTTACATCTGGAAGAAAAATGTTTCCAGGTAGCAGATAAACATCTCCCTGTGTACCCTGAACACTGATTAATATTCCAAAGGCTAGTGCAATATAGAGTGGTCATTAATAAAAATAATGCTGCTTTTAAAAATGAATTATACATGAGGTATAAAGTTTTAGGTGACATACTCAGCAATAAATTGCTTTAAGGTAGTTTGTAGACAAGTTGGTTTTCCTCTCCATCAAGCTGTACATGAACTATTGTATCCAAAAGTCACATATACAAGGGTACTGATGTAGACATTTAATTATTTTCCTTTTCTTATAATGCTGGTCTATAGTCAAATGTTGCTGTATGTGGCAGCATATTCTGTATTCAGCTTCTGTGCTTTGCAAAGATGCTTCAGTTCTGCTCTGATCCCATTTTCTGTCTAACCCCGATCTAAAGTTAAGCAGTAAACCATGGCCACTGGTCACATCCAGTCTTCACTGTACCATTTTGCTTTTTGTGCATGACTTAAAATATTTTTTTTTGCAAACTTTGAGCCTTCCATAAGCCTGTTGATGCCTCCCTCTTTTGTCTTTTTTGCACTGGCTCTTGGAGAACTGAGTTTTCTGTTGAGAAGAGATTGATTCATAATACACATATACATTCCAGTTCCCTATACAAGCAGTCCCCAAATTACAAACATATTTTATTTATTCATCGTGTCAGGAGCAACCAGACATTTGCATTACATTTTTAACGAAGCAAACAAACAATCAAACAGACAAAACACAAAGTTTGCAAACTTGGTAGTTGATTAAATGTCCTTTGACCAATATCTGGCCACTTGGAGTGCCTCTGGTGTTGCTACAAGGAGGTCCTCCATTGTGCATATAGCAAGACTCAGGTTGCATTGCAGCAGGTGGTCAGTGGTTTGCTCTTCTCCACACTCGCATGTCGTGGATTCCACTTTGTAGCCCCAATTCTTAAGGTTGGCTCTGCATCTCGTGGTGCCAGAGAGCAGTCTGTTCAGCGTCTTCCAAGTTGCCCAGTTTTCTGTGTGCCCAGGGGGGAGTCTCTTATTTGGTATCAGCCATTGATTGAGGTTCTGGGTTTGAGCCTGCCACTTTTGGACTCTCGCTTGCTGGGATGTTCCAGCGAGTGTCTCTGTAGATCTTAGAAAAATTATTTCTTGATTTAAGTTGACATGCTGGCTGATACCCAAACAAGGAATGAGCTGCAGATGTCACTGCCTTGGTCCTTTCACTACTGGCTGCTACTTCCCGGCGGATGTCAGGTGGTGCTAGACAGTGTAGTTTCTCCAGTGGTGTAGGGTGCAGACACCCTGTGATAACGCAGCATGTCTCATTAAGAGCCACATCCACTGTTTTAGCGTGGTGAGATGTGTTCTACACTGGGCATGCGTACTCAGCAGCAGAGTAGCATAGCGCAAGGGCAGATGTCTTCACTGTGTCTAGTTGTTATCCCCAGGTTGTGCCAGTCAGCTTTCGTATGATATTGTTTCTAGCACCCACCTTTTGCAGTGCTTCTTGTAGGTCAGAGCACGGTCCAGAGTGACTCCCAGGTATTTGGGCGTGCTGCAATGCTTCAGTGGGGTTTCTTCCCAGGTAATCCTCAGAACTCAGGATGCTTGTCTGTTCTTAAGGTGAAAGGCACATGTCTGTGTTTTAGATGGATTAGGGATCAGCTGGTTTTCCCTGTAATAGGCAGTAAGAGCATCTAGAGCTCCGGATAACTTCTGTTCAACCACCTCAAAGCTCCGTGCTTGAGCAGTAATGGCATCAGCATAGATGAAACTTTCTGTCGCTTCTGGCAGTGGCTGGTCATTTGTGTAAATGTTGAACATGGATGGAGCAAACATGCTCCCCTGAGGAAGGCTGTTCTTCTGTTTCCGCCATCTGATTCTCTGGAGCTGAAACTCAACAAATTACAAACATGAGAGGGCCTAAAGGTTCATTCTTAAGTTGAATTTGTTTGTAAGTCGGAACAGATCCCACAAAAAGCCCACTTTTTTGTAATTTGGCCAAAAAGGTGCACATTATACGAGGGGTATTTTTTAAGTAAGGTCCGTTTTGTTGTAGACACTAGTAGTTCACGTGCATACCGCAACGAGCGCGTGCGTCGTGTACCGGCATGCCTTGGGAACAACTGTGCTCTGTAGCTAACCTGTACGGTTCTGTTCTGTGCTTTAAAAATGTTTAAGACTATCAACTCACCCGCCGCATGTGAGGTTCGCTCAGTGATACGGTTTTTGTCAGGAAGGAACCTGCCTGCTGCAGAAATTCATCGACAGATTTGTGAAGTGTACGATGATACTGTTATGAGTGAAAGCAAAGTGCGTAACTGGGTACGACAATTCAAGGATGGCCGTGACAACGTCCATGATGAGGACCGCTCCGGTCACCCTTCTTTGATTACAGACGATTTGGTGGCTTCAGTTGAAGCGATTTATGAAGAGGGTGTTTTAAAATTGGTTCAGAGGTATGATAAGTGTTTGATCAAACTTGGCAACTATGTTGAAAAATAGAGTGAAGTATGTACTTTCTGAAAATAAATTTACTTTTTTGAAATAAACTTTCATTTTGTACTTATGTTCCAATGGACCTTACTTAAAAAATACCCCTTGTATATGTGTGATTAGAATCCTTTTTTAAAAAAACAAAAACAAAACAAAAACACCAAAGCTTTCAAGCAATGGAAAGGAAAGCCATAGAAATAGATAATCCTTCCCTCCAGGAGCTTCTCCTATTTGTCCTGCCGCACCTTCCTTGGAGTGTACTTATGCTGTGGAAAGAATGTAGGGTGTACTAATGATGTGGAATGAATGCAGTTTGATAACAGCCCTGGCTCGTTGCTATGGGATTGTGGGAGCTGTAGTTTTACAAGGTCTTTAGCTTTCTTTGCCTCACCAACCTACAAATCCCAGTATCACACAGCATTCTGCCAGGGCAATTAAAAGAAGTGTCAGACATGAAGGAAAGATGAGAAGAGGTGGAGGAATACAAGAAGGCAGAAGGAGATATTCGACCTCATCACTCTAGAACAGGTGTTCGCAAACATTTTCAAGGGTCAATGCCAAGGCTCCAGAAATTAAGGCTCCAGAAAGCAGGGCAGAGCAGAATCTCTGAATTGGCTTGGGTTGTACTTTCTGCTGAGTGGGAGATGGAGGATGGTTCCAGTGGGTAACCAGTGGTTCCCCCCGACCTTAATAAAGGCAGATTGATGATTCAAGAAGAACAGCTGCAGAAGAACCATTTAAACTAAAGGTGCACCAAGCCTCTCCCTAAACCCTTGTATTGCTGCTTTCCCACAAGAGTGCCTCTACTGTAGAATTAATGCAGTTTGACACCACTTGGACTGCTATGGATCCATGCTATGAAATCATAGGAGTTATCATTTCCTTTGACAGCCTTCTCTGTCAAAGAGTGGTGGAATCTTGCTAAACTACAACATCCATGATTCCATATCACTGAGCCATGACAGTTAAAGTCTGCATTAATTCTACAGTGTAGAGCAGTGGTTCCCGACCTATGGGACCCCCAGATGTTTTGGCCGTCAACTCCCAGAAATCCTAACAGCTGGTAAACTGGGTTGTTGTAGATTTTTTGGGCTGTATGGCCATGTTCTGGAAGCATTCTCTCCTGACGTTTCACCTGCATCTTTGGTAGGCATCCTCAGAGGTTGTGAGGTCTGAGGATGCCTGCCATAGATGCAGGCAAAACATCAGGAGAGAATGCTTCTAGAACATTGCCATACAGCCTGAAAACCCTACAACAACCCAGTGATTCCAGCCATGAAAACCTTCAACAATACAGCTGGTAAACTGGCTGGGATTTCTGGGAGTTGTAGGCCAAAACACCTGGGGACCCCTGGTTGAGAACCATTCATGTAGAGGCACCCAGGGAGAGAAAGGGTACAACCACAGAAGTTAATAACAAAATCATAGGGATATAATTGTGCAGTGTGAGAGGACCCAGGGAGAATGTATACATATATACAATATGTGCATCATATCCATATATGTGTGCATGTAGGTGCACACATCTGACAGTACAACTATGTCTCTCATGGAAATTAACACTGAAGTCACACTCACTTCTAGTAAGCTCAAATCTGCGTGTGAATCCATCCCTGCCTTTT